>JAIFZK010000009.1:16360000-16382500 GCA_027481765.1 Tenualosa thibaudeaui
TTCTTTGGTACAGAAAAAAACACTGCACTATTGGGATGGATTAACAGCTCATGGGGAAAACTTTACTTAATGTCTATATTTTAACAGCTTTGTCAATAAAATACTTGGGAGTGAATTAAATCTCGAGTTGACATTTAAAATGGCTTTTTTGTCATTTTTTTTTAAACCATGAGAGTAATGAGAGGACAACCACTGAAGTAAAAACTTTTCTACCAACCACAGACACACAACCTCAAACCAGATCCATACTTAAGGCATGACGCTCTCTGTGTCAAGCAGACAATTAGCACACACCCTTTCTCAATATAGACTTGACTGTCACCACAATAAAACCACAATAACAGCATCAGTCTTTCTCTTTATGTGAAAACAGATAGCTCTTAACCAAACAAAATAGCCAATAGATACAGTGCATACTTTATTAATCACACATTATCTGAAGCAATCCCAAAGCAACTGTTTGGAGTCTGCTTGGAGGCTATAAGTACTAAACAAAAGTAAACGACAAACGTATTAGTGATTCATTAGCTGCTGTGGGTGTTGTGGGTGCTGTAAGGATCTCAGTTTCCCCTGCATCACAAAGAAAGCATGACAGTGCAGGATGAAAGAAAGAGAGGGAGAGAAAGAGGGAGAGGGGTTGGGGGCGGGGGGAGGTGAGGGGGTGGTGGTTGGCGCCCACTGTGGCCGTGCACTGAGCTCACTCTGGTCAGCGGTGATAATGGGCATTGATGCGCCTCAACGGTCCGTGCTGAGCCCCCATTGTTCAGGGCTGACCCTGCGTGCTCCTGCCGTAACCCCCGCCACACAAAAGCCCACAGATGCGCCTGCTCTCATTAACATGAGGGTGCGAGGGGTGGGTCTGAGGGTCGTGTCTCCTGTGTGTGTGTGTGTAGGTGTGTGTGTGTGGGGAGGTTAAATCTCCTCCCCGCACCACCTGTTGTCAGTTCGACCCTCTCCTCTGTCTCTCTCCCTGTCTGTTACTGTCTCTCTCTTGTCTCCCTGAATCCCTCTCTCCCTCCCTCCTTCTCATTCTTTCTTCCTCCCTTTCTCTGGCAACTCCTGGCCACCAGCCTGGTCCACTGTCATTATCCTAAAGTCTGCTCTAATTAATTCAATAGTCACAGAGAGGGCCGGACAGAGAGAGGGAGGGAGAGAGAGAGAGAGAGAGAGAGAGAAAGAGAGAGAGAAAGAGAGGATGGGGCTTAGTGGTCACCAGGACCACCACCACCCGCAGGCCCACCCAATCGGGCCTTGACCCCTTCATCCCTGCCCGACTGACCCCATCTCTCCGGGGTGAGGAAGCCCCTCTGCCCTCCCCTCTCCTCCCCGCAGGCAGACGCAGACGCAGGGGTAAAGTGATCTCATTAAATCCACCAGCCTGGTACACACACACACACACACACACACACACACCGAGCCAAAGAGGTAAACAACACACTGCAAAGCTGCTGAGTCTGATTTGCCCCAGGTATGGCTCCTGTCTCTGAGATTGCAGATTATTTTTAACTAGAAGCTACAATGAAATACATCTCCCAACAACATAAAGATGCTACAGAATGACAGCAAAAACATGTGCATTACCAATCTAATTGTCGATTTAGCAAGATTTAGAGCTCAGTAGCACTGAGCCCTTTGACCAAAACAAATTGAATCAAGGTGTTTATATTCATTTATTTTGCTTTCATTTGTTTGTAAGTTACATTGATTCAGCAAAAAAAAAGTCTTACGCTGCTTTGACTTAAGTCAAATATCACAGCCTGAACATGCTTAAAGAGAATAGCCAATGGGTTGCATAATGTCAGGCCAGGCACTCGAGAAACTCGACATATCAGATATTCTTTAAGATCTGTGACTGCTGATTACTTTTGTGCAGTCAGCATGAAGGCAAAGCATAAAGGCACTGACCATTTCAGCTGTTTCTCCCCACTTCCCCTTTCATGGGGAAAGCAGCTCTGGGTGTGAGAACTGGCCAAGCGGTGTTGAGCCTACCCACTAAAAAAAAAGACGAAAGTTTTTAAAAATAGCGAAAGTGGCAGGTCTTCTTCCTCCTTTCATCTGTTCTTTCCCAGAATTCCTTTGGGCAGCTGCCATTCTGCACCCCCACCTGTTCCCTTGGAAACCAGGCATGACCCCCTGACAAAAGCAAAGACGCTGAGGAGGAAAAAAGCAGCAAAAAGCACTGACTGGCTTTGCCACTGTGCATGTATCAGGTGGGTGTTACATGCCGAGCAAAGTTATATAATGACTTTCAGATCTGATGATTTTCCTGGCACAACCACTGGTGCAATGATTCCCAACAGAGGTGTCTTCCCATCTCTTTGACTGGCATTTCTACGTGAAGAAATCCAAACACAAAGCTGTCTGGGAGCTAAAGCTACAGCATGACAAAGCAGCCTCCTGAGCAGAGACAGAATCTCCACCCGACAGCCACACACACACACACACACACACACACACACACACACACATGCAAGGAGTCAAAGCTTCCACCTATCCAGTGTGTCTACATATTTGTGTGTGTGTGTGTGTGTGTGTGTGTGTGTGTATGTGCGTGTGTGTGCATGTGTGTTGTTCAACATCCTGTTCTATGAACATCTTGCCGAGTAGCAGCAGATGGATGCCTTTGAAATAATGCCACCCCCCCAAACACACACACACACACACACACTCTCACATACACACACACTCCAAAAACCTGTGAACCACACCAATGATCTCACAGGTCATACGCAGCCGGGATTTGATTAAGCGGGCGCCCTCTCCCTGTGTGCCACCTGCCATAGGGACAAAAGGCCACACCATACCCCCTTGGCACGGGGGGCTGGCACAAGGAGGAAGCCGTGATCCTTCGCGACCATGCCCACCCTTCTGTGCCCGCGGGCGCTTGTGCGTGTCATGGTGTACCAGCTCTTCCAGAGCTTGGCGACAAGCCCAGCTAACCATGCCCCTCTGTCAATGGGAAGATGCTCAGCCTGTGTATGAGCATGCGTGACACATGTTTTCTCCACAAAGGCAGGCGGAGTGACTGACTGGTGGGAGCTTTGACGTTGCTGCCTACAGGGGTCATGCATGGAGAGACAGTACGGCTCCAGACGAGGTGATTTGGGGGGTGGGAGGTGCGGGGGTGTCAGAGAGAGGCGACAGGAAGACGGGGAGATGGAGGGGAAAGGGGACAACAGCTGCGGACCCTGCATGTGTGCACATGGGCCGGTGTTGTCACTTCAGTGAGGGCCAGGTCAGCGTTCCAGAGAGAGGGGGAAATGGACACTTTCTCCTGCTGAGAAGAATCCAGGTCAAGACTGACCACACCACCGCATAACTCAGCTAGACAGATAGAGACAAGTACTCAACTACATAGAAACCTCATAGCTACAGCAGACAAATGAAGATGATCAAATCATCAATGGCAAATGAAGATCAATCACATCATTTCAACAAGTTTAAGTCTCCTGGCTGTATTAGTCTGGCTGCTACAAAATCAGTAAACTCTGATTGAAAACTTAGGCTACAATTTAAAGGCTTACAATAGGATCAATTCCCTATTAACAATGGCAACTGCTATGAAGAAAAGTCCTGTCTAATGAGGGCTCTCTGGATGCACGGAAAGTCTCAAAAGGGAATGAAAAGGTGAAAAGTTCAGCTCAAACTTAAGCCTGTAGCAGACCTGACTTCACTGTATACACCATGGGATTGGGTTAGGTCGGTGTATAGCTGGCGGTCGGTGCAGGACCTGTGGCAAACTGACCATGGAAATTAGGTACAGAGACAGCCTTCAAAGGCACCGCCAGGACCGCAGGTTCCGCATTAGACTAAAGCGTGTCTGCTGAAATATGTCCGCTGCGGCTTGGGCGGTGTGTGTATGCGTGTGTTTGTGAAATAAACATGAAACATGAGGTTTTACATTAACTCTGATGGCATGTGGAGTGCACACACACACACACACGCACGCGCACACACACACACACACACACACACATACACACACACACAGATATCAGTTTTGCTGCAATACTTCCTCAAATGTCAGACAGCATAATAACAGTGTAGTGAACCAATCTATCTCTGCTTATACACTCAGACTCTATTTACTGTGGGTCTGCAGTATAATTATGCAGGGCTTGTGTACAGTTATGGGAGTAGGCACTTTGACATGCAGCTACCCGTCATCATGTCCAATCACAGAAATGGTAAGAATATACAAGAAAATTGTTCTGAATTCAAACAAACAGGATTCAGCTACACTGAAGACCACTCTTTAGTTTGCATGCTTTAGAAAATAAATTGTCAACTTTTATATTGTATTTATGCCCAGAAATACAAATCTGGAAAGGCCAGCTTCCTTGCCATCATAATTTTATTTCCAGTGCCAGGTGTATGCAATTTCAACTGTCATCAATCTTCAGAATTTAATCTCTCTTTCAAACATGGAAGCCAAGGCAATCATCCACTCAACCATGTACTGAAAGCCAAGAGGAACAAACAAAAACAAAACTAAGAAAAGCACTTACTGGCTACTTCCAGTGAGGCGTTTCGGCTGACGGCCTCTCCGAGGTAGTTTCGAGCCACGCAGACGTAGACGCCCTCGTCGGGTTTGCTGCGGCGGCCGTGGACGATACGCAGGAAGAAGAGCGAGCCGCTGGGCAGCAGCATGCGGTGAGAGCGCGGATCTTCGCGGTCGGTCTCCACGCGCTCGCCATCTTTGTACCACTCTACAGTGGGTGTGGGCCGGCCATCCGCCTTACAGTTGAGAGTGGCCGGCTCACCCTTGGATACAATCAGGTCAGATGGGTGCTCCAGGATTCGCGGAGGGGCATCCTCCAGCCTTGGACGGGATCCTTCCGAGAGAAAAGTGGTACGTCAGTCAGTGATACACTAATACCATGGCAAAGCATACTGTGGTAGTATTTTAGTTTCTGTAACATTCCTGTATCACATCACACTTTTGACATTTCTTTGCCATAGCTTAAAAAAACAGGAGACTGTGACATACTGACAGCATTACGAGGCAAAAATAGCACTTTATTCCACACATTTCATTACATTCTGCAATGTTGAACTATAAAAATGTCACACTGAACTTTATGTCTGCATATCAGGCTATGGCCAAATTAAAGTCCAATCCCAGCATAGTCAGTGATGGTCACACTATAGTCCTTTATGTGATGTATATCCTTACAAAACATGACACATTTGCCTTTGTTTGAGAATCAGCTGAAGCTATAAAAAGACCTGACACTCTCTCTTCTTCTGTTCTGTTTTTCTTTTTTTGTTTTCATTCTTTTTGTGACAGAGATGGAAAATATCTCAGAAAAGCCAATATCTGTGCAAAATGAGGGCATTTTACATATGCATGACTGCTGCACCACAGAATACCAGCTGAATAAAATTACATGCTCTACATTTGACAGTTATCAAAGACAACACCAGAAAAAATCCAATTTAAACACAAGACACCAAAGTTGAATTGTAAAGAGATAATCAAGTATCAGCTCTACAGGTCTGAGAACAATCACACATTTTACTGCTAGTATATTTTTTTTCCTATCAGTTTTGACTGTGATAGGAATGGGAGGGCTGAGAAGGCTATGTCACTCCAGCAGATTTTTCCAAGTGCTTTGCAATTGCTTTTCTATTTCAATTTTGAATGACGGTGTGTTGCTGGGACAATTATGTCAGAGCAGGCACAACAAACAAGAAGAAGAAGAAGAAGTGAATCTCTATTTTTTGGCTTATCAGGGGGAAGAAAGTGGGCCAATTTCAACTTGTTGACAGACAGAGACAAAGACAGAGAGAGAGAAGGGGGGGGATAAAGACTCAAGATGGGAAGAAAGGGTGCAGCCTGCATTACATGCACTTCCCTCCACCGCAGCAGGTGACACAAAAAGGTGTTTTTGTGATAGCAATGATAAGAGTGCTGTGGGCAAGCACATTTCCCAAATTAACAGCCTCCTCCAGGGGAGCGGAGGATTAACAACTAAAGGGTAAGACATTTGAACTGATCCGGAGGATAAGCCTTTAGTGAACCTAAATCCACCCCTGTCTTGGCCATATTTCTTGGGCTTAAGAAAACATTTACAAAGCTAAAGCTAACTACAAACATATATTTTGCCTGTTGTTCGCAGATGTTCCCAACACATAATATTAAGAAATTCAATAATACCTGGCTTGGACCTATATTTGTCCAAGCCAAGCACATTGAGTATGTGATGAGTTGGAAGTTATCAATTAAGCTGTACTATACAGTAGGCTCATACAGTTTACACTGGATGGGGTTATAAGGTGCAGATTTGGGGCAGTCTATTCAAAGTTAATTTCTTTATGAGCTTCAAGAGCACAAAGGCTATGAAAGATAAAGGACTGTCCCTGATATGTATGTGGGTGCTGAGGTGGTGTCATGTGTGTACATATGTGTGTGTGCATGTGTGTGTGTGTTTGGTGTCTACGGGGGTGGGGTGGGCAGTGTTCTCAACATGAAAGTGTCTGAAAGCCGCTTTATAAATATTACAGGCTTGGGTGCCCAGGCCTGCCTTAATGGAGGCCTAATGAATGGAGTGAAAGGGGAGGCAGGCAGGCATGAGCTAAACCGTTTCCCATGATGCACTCCTCCTACCGTTCGGTTGCAGAGGAACAGGCATAGCTGCAGGCTGAGACTGAATGGAGTGTTGTTGGCTTAATGGAAGGATGCTGCTTGCATTTCAAAGACGTTCCAAAAATATCTGACCGATTGTCTGATTTAATAAGTTAACTATTTATTTTAAAAAGTTGATTAGGGGGAAAAAAAACATTGGTTTGGTGTTCCAGATGAGTCCAGTGTTCACTGGCTTCTTCAATGCTTTTGCCCTGAGGATGGCAGTCTCTGGTGCATAGGGATGGCTGTCACATAGGATGCATCTACCCCAGGGCCTGAGCTCTGAAGAATACACCAGCCATAAGAGGAGATAGAGGGGAAAAAAACAGCAGAGCCAAAAAGTAAAGTGATGCCGCTTTTTTCCCTTCTCTCCAGCATTTGCACAAAAAAACAAACAAACAAATGTTGCTGTTGCCGTAACAGCGGAGTCATCATGTATTTGCGGAGGGAGGTGACTTAATCAGCAAAAAACGTCCCAGATTCAAACAGGCGTCATCAGAATTTCCCGTGGCGTCGACGAGTGAGTAAGGGAGCTGAAACCATAACTTTGGATTCTTCCAAAAAAAAAAGAAAAAAAAACATAGACAGAGAGGAAAGAGAGAAACAGAGAAAGGGAGAACAGAGCCAAACAAAATCAAACGCATTCAAAGGGAAAAGCCTGTGGAACTGACTGAGAGCAAGGCTGTCACTTCTTGAAAGAGATGCGTGTTGAGTCAGAGCAAGACTTCCTTTTTCTTTCCTTTTTTCTTCTGTCTTTGAGTGACTTAATTGTCTGGCTTTGGCAAAAAATAACCTTGCCTTACGCAATGATGGTGTCGCATGGAACAGAGGGACTGACAGCTGATGAAGTGTGTGAATAAATGTGTAAATAGGCCACATCCCTCCACCCCGATACTGTTTCACTCTGCTTCTTCTGACATCCCTCTCTTCCACCAACACAGGCCTGTATCTCATCTAGAGCTACATTTTCACATCTTGTCTCATTCAAATCCTGTCGGCGCAGTTTGACACACACCCTTCCCCTTCTTCCAGGTAAAATATCCCATATCATACATCGTGTTGATCTCAACTGGATTTCAATCTTGCCAACACCACTTCCTCTAAGCCCCTTATTACATTCCCATATGCAGGGTGTCCCAGGACATGCACAGATTCCATGCCCTGCTATCTCCATGACAACAGGTTGTGTCTCCATAGAATGGTTTGAGGTGATTTTCACATCATTGTCTCCACAAGCATGGGACAAAGACTCACGGTTAGGACAATGCATTGAACAAGACACTGAAAATTTATGGTGCATGTCACTTGAATGCAATATTAGAGTGAGAAAAACAACATGTGGGAAGGGGAATGCTAAGTATGTTGGTTTTAAATTTTAAAGTCTGAGAGTTTTATTTTTGTAAGATTAAAATACTTCACAATGTCAATTAAAAGCAATTATACCATGAACAAAATAAAATGCTTGCTAAATGTTTGCCTTTGCAGCTCACTCTTTGCATTTTCTCCAAACTGATTGCCTGTTTAGGTCTATTAAACACATAGAGTGTTAGAGAATTTGAGGAAACAAATCGCCATCATGGATTTTGAACATGAACATTGTAGGTTTGGGTTGAGAGCCACTGTTTACAGAGGTTCACAGAGGTGTTGAGGATCAGTTGGTATGCGAGGTGGGTGAAGCACAAAAGCAAAGCCAGAGAGAAAAGCCCTGGGATAAAGCAAATGCTAACGTTTCTCTTCTCCAGCATCTGCATTCCCTCTCTCATCTTTCTCTCTCTCTCTCTGACTCACTCACTCCCTCAGTTTGTTGTTTTATGGCCTCCCTCTGTTCCCTCCCCTCAGCCTGGGAATTGATTTGCAAATGTCCCCCACCCCACCTCATTTCCACTCCCCTGAGTTCAATTGGGCACTAGGGTGCCCCTCAAGCACCCCTTTCTCTTCACTCTCCCATTTTCCCTTTCTTTGAAGACAAAAAAACATCACAACAACAAAGAAGCCAATTGCATGAGAATGCAAACTACGGGCCCCCACTATACCACGGCCCTCCATTACCCACAAGCCTCTAGTGTGAATGGGCAAAGTGGGCCGTCCACAGGCAAGAAAAGAGGAGAAAGGAGAAAAAAAAGGAAATGACTTTGTAAGGGGTGAAGAGCTCCTCAGGACAAAACTGAGGAAACTGTTTGAGTCAAGGCGAGGAAACCATTGCGTCTTCAAGATCACACGCAGACTTAGAAATTTGAGGCAAAGTCATACTGACTGAAAAAAATGGTTGATGCCAAACCCAAACAGAAGCCCTAGTATCAACCCCAAGAGAAACATTCACGGTCACCCAAAACTGAGGCAGAGGAGCCAAGGAGGTAGGGTCCTGGCCTGAAAAGAATAGAAGAGTGTATCATCAAGGAGATCTGCTTTTTTACTCTTGTGTTTGTGCAATGTTAGTTTCGATGCTGACAAGGTTCAGGAATAGAGCGTGCTGTACACAATGCTAAGGAGAGGCAAGAACACAAGGACACACACCTTGCAATGAATATTTCATGCAACAAAAAGAAAACAAAAAAATATCATAGAGAAGTGCTATAGCACATAAAATGAGGACATTGCATGTATTACATTAAAAAAAACATGATTTTCCTTGTCGTATCACTTAGATATTGAGTTTATTTGAAGGGCAGGCACGCACCAGTTGCACACAAACACACAGGAGGAAAATAACAGATGCACTTGAGAGCTACCTGCGAAGATGAAAAAGATAGAAAAAATCACATCGTAGCCCACAAATCTATAGTGAGTGCATGGAGTGGTGAGGGGTGGGGGCCGAGAAGATGTTCCGCAGAAGGTATTGATTTTCTATGCAGCCTCTGAGTAGAGCTCGAGGCAGGGGTGGAAGGAAAGCTCGAGAGCCAGATGACAACCGACAGAGAGACAGACAAACAGGCAGACAGACAGGCAGCCATTTGGCTGACACCGGTACAGATCTGGCAAACGTTCTGCACATCCGGGCCAGGTCTGCATCAGATCTGGGCCAAATGTGTCCCATCAGCAGCAGCTATTTGCTTCAGCAGTTTGATCCTGTGGCGAGACAAACAGCGAGTGGCCTGTGGTATAATAAGGCACAGCCTACTGCTGCTGCTGCTGCTGCCGTAAGACTTCTTGCGGATATCAGGCAATGCCATGGGGGCTTACTGCCAGAGGCTGCAGATATTCCGATATATGGAAAGAATCTTTCCAGGATACTGACATGAGCTTGAAAGAGGATCTTTATGTGACAAAGAAATGGAAAGAGCAACTTTGGAAGTGATTTTCTTTTTTGAATAAGAAAATATTACTCTCAGAGGCAGTGAAAAATTCTATACTAAACCGACGAAATGTAAAGCAACACTAAACCATTCATGTCATATCAATAAAGGAAGACAGGCTTAGGTCAAACTGGGTAGCATAGGCCAGTGTTGCCAGTGAAATGACTCTAATGAAGATGTGGATGAGGAGGGCAGCTGTGAATAACATGGTGCACATGTTAATGGCAGTGGGGAGTTGGTCTCTGCAACACACACCAGTGCCAAGATTTATATATCCTGTTGTGATCTGCTAATAGAGCCAACTTATAACTGGCGCTACTGGTAAGACCCCAGCTGAGGCTGATAGCATCAATCTCCTCCTCCTCCTCTCGCTTCTCCCACTCCTCGGCGTCATGGTGGCCAAGAAACGTCTGCATTCCTTGGGATCACATCCCTCCCTGCCTCCTCTTTAAGTTAACTTCCTGTCACGGAGGTCAGAGCCCACCCAGATCAATCGCCGTGTCGGTCGGTCGGCCGGTGGGTGGGTGGTAACTTATTCTAGAATGTTTGTGTGTTGAACTTGCTTGTGCAAGAGGATTCTCAGAAACTCTGCTACTATATTTAATGGCAGTCGCTCAGAGGACACCGGTCTCGCAACCAGGTGTCTAAATGAGATAATGCTTTATCTTTTTTTAGACACCAGGATATTTCTTGAGGGGGGCATAGGGGGGTGTTGGGGGCGGGTGGCAGTTTAATGGCCTCTACACAGACATAAGTAATGACAACTTTAAGGTCATTTTGCCCCGAACACAAAAATATATTCATTTGACTGCAAAGAGCTGTGCTGCTCCCGCGGTTAAACTCTCCGGATGAGAATTGGGTCTAGATATGACTCAGCTGGCTATAACGGGGCTCTAGATCAAATTAAAGATGGAAAAACGGCCCCGTTGAAATTAATTAAATTGACTTTGCAATTCAATAAAGTGCCCACTGACCATGATGAAACGCGTCCAATAAACAGGCGACCGCGCACACCCTTCACTTACGGTTATATGGGACCCGGGTCTGGCCCTGCATTCAAAACAAGGGCCGTCCTTCTTCGACGCACTGCTTTATGGTTCCTTCACAGCACTAACAGTCTGTGAGCAAGGGGATAGGATTCCACTCTCTCTGACAAACAGAGACAAGTGAAACAGGAAATGAAAGAAAGGGAGATGGAAATAAGGAATCCAGGTCAGAGATGAACACTCTCCTACTCTTTCTCCAACTCGCTGTTTCTTCATGGTACACTCGCACATCCAGAGGATATGCAATATACAGCCCAGTTTCACGATAAGCATAACAAACAGCAAGTCTTGCATTGTGAGACCAGAGAAATGCATGGCATAAACTAAGAATATATACATAAAGTAGTACTTTTTAGTTGTTGGATGTGTGGAACTGAATCCACAGTAAGTACCACTGTGCAAAATGTTCATATGACTTGACCACCTAAAAACACAAAATCTCTACGTCTGGAAGAACTACAAAGTTAAGTGTTTATGGGTAACCCTTTTCAAATATAGATGTATAATGTGAATGATTCATTCATTTTTCAATTTCTTTCTCTTTTTTTGGACTTTTTGAGACTGCGACTCCAAATGGCACAAATTGTGGTTGACACAATTTGGAGTACCTCACCGACTCAGCTTGCACAGAGCGAGCTTCACACAGGGGCTTTAAATAATGACTGATAAAGCCAATACCTCTTCACAGACAGACAAAGGCAGCTAAATTAGGATGAATCAGACCTGTCTAACTGCTTTGCTTGCCAATGAGAGCTGCATTATGGCAGATAAGAAATGTCCTTTAGCCAATTTGAGAAACCATTAATAGTGGTGCAACACAATTGGAGAGAGGCTGAGTAACGATGTAAATGTGAGATGGATGACGCATTAAGACGATTTCCATTTACCTGAGTGCTGGACTCTGCAGAATATTTTATAAGCCACTGAAAATGGCTGAGAGTTACTTAACTCACATTTATTTCCCCCCATCTGAAGGCAGGAAGGTCAGAGAGGCATATACCACAGACAGGCACTTTTATGCATCACTGTTAAAGAATTATGACAGCAACATCAGGTGAATTACCTTCTGTTCAGTTATCTCTGATGAAAAACAAGCCTTGCCAGACGACCTCCACAAAAACACATTACCCTGGGACTTTTGTATACCACCAGGCTCGACGCACTACTGCAAAACAAAACTGCAATCAAATATGCAGTGCTTAAGTAGCTGGAAAATGAACAAATAATTGGGCCTAATTATAACAAATTACAGTTTAATGTGAAGCATGTGTGATCGTGAGACAAAGCGGGGAGGATGTCTGCACTGCTGTGTGATGTATGTCTGATACGGCCCACCGGACGTCTGTAATGACGAGGTTAGCCTGGGCCGGACTGGACTGCGCTGACTGCTGTGTGCAGTCAGAGAGAGTAAAGCATGGGGTGGAGGGGAGTGCCTATGAGTGTGTGCTCATCAGGAGCTGGGCTAACTGATGGGAGGGCCGCTGTTTGCGGTGCAAACCCATGCGTGCGTCAGTCATCCCCATTTACACGCCGCGGCTGGCAAACACTGCTGTGACAGGACCTCGCAATCATGACGTACACACGCACACACACACACACTTAGACACTCACTCAAACAATAGGATTAACAACTAGCACACAACCAACACTATATAACAACCCTCCTCATATACACATACACACACAAAGACACAAACATCTGTGAGGAGTCCTGCTCACACAAAATAAAACACACAGTATGCCCATAGTTAATTACTCGCACAGAGACTAAAACACACACTCACACAAACAAACACACCCACACTGCTGTGAGCTGTAGGTGTCTGGTTCCTACTTCAGGACTAGAAGACACATACTAGCAAACAAACCACACACACACACACACACACTAAACTACACACATTAAAAAGACACACAGTACACCTGTTTGTGTGTGCATGCTGTGTGATGTTTGTTTACATGACACGTGTCAGTGCGGGGTGTCCCGAAGGAGCATCAGAACTGGTCTGACTCAGCAGTCACTCGTTCAACTGCGCCGTCTTTATCGCATATGTGTGCGTATGTCTGTGTGTGTGTGTGTGTGTATGTGTGTGTGTGTGTGTTTCTTTAGCTCTTTAGCTCTGCGCCACTCTGTTGTGTTCTGTCGTAACTCCCAGGTCACTCAGCGCATGTTTCACATTTTGCTCAAGTGCTTCTTGCCTTGCACCTCTCTCGGGAGGAGCTGGGAGTGTGTGTGAGTGTGTGTGTGTGTGTGTGTGTGTGTGTGTGTGTGTGTGTGTGTCTGTGTTGGGGGGTCCAGTGGGGAGAGCGGTCATGGTGGTTTTAAAGGCCCTCGCTGACAAAGACAAAACATCACACTGAGGGAAAAGGGCTCCGCTGCGGCAGCACCACCAGTGAGCAAGACACTGCTGTTGGCCGCCGTCAGACTCACACACACACATGCACGCACACACACAAACACCCACACACACACTTCCCTCTCTGGCCTCTCACTAAATCTGTCAGCTCCGGTAGCGCTTACACGTGTTGGTAGAGGCATCAGTGGGATATGCCTCAGATGACATGTCCCCGCGGCAGCCCTATCTGATTTGGCCCTCTGCGGCTAACAGACAGACCCATCGACAGGGCTGGCCGCCGCCACGCTCACCACTGCTGCCGTTTGCATTCATCTATTGATGCACTGACTCCTGCCATTTGAGCTAATGCATGCGGAATAAGTGTTGAGGCTGGGCTCAGTGAATATAAAATCCCTCTGTGCAAATAGCCTTTTGCCGCATCTGGCAAACAGATGGAAAAAATCTGACTGGGTCTCGTCACCATTATGGCTTATAGCAGATTTCAAGTGAAACACTTTATGAAAATCATGTTCTATACATCTCCCTACAATACAATCCACACACTTGTAGATCAGTTTCCTGGTTATTTCCATCTTCATACATATTTTATCATGTGTGTCCACTGATCTCATTATACGACCATGGAAGCTAGACATACCAAATACAGTACTTGAACTTTCAATCTGAAACACTGTCAGACTAAGACTCTTGCTTGAGCCATTAGTATTTTTTTTTACAGTGCCAGGATGGGAGAGTCTATGCTTAAGTCTTGCTGCAGGTAAACATGTTGCAGAGGTATAATATCCAGAATAAACAACTGGCATCCAGACTTCTCCATTTTCTCTGATGTGAATAGCTGAACAGAACAGATACTGTTACAGATATCTTCCCAATGGGCAGATAGATAGATAGATAGATAGATAGATAGATAGATAGATAGATAGATAGATAGATAGATAGATAGATAGATAGATAGATAGAAAGATAGATAGATACATAGATAGATAGATAGATCTTAAACTGTATTGCATTGCCCTTCAACAGCGATGAGAACATGTCCAAAATATCCGCTTGGCATGGAGAGGGATACTTATGGTTATAAAGCACTGATCAACACGCCAGGGGTGTGACATTGTGGCCAGTCAACAGCACAGTCCCAAGGAAAAAGAACTAAATCACAAGTGGGTCTGACTGTGTGTATGAGTATGGGCAGAGGAGGAGACACAGAGGGTAAATCACAATGCGACCTTGGAGCCTATTTTTGAGTGTCCTAGGGCTCATCGTGACCATTCAAAACGATTAAGGCACAGAGCCAGGGACCGCGACGGAGCACTGCGGCTCACACTGTCCCATTCCTGCGACCCCATTCATCGCTCGAAGGCCACATGCTGCATTCTGGGGTCACTGTGGTTCTTTCAGCCACCCGTGACCATGAAGAGAAGCCTTGTTGTCTCTCTCTGAGTTTTCAGGAAATGGGCCTTTTAAAAAATGCCTCAGTGATTCATGACAGGATGGACACGCTTGCTTGTCACTGGTACTGAGGAATAAAATTGTGACATGCCAAAACGCACATACCTCATGATGACACTCAATTGCTTGTTTGGCAGCCAAGACATTTCGACACAAGAGCAACTAAAGCTTAACGAGGCATCTCCTAATGGATGGATATTCACAGTTCATGGTTATGGCTTCATAAAATCTAAAATGTCTGAGATTGTTGAATAAACCCTTTAACTCTATGGATGTGAGTCTCAATATTTGTCCACAATCTTTTCAGCCTTGTCCATTTATATTTTTCACATAAAGTGCAGCACATTTAGAACAACATATATTTCACGTTTGTGACATTTAATGTCTCTGGTAATTTGCAGACACAAACATATTTGACCTCATAATTTAAAGGTCTCAAACTGTTGGACAGGTGACAGACAGGACTATGTCCTCCCAGTAGGTTACAGCATGTTCACGTCTCGCCTTGTCTTGACTGGCATATTACAGCATGGCATTCTGGAAGCTGACAAGTTGAGATGCCTGCCTGGTAAGTCACTACCTGTGATGTATCAGCAATCAGGCATCTTGTGTGTCGCATAGCTCCTCAGTGACACTGCCACTGACACCCTGACACACATTTCAGGACATGCTTCTTACATTTCTTTCAAAACAAACAGTGAATGCAACCCCTACTCTCTCGGTTTCTCTTCAGGACAATTACCCATTCAGCCATGGGTCTTCACTCGGACACCAGAGCTGTGTCACTCAAGTGGGACAAGAGACAGTGTTCCCCCTGGCTAATCACCACATACAACTGCTTCCTGTTGTGAACCATGTGTTGTGTACCAAGAGATGTACCCCCCCAGTACAAATACCTGGCATTCAGACAAGGTCCTGTTCTTCATTTTAACTTAACATTGCAGTTGTCAGTTGTTTTACCAAAATAATCCAACTTCAATCCAACTTTCAAAATGGTATTTTTCTATTAATATAACTATGGTTAGAGCACAGAATGTGAACAGCACATAGAGCTTGTTTGGGGACAAACGTGTGTGGCTAACAGCTGTTTCTGGGGCTGTTTCAACTCACTTCAAAAGGACCTGAACAAACAAATGTCCTCCTTTGGTTACTTACACTCACACTCACACACACATATCAACACTAACACACGTCACACTAACACACACACAGACACAAACCAGAGCACCAAAAGTAATGAAACCCTTAACCACACTGGAGCCTCTCATTGTAACTCTAGCCACTGAGTCAGCCGATGCCATTATCTGGTGTGAAAAGGTGATCAGATAGGTTATCACACCAGACCATGTGAAAATATCTGCTGTAAAATAAACCTTCTCTTGGGTGAGCTTACAAATTTAACTAGACTGCCTACATGGCAACACATTCCTTTTGGTATGACTGAGGTGGCAAACTTTTAATATGAAATCACTGAGTGATGAGTGAATGGTCCATTCCCTTTATTGCATATCACTGAATGTCAGGGTGCATTGCAAAAGGATGGCAAAAAAATTGCTTAAAGATGTCCACTGAGAGCATGCTGTTTGTGAAGACAGTATTATATAGATAGGGAAATAGAATTGCGCTCTATGAACATCACACATCCTGAAACATGTATTCTTAAACATTTCACAAGAAAAAAATGGACCGTCCACTCAATGAGCTCTCTGGAATCAACGGTAAATCTTAATTCAGACTAATTATTAAAAGTAAAATGTTCAGTGACATAGAAAATGTGGTCCTAGATTATGTTAACCAAATATACCATGTTATCACACAGCTTGTAAACACCCTGTTGTTCTTCTCAGACGGCTGTAGCCCACAGCGCACCTCAGAATGCTGTTTGAGGATAGGCTATCGTTGCCAGGAGGACAAGCTCTAAGCTACAGGACAATTGGGCAATATTCATTAAAAGGCAAGGCGAAGAGCACATATTGAAATAAACAAATATATATATTTATATATTATTATGAGAGCACTGACTATATTTTTATATGTTGAATAAAAAGCCTGGGCAAAATGCTTACAGTAGCCTGTTTTCAAATGTAAACAGACCAAAAGACAGTCAAATGCAAAGCAGTTCCACTAATTCCAACATTCATCGCGGATACATAAGACTAGGCTTAGTGGAACCTGTCAAACTACTTTTCACAACAAAGGTTTTAACGCTACGCTACGCCGCACTACCGTTCGATTCCGTATCTCACAATCTGATCTATTGGCTATGCTTTGTCTAGCGGAAGGGCAGATAGCGGAATGGGATAGTAGGGTCGTCTACGTTGGATGTATCGATTTTTAACTTATTTCATTTTGTGTTTTCATGCATGCCAGGCCATGCTGATGAGGTTTGTTTTTTCTAAGCAGAAAAGTTTTCTGTAAAATAAAAAAAGAAAAGACTCAGCTGAAAAGATCTGCGGGAACTGGGAAGAGGGAACAGCGCTTAAGAGATGCAGCATAGCTTGGCAAAATCTTCCATGCGAACTTACCTAAGGTGATACTGATGAGTGCAAATAGTATAGTTAGAACATCTAATATGTGATGAAACTCCATAACCTCTTCAGCCAGGAACACAATGGACAGGAAATATGTATATCTCCAGTTGGAGTAAGTCTCTCTCACAGTAAACTGAGTTAATATCCAAATAACTGGAGAGAAACGAAGACAGGCAGCGACCGTCAGATACTGCCAGAACTAGGGCTGCCAAACGGTGTAACTTTGCAAACTCAATTTGACTCCTTTTTCAAATGTGTTTTCACTGAGTCGCATCATCACAACTGTGCTCTTTTGCACATGAGTGTGCGTAGACGTCCGGGAAAGGTAACTCTCCAGTCGGCTTCCAGTTGTAATTCCGTTCCCAGAGGCAGTAGCAGCAGCAAGTAGTTCAATTACTAGGCTCTTTTGACCATTATTTTTTTCTTGCCCTTAATTCTGTCACAACATATAGCCTTAGTCTGCAACAAGCACATCTCTCAAGACACGATATTTTCTCCGTTATCTCAGAGAAAATCCCATTCTGAAGAAAACGCTGCCTACTCCTCAGTTGTTATTCCCATTTCTTGTTGCGGTCCCGCTTCTCGCCTTGTACCCGTTCCATTGAATGAATGCGCTACACTCACACCACACGCGCTGCTGCTATCTCGTGGCTCGAGCCCACCCTCCGACCACCTCTAGTAGTTGCCCAAAAAGAGAATGCTGCCTTAAAGGCGCATGAACATTATTTACGCAAAGGTCTTATTTTTGCGACATGTTGAATGTAATAGTCTAAAACTTTATGGCCTTGAGATCTAATATGAAGTCTTTTGAAATGTAGACACAGTACTAGAATTAATACATTGCTAAATGAAAAAAACGCACGCCTTAAAATGAGCTGAAATAGAAATAACACTTAAATATTGAATTAATGAATTTTAAAATTTGTATTTACCTATATAAAATAAATACAACTTACCAAAGGAACTCACAAAATTAACACAGGCTAAACATAACCTAATCAAATGCCAAAACTGTAAAAGAGAATAGCCCAACACTGTAAAGCAGAATAAACATCCACACTAGGTTGCATGCTGTATTCTCTATCTTGTAACATTTTAAAATGTGCACATTTTAAATACTCTAGCAGTTCTAACCATATTTGAATTGGTGGCCAGACAGCCCGTGACTTTGGAGCAGACTGTGTGAAAAGGTCTTTTAGACATGCTACAGCACAGGACAATCTGCAGACAATGGGAAATGACACAACAGGCCCTAAGCCCAACAGACAGCAGGTAATAGCACTGAGTGATTAGATGGAATGTGTCTCTCTCAAATAACAGCCATTTAACCATGCTTGGCATTCATAGGATTGCATCCTGTAATAGCTTTTCAGTGCATAAACAAGAGAACCTTTAAATGCATAAATCAGTAAGAGAATGCTATTTCACAGTATTGCTCAACTAATACAAGTCCACAGTGGCCCATGTTTCCATATTCTGATTCCCTTTTCCATATTCCAACATTAACATTATATGTAGATAGATAGAGAGAGAGAGAGAGACTGTGTGTGTGTGTGTGTGTGTGTCTGTAGACTTTTCAGAACATAACAATATAGCCTGCAGGAGGCCTTTGGAGAGCTTAAATTTGTCAGGAGGAAAAGTGTGTGTGTGTGTGTGTGTGTAAGCATGTTTATGAGTGGTCAGGTGTTTTCAGAATCCTGTATGCTGTTTCACCCTGAGAGCCAGGCTCCACTCCAGCTTCCTTCCCTCACTGAGCACAAAGCCCCCCACAAATGTGAATCCCACACCCCTAATGTCCCCCTTGTGGCTCACACGTGTTCATCCTTAACTTCATTGAAAAAAATACTGATTAATAGAGCCTCATTGTCTAATTGAGTCATACTCCAAATTTCCATCCTTAAACACATTTTAGAACATCTATGATGAATGCTGCTTATTTGGGAATCCATAAAACACTTGCTGAGCCTTTCAGCAACCAATGAATTTAGCCAAATGATCTGTGTTATATATCAAACAGTGATGACAGCACCTCTCCGTCTCAGGGGTATTAAAGCTTGTTTCCTCCAAGCACTGAGATTTTGCATTTCAGATGTTGTAAACTATTTATATTTCGTGATTTATCAAAGGTGGTCCTTAGCCACAAGCCATCATTAGATTTTCTAAACAACATAAATTATTGTTTACCTCTTTTGCTGTTTACTCTCAGCATTAACATTTGTTCACATCTAAATTTTTATGTTCAGGTAATTTAACAGTGAAATAGCACTTTATTTTTCCTCCTATGATAGGTCATTAATTTGACAATGAAATAATACTCCATGTTTCCTCCAACCTTATCAACTTCATTCCCCAGTGAAATTATACTTTATGACATGTTTTATGTTGTCTGATTAATTTAACTATGAAATAATATTATATTCTCTCCTCTAATACTGTTTGATGGACTTTTATGAACTCAGCCAGCCTACATGAGGCCAAGCATAGGTCTGGTCTGGACCCATACTGGATTTTCTCCCAAACTGGGAATATTACACAAATGCCATAGATGTAACAGTAACATGGTGAAATTGTGTTGACAGAGCATGACAGCAGTAGTGAAAGTGTGTTGTCATCACAATATTTGTCGTGTACAAGTGACGTCCACATAACCATACCCTGTCTGGAATCAAAACAAGAACCTGATGCAGCAAGGCCCACTGTGGCACAATGGGCCTGCTATATTCTATGTTCTCCTCATACAGCATGTATACATGTTGATGATACACTAACGCAAAGATACATAGGCCTAAATGTACTTAAACATGCCGATTGTACACTAATGCAAAGATACATAGACCTACATGTATGTATACATGCCGATGGTACACCAATGCAAAGATAGGCTACATAAATGTAGGTATACCTACTGATGGATATGCAAACATACATAAATGCACAGAAAGACCAGCACATAAATATGGGGCTTGTGTGTGCTTGAACGGCCACATTAAAAACACATTGAGAAAGGGGATTCATCAAATCAAACTAGCTACAAGTCATAATGTGTGCACCACCCCTGACACCATCATTAAAAATGGCCCCATAGCAGAGTAGCTAATTAATGCATTGACTGCAGATCGCATTTGATCTGGTGCCAGTGGACCGTGATTTATTACACCGATCAACAGCTTACCATGGCAACTGACAAATCTGATCAGACGTCCAAGAGTCTGTTGGGAGGATTCAGCTACTCATACACACACACACACACACACACACAAATACACATTCAAAATATTGAAGGGTAAATGTTTATGAATGCATGTCTTTGTGAATTTGTGTCCATGCTTTAAGACAGGACACATCAATGACAGCTGTGCTAAGTTTATGAATACTCTCTTTCAGAAATCATCAATTAAAAACTGGCTTGATGGTAAATTTCCAAGTGCAATTTCCCATATATCACAAATGATAATTCACTACCATCCCCCCTGTAGCCACCCTCGAAGTCCGGCTACAAAAAAACTGCAACCTCTAGAAAACCGTGATCACCATGGCGACTGACACAGTAGCTTAAGGACAAAGCATACAAACCCTTGAATGTCTCCTTTAACAGAGAACTTTCCAAAAGGTCAGAGTAAGGTTAGAAAAGAGAAGAATAAATATAAGAATGAAAGGACACAGTCTGGGCTTCAGAGGTTACACAAATCAAAAGAAGGCAAGAAAAAAAATGTTTGTTCACAAAAAATGGTTTGTTCTTTCATCTGGACTCGAGGTGTCTGTGTGGATAGAGAGATGGAAGTAAAAGAATACATATATCAGAGGGAACAAAACACTAGCCCAAAAATGTTTACATTTTTGCATGTTTTATAATTCTGTCTCTGTTTCCCCCTTTTATATTTCATGACAAATAATTCAATTATTTTAATAGTTTTCCTCAGCCACCTGCTAACACCAGCCGTATCCCTTTAAGATGCATGGATTTCAGTATGGATTAATTGATTAAAAGGGTGCCACCACAAAATGAGAGTGTATCTTGTCATTGATCCGACCTCACGATGAGATTGCCTTCTATCAATCCTCCCACAGGAAACTAGCACACATTTGTCTGCCCAATTTCTTGTGACTTCACAGATTTTTGCTTTTTGTACCTTTTTCCGTCTCCCTGCCACTTGGTCATTTCCTCTATTTCTTTGGGCTCTCCATTTCCTGCTCTCGCTCTCGTTTTCTCTCTTTTTTCTCATTCTCCCTCTCTCATTCCATGTCTCTCTTCTGCTGAGCTTTCCCTTTCTTTGTCTTGGGGCTTTTCTGCCAGAGGCCCTGTTAATTGTCAAGCTGTGGGGTGAGGACATGCCTGTCTTCTCTCTCCTACTGATGTGGTGGATAGCCTCCTCAGAGCTGAAATAGTATGAAACAGTGCTGCGCAGGGGGGGGCCCTCACCCTCTCCCAGTCCCAAATATGCAATGAGAAGCCAAACAGAAAAGGCGGTCTGATCATCAAGCACACCATCCTTAAATAGAGGGTGTTTTTTTGCTATTAGTCCACACAATCAGTGGATAGATAATGAGGTTGTGTGTGTGTGTGTGTGTGTGTGTGTGTGTGTGTGTGTGTGTGTGTGTGTGTGTGTGTTTGTGTGGTGGCCGCACATTCAATACTGCTGAGTAGATCACTGCTCGGTTGTTTTTCAAAGCATCACAAATAATTGGAGTGGGTGGAAGGAGATGTTAGCGGACTGTCGTTAGCGAGCGATTCACATTTACACCCTTCTGGCTTTCAACAGTTGGCCAGTTTCTCTTTTGGTTTGGTTTTATAAGGTACAGCTTGTCATTGTTAGTCACATAAATCATTGATGAGTTTCTTCACATTTTTTTGGCACCTTTTGTCACTGTTGTATATTATTTGTTTCACACATTTTTAAGCTTTTAGGGCCTTTGATATAAGGTACAGATAAATGTATTAGAATGCATTGAGGGATTTGTGAGGGAAATATATTTGGCCCAACAAAATTTGGTAGCACTGCATTCTGGTTTGGTCTGGTCCAGTTGGTAATTCTCCCGGTGACCATGCCCAGGACTTTCCTAATGAAACCCTCAGCATCCTTCCCTTTCAGCCCCAACTGCCAACAGGGAAAATTGAAGCTCCCAATCATTTGATCTCCCAGGAGATGGAGTGACTCATCCAATTTCAGCTCTTCTTCATTGGATTCAGGAGAGATG
>JAIFZK010000009.1:16385000-16790000 GCA_027481765.1 Tenualosa thibaudeaui
ACACATCACCATTTACAGTAAACACACACATACATAAAAGCGCTCTCTCCCTCTCTCTCTCTCCCACACACACACACACACATGGTTACATGGTTACATGTGTGTGTGTGTGCGTGTGTGTATGTTTGTGTGTGTTTGCATGCATGTGTGTGTGGATGTGTGCGTACATGTCTGTGCCTGTGTGTGTGTGAGTGTGAGTGTATGCATGTATGTCTGTGCGCATGTGTGTGAGTGTGAGTATATGCATGTGTGCGTGTGTGCGTGCGTGTGACAAGCATGAAGATGCTCCCCAGGGTTCCCTCAGGCCAACTTCATGTCTCCTGTTGTATAGGCACACACAATAGCTGCTGCCAATCACGGCGTGAGTCAGCTGTACTGAATCCAGGCCAAATGAGCCCGCAGACAATCAATACCCTGTCATTGTGCTGCTGCTGCTACCACTGCCGCCACCACCACACTCACAGTCAAAGCTTCATCTCAAGCCCACGGCAGACAGACAGGCAGGCAGACTAACTTCAGGTTACCGGAGGCCATAGAGGTGATATGGTTGTTGAAGGCATGAAGGTACAGACAGCTAACCATGAGAATTGCTATGTGATGACGGAGCTGATAAAAGTAGCCATCAAAAACACAGGCAGGTGGGACTGAGTTTGGAGTCTTCACCAATGCTCGTGCTAAAGGCACCAAACAATCGTGGACATGACAATTTCTCAAACGTTTTCTTTGATTATGTAAAATTGAGCAGAGAATAGTACGGGTATTAGTGTAAAAATACTAGTAAATATCCCGTGTATTAATTTTAACTTTGAGCATTATCATACAGTACAGTACTAGAGTATACATTCAACCAAGCTAATAACTCATACAGTCAATTGCTAACATTTACAGATGAGAAATAAACAAACTGGACAACTTTTAGGATCACAACCTAACCAATATTCAACATTCTAACATTATTTAGGATGTTCTGGGATTGTACATTGGAAATTCTATTCCAGCTATATACTGTAATAGACCAAACACACACACACATGTGCACACGCGTATGCACACACACACACACACACATACACGTGCGCACAAACGTGCGTACACACACACACGCATTGCTCTCAACATACACAAACCATAAGATGATAAGAAATGATTACTTACACATTCTCTCTCTCTCACACACACACATACACACACACGTGCACATTGCACTTCTTTAGTCTGTCCATGCTTCAGATTCACCTGATTCAAGTCAATATAATTAAAATGCTTTTGACTGACTAAATCAGGTGTGTGCCGCTAATCACGGGTGTCACAGTGCAAATCCAAGAATTATGGCAAACATGCAGAGAGAGTGTGCGTGTGCGAGCATGTGCACGTGTGTGTGTGTGTGAGAGAGTGTGTAAGTAATAATTTCATATAATCTTATGGTTTGTGTGTGTTGAAAGCATGTTGGCCTAATGTCTGATTGTGTGTGCGTGCACACACGCATGTTAATGTGTGTAGGTGGGGGCTGACAGGAGACAGGAGCATGAATGGAAACGTCTGGCTTAAACCTAACAAATATCTCTGCTCTGCCTTGTGTCTTTGGCCCAGGCAGACAGTCACAGCTCAGTCCATGGCTCTGTATGGCTGGTGTATTTCACTGGTTACTAGACTGCTCTTTTGAATGGGAGAGGGGTGCTTGTTATCGCCTTGACAAACACTGTAAATATCAGAGATAAAATTATTCCAATGTGTTCACGCTCACATATTTTTCGAAATCTCACAGTGTCTGAAGTCACTCTTCTGAATCTAAAACACATTAGCACACCCTCCACACATTCTCCCTCTCCCTCTCTCTGACCCTCTCCTGCTCTTTCTTTCTCTCTCTGTCTTTCTATCTATCTTTATTTCTCTCTCTCTCTCTCTCTCTCTCTCTCTACACACACACATACAGCCAGCCTGTGGCAGAAAGGAGCACTGAGGCTGTCGTGGTCTACTCAGCCCTGGCACTAATCTCTAATGTGTGCAGGGCCTAGGAGATGAGTCCCTCGTCTAATTCCCTCATTTGCCTGGCTTGTGCGCTCCTGATTGCTATGCAATCTTGTTTAAATGTGGAGCACTGGAGTTTGGCCATGTCTAAATCCCATGGTGAACCAAAAGCTAAGGAAGTCCCACCGTTCAGCCCCAACAAAGGCAGAAAATAACTCACACATACAGACACACACAACAAGGGACTTTAACCATAGCTCCAATCCTGTTTTCCAAGATCGTTCTCCCACACTCCTTCCCCCCTTCCTCTTTTCTTCTTTCCCCACTCTTTTCCTCTCCTCTCCTGCATCTTTCCGTTCTCTTGTCCAGACTTAATGTCCAGAGAGATTACAAGTGCACTGATAGAGTTGAAGTAGAAACCAGCCTGCATTACTCTAATAACCATCTCACACAAGATGAAGGATGGAACGATGGAGGAATGTGTGTGTGTGTGTGTGTGTATTGTCTGTTCTGTCTCACAGACCTCTGTGTGTGCGTGTGTGTGTGTGTGTGTGTGTGTGTGTGTGTGTGTGTGTGTGTGTGTGTGTGTGTGTGTGCGTGCGTGTGTGTGTAGACTTTGCAGAACATAACAATAATGACTGCGGGAGGCTTTTGGAGAGCTTGAATTTGTCAGGAGGAAAAAAGTCCAAGTTTCATGTGCTAATCGCGTGGAATGACCCAGTTTGAGCGCTTCAAGATATCGCCCCCCATTATCATGCAAAAAAATAAATGAATGCACACTGTCAGTTGTAATGGCAAAAAAACAGTCAACTGCAAAACAGAAAAAAATACATATTCCAAAAGTGGATTGTTATGCCTACATGTATGTTCAGAGGGTGAAGGGTTATCTCACTGTACACCACACAAGAGCCTCTTGTAGAAAAAAGTGGGCTCTAAGCACAGTATGTACCTGCTAATTTGCATGTGTAGAACTTCTTGAAAACTCTCAGACCATCTGGCAGCGTGAGGTGGCAGCCTGTTGCCATCTCTCTTATGCGGGAGCGAGAAGCACTTTGAGTGAAGTGCACATTATGTGTGGTGAATCATGGCTATGAGTGCAGTCGACCTGACGTGGGCAGACACGGACACGCAACCCCCCCCCCAAAAAAAACACGAGTTGGAGTGTGTGTTACCGGTATTTGTGCTGGGAAAGGACCTTGAAGAGACTGTTTTGGTGTGTGTAGGTTTGTTTTGAGAGAGAGAGAGAGAAAAAACTGCACATGTCTTAAGAGAATTTGAAAATAATAATAATAATGCTGTCTGAATGTGGTACAGGGTGTCAGTGAGAACAGCTTGGGAGAGAAGAGAAAGTATCGACACACACGAACTACAAATTACTTCTCGCCTTCAAGACAAGCTGTGTGGGTGTTTTGAATCTGAAGAGGCAACGTGTAAGCTTTCATCACCATTCAGCAGTGCCAGGAAGTCTGAAAATAAAGTCGGACACTGGCAATCGGTAGGCTTTGTTTTGAGGCTGCAGTGAGGGTTTGTTTTGCAGGGTCAGAGAAATATTAATAGATAATAGAGAAAGAAGAAGAAGAAGAGAGAGAGAGAGAGAGAGATGGTATGAGAAAGTGTTCCCATCTAAGTGTGAGAGGAAAATAATGATGAAGAAATTTATGGAGAATAGAAAAGAGAGAATGAGACACAGAGAATGAGGTGGAGAGTGAGAATGATTGTATGGTGAGAGAGAGAAAAGAGAGTGAGTGAATCTCACATAGATGAAAAAGAAATGTAATCAGAGAAAGAGGGAAAAAAGAGAAAAGGATTGAGAGATTGAGTGAACGTGAGAGCAAGACTTAGTAAGTAGAGAGGAGAAAGCTGAGAGTGTGTGGGTGTGGGTGTCTCTGTTTGTGTGTGTGTGTATGTGTGTGTGTGTGTGTGTGTGTGTGTGTCTGTGTGTGTGTGTGTGTGAGTGTGAGACAGAGAGAGAGAGAGAGAGAAAGGGAAGAGAATGTGTGGTAGCGTAAATCTAGGCAGTGGAAAGACCAGAGGCCTTGTTTGGTATGGAAAAGAGAACAGGCAGTGTGAAAAGTGGCGGGTACTGTGTTCTGTGTGTCTGAGGATTTGCCCCCTCTGTGTGTGTGTGTGTGTGTGTGTGTGTGTGTGTGTGTGTCAACACCACTGAATGGTTGAGATGCTCAGCTGTTTAGTACAGAGTCCTGACCTCCTGTCCAGGCCTCTTAGACAAAGCCCAGAGGCACAGCTGCCAGCTCCCCCGCCACAGGATTCCCCCCAACACTGCCCCTAAGCAGTGTGTGGCACACACACACACACACACGCACGCACGCACGCACGCATGCACACACTCACTCGCATGCTCACACTTCCAGTCACACAGGCATGGATAAACACACAGACACACACATTAACACTTATCCAGTTGCACACTTCCAGTCATAGACAGATACTGCACACACACACAGTTTATCTGCAATACAGATGAGATATTCCATTGGCTCTTATGTGCATACTGAATTTCGGATATAGAGTAGGCTAATAAAGGAACCCCTGGTGTGTATACACACACACACGCACTCGCGCGCTCACACTTCCAGTCACACAGGCATGGATAAACACACAGACACACACATTAACACTTATCCAGTTGCACACTTCCAGTCATAGACAGATACTGCACACACACACAGTTTATCTGCAATACAGATGAGATATTCCCTGGAATCTTATGTGCATACAGAATTTCGGATATAGAGTAGGCTAATATAGGAACCCCTGGTGTGTATACATGCACTGCAAGGTCACTCTAAAGCTATATTAGCAACCAATCTGATATTCTCACAGTTGTAGTCTTATTATTGCACTCCTGTACAAAAATCTGTCTGTTTTGCACACTACATTCAGTCGAGACCTTTGTAGCTGTCTACCACCTTTTAGGTGAAACCATGTGAGATGTATCAGAGCATCTGTCATTATCACAGTTTCTGACAATGCCTTCATCAGTGTGGTTCATACTCACACAAAGCATTTGGCTTTTAAAAGCGCACACACACGCACACAGACTTGTGCCCCTTAACGCCCTCTGTTTTTTGGGTACAGTGTCTGTCTATCTGTGGTCATCAGAATCAAAGTACACACACACATACACACACACACACACATACTGTCAACGGTGGAGAAAGCCATTATCTCCGTGTGACCACTAACTGTGAACAGTGCGTGACATCCCGCTGGTTTTAGGCTGATTTATATACCAGGAGACTCAGACTCCAGGCCTTGGTGTCATGGTGCTTCATTTGTTCCTGGCCCTGCCAATCTTCCACTGCTTTCATGCCAAAGTCAACTTAACAAGCAGGCCCTGCAGCTGTCGAGATGTCTTCTTCTGCTGTTGCTGCCACTTCTTTTTCTTCTCCTTCTTTCTTTCTGTCTTTCTTTCTTTCTTTCTTTCTTTCTTGGCCATGGCTAAACTCTTTCCGTCAATGTCTGTTACACATAATCATAGTTTTGGCCTCAGGAGCAACAGTTGAGAAGTTTTTCTTAAAGTGTAGTGAGAATAAATGCATCGGATGTCTCCGATTTTTATAATTAAAGTTTTCCTTCACGTTGCGAAAAGGCAGGGAAATGACCCTGTTATTGCGATCACAATAAACTCTTAAAATAGCAGGGCCAATTTTTGTATCAGTGCTTTGTGGGATTTGATATGGCTGAGCTGAGGTCTTATGAATACATTTTTATAGGTCATCTGAGCATCATCACACGCTTATAGGTCAGGCAGCTGCTACCTCTGGTAGCTCATTCTGAATACAGTGTCAGATCCGAAGTTACTAGTGTGACTGTGAGAGACTGTCACGACCGCGCCGGTTTCTGACACTCTATCTGCCTCCGCGCATTGCTGAACGTGGCAGTGTCTCTAATGGCTGACAGAGCCAACCTCTAAACACAGACAGTTTTGGCAATCTCGAGTTCACTTCTGGGGTGTGCATGTGTGTGTTTGTGTGTGTAAGAGTGTGTGGGTATGTGTGTGTAAGAGTGTGAGGTTATGTGTGTGTGTGTGTGTGTGTGTGTGTGCATGTGCGCAGTGCATGACAGATGAAGATGCTGTCGTATCCCATTGCACAGATCAATGCACTGCCGCTGGGTTGATTTGTGCTACGTTTGCCGCTGTCGTCACCACTGCCGCTACCACTGCCAAATCCCCCTAGCATCACACACACACACACAAAACACCCCACCTATCTCATCTCTGCATTCATCAGCCTTACTACAAAAGCCACGGCCCAGCCACACAAGACTAAATATTTACCTACGCACTTAGCTAATTATCTCTACGTGTAGATTTCGGCACTGGCAGACGGAGAACAAACACGCAGTGGTCCTGCCATGAAAGCGGCCTGGGAGTGTTACTGAGGTTAGCCTGAGGTTGAGGTGGAGGTTGCTGGGTGAGCCTATTGTTTGCCCGCTCGTTGAGGGTGCCGTAGCAACTCTACAGTCAGGTGTGAACTGCAAACAAGAGGTCAGGAAGTCACTGATTTTGAGCCCAAGTGGCAAGAGTGGGAGATATCAATATCACTGCCTAGTCAACAGACAGAGCTTATGGTTGGCTGTTTTGTTTGTAAATCACTTTGGATAATACACTGTAAGTAGAGGAGAGCGCTAAATCAGAGTGGAAGTCAAACTCAATCGTCCAAGTGAACTTTTGCGTCCTCCCATTTCAACTGTATTGACAATCTATTAAGGTGCAGTCAGTGTCAGTGAAATGCAAAAGAAAACAGCATACCTGTTTAAATTTTCTATTTGGCTTCAGTGACTACTCATCTCCTTCTAACTGTATTCATTCAATTTCACAATTGATTCCCTCTCTCATACATTAAAATTTTTTTTTAAAAATATTATATTTTTTGTGTTTTTACTTATTTTCATCTACTGTACTTTGCTTATATTTTTGTACAGCACATTGAACTGCCTTTGTGTATAAAATTTGCTATATAAATAAACTTCCCTTGCCTTGCCTTTAAGGTATATTGTATTTGAGAGGCAGCCAATCCCAGCTGAGTATCTCTCTAATATTATGAAAACTATTGACAGTATATGTAAACCATTGAGCAGCTGCTTCAGTCTCTCTCTCACTTGTTACTGATGTGCCCAGCAGAACAAAAACAACATAGCCTAGTGTATGTCCTGCGAGGATAGGTGCTTCATAGGTGCTTACACACACACACACACACACACACACACACACATGCAGTACAAAAACAGGCACTCTTATGGCCCTTCACAACAAGCCCAATGTACCAACTGAACAGTACAAGTGTGTGCGGACACACGCACACACACACAGATGCACATACACACACCTCTCTCACAGAGCCATATTCTCCACTAATTGAGACAGTGTTATATTTTTAGAAGGAGTCCATTCCCTGTGTGGCTAATAAGGCACTTGGGAGACTGGATGCCTCCGGGGGCTTTTTGAAGAACATCGTTCCTCTCGCCCCTCATTTCTCTTTCACTCTGACTGGAGCACTCACTTTCCACGTTCACACAATCACGCCTGACATCTGTTCAGGCTCAGCCCAATACAAGCCCACATCACACCACAGCACAGCTCAGCACAGCACACGTCAGGTGCTCGAGGCATTCTCAAGGCTTTCATACCGGAGAGTGCTGGGATTTTATTTATTTTTTGTTCATTTGTTTATTACTGTAACACAAGTGGAAGTGATATATTCCTAACAAAGCGGAAACTTTGCAGATTTGAGGAGGGAACTCTGAGACTACAGGTGAAGCAGCACTATAACAAAACAAAGAAAAATAGCTAAAAGAAACCCAGTTTTGTTAACAGACTCTGGGCTTTGCAAGGCACACATCAGTATTAGATGTGTTAATCTGTTCATTTTGTTTTCTAAGTAAGATATACATTTATCTCAGGATGCCTATCAGGTTGTATTATCAGATGGACCTACGTGACAGGCCTGTTATCTCTGTTGACTCTGCGTGTGTGTTTTCTAAGACTCGTCACACATCTGATAAGTCCACTTGATAAGTCTCTCAATGCAGTGAATATTTACGTAATTCTCTTGTTTTGTTTCTCATCTCATTCCACTGAAAAAAGTCATTGTTCCAGCAAAGATGAATGTGAGAGAGTGAAGTGAGGTGAGGAATAGGTGTGTGTGTTTGTGTGTGTGTGTGTGTGTGTGTGTGTGTGTGAGTGTGTGTGCGTGTGCCAAAAGACAACACAAAGCTGCCTCCCCCAGTTGTACCACCTATACAGACCCCCCACCCCCACCCCCAACCACCCTCCGCACCCCCCATCCAGCCCCCCCCATTGCCACCACCACCACCACCACCATACTTAACCCCCACCCTAGCTACGCACCCAACACCCGGTCTGCCTGCCTCTTAATCAGGGCTGATCCTCTTGAGGAGGAGGCCTATTGATCAGACAGCTTCTCCCTAATTACATTTGAGCTTCTGTTTGGGAGAAAAGGAGAAGAGAGGAGGAGTGTAGGAGGAAGGGAGAAGAAGAAGAAGAAGAAGAGAGAGGGGGTGGAGGACAGAGAATCGAGGAAGAACAAAAGACAGGCAAATTGCAGCCGGGCCACCACCTTGCATGCTACTGCTGTGGGAGATGAATGGAAGTGAGGACACAGGGGAGACCAGATGGGCTTAAAGGGGAGGAGAGAAGGAGGAGAGAGGAGAGAGAGAGGAAAAGAGAGGAGAAGTGGGAAGAGGAGAGGAGAGAAGGAAAGAGAAGAGAGGACAGGGGAGCAGAAAAGAGAGGAGACGAGAGGTAAAAAATGGAGGAGACAGAAGAAAGTGGAGAGATGAGAGAAGAGAAGGATGAGACAGAGGAGAGGAGAGAGTAAGAGGAGAGAGGAGACATGCAGGCCAGTGCATGTCTGGTGCTAACCTAGCAGATGTTCTTGGGAAGAAAGAAACAGACTGCAGGAAGAGGAGGAACAGAGAAGAGAGAAAGAGAAAGAGAAAGAGAGAGAGAGAGAGAGAGAGAGAGAAACTTCTCAGGCCTCCGGGCTGTTGAAAGAGCCCCACAATACCAGCCCTCAGTTCCCATCCTGCTCCTCCTCCTCCTCCTCTCGTTTGTTTGGGGAGCATTAACAAAATTTGAGAAAAAAACAAAAGCAAACTTGCAATTTGATTCCAATCACCTTCTGGGCACCCAGCGCTCCTGGGATTCAATTAAAAGATGCAATTATCTCGTTCACAACCTCCCCTCCCCGGGCAGCTAGCTCGGGGCACTGAGTACAGTGATTTAGGGAAAAAATAAGGGGAAAACACAGAGCGGACACGAAAGAGAGAGAGAGAGGCGGAAAAAGAGGCAGCAGAATTTCCCCCCGTGAGTAATCGCTCTGCCACTGAGATAAACTGCTCTAACTCTCACTGGTCGGGGAGAGAATACTTACTCCACTAGTGGAGCGGGGCTGTTCTATGAAACACAAGCAGGGCAGAGCCAAGGGGAGACTGAGGGTCTGTGGGTCTGGAGCCGGGCTAGGACCCCGCTGGCTTGCAGACTCACATACTTGTGTGGTACCACACAACAGCACCCTAGGGCAGAGGGATATCAGGACTCTACAATGAAAGTGGAGCTCCCAACTGAATACCTGACCAACATCATTATTATTATTATTATTATTATTATTATTATTATTATTATTGCCGGACTTCATTATTTATTATTTATCATTATTCGGTTTATTAGTCATTATTTACTTCAGTCTTTCATTCTTATCTGTTCATTCTTAAGGCCCCTAGTAACTGGAGCTGATGTGATGCTATACAGCACATATACTGTGATGCTATACTGCACATATACTGTGATGCTATACTGCACATATACTGTAATGCTATACTGCACATATACTGTAATGCTATACTGCACATATACTGTGATGCTATACAGCACATATACTGTGATGCTATACTGCACATATACTCTATTCATTCATACTCATTCATACTCTGTTGCTTCATTTATTGCCATCAGTGAAATTTTAAGAGTTGAATGTTGTGTTTTGACGATAATCGATTAGTAATATACGTGATTTTTTTTTATGTTGTTGTCTGGAAAGACATTTCAAAGGAATTTGATGTTTTTGTCAAGCTGTGAGAAAGATATTCTTGCCTGCCAATCTGTGTTAGTGTAAAGTGTGCACATTCGTGTGTGCATGTGTGTGTGTGTGTGTGTGTGTGTGTGTGTGTGTGCGCTACTCGGTGTGTGTATGGTGAGTGGGTGTGCAGCATGTCATACTAGTGAGTGTAGAGCCGAGATGGAGTCTGTTCCTCCAGAGAAATGAGATCTCCTCCAGAGAAAGACTGACTGAATGAAATAAAAAGCAATGTGCAAAGAGCTGCGCTAATGCTGGGGTTTGTTCACTTGTAATGGCAATTGCTTCTGATTTTGGGTTTGAAGTTTTGCATCTCAGGAGGCATCAGCCCACTTCTGACAGCCACAAACGCTAAATAAATCTAACAAGGGCTGAAAAACACGAGGCCAACATCAGTCAGACAGTTACTTCCTCTCCCTTTTGTTGTGTGTCTGTCTGTGTCTCTCTCTTTTTCCATGTGTGTGGGTCTCTGTCTGCCTGTCTGTCTGTCTGTCTGGTCTGGGTCTGTGTGTATGCTTGTGTGTATGTGTGTGTGTGTGTGTGTGTGCCACTACAGTAAAAGGATGGATTCCACCTCCTCAATGCAGACACTATGCGCTGCAGACATTTAGTCTGAAACTGAGCCAAATCTGAGACTGGTGCATGTGCTAATTATAAGGGGAGTGATTGTAAGTCCATTCATTTTGACATTGCCGGGAAACTTCTCACATCAAAGCCTATCTTCTTTTTTTTTCTTAAAAAAATTTGAAGAGCAGCATAACAGGTTTTTTTTTTTCAAATAACTTGTGTGAAAAAATCAATCGCTTTCGTTTTACAGACAGATATTTTATAATAAATAAGACGCCAAGTCATTGATATTTCACAAGCCAGAATTGAATGATTCCAAGAAAAAGGCAATTTGACTCCTTTAATATATGGCTCCCAGACTGACTTAATGGGCTGTTTCTGTTAAGCCAAGACAGGAGGTTGTGCATTGTAAACAGGCTTAATGGAGATGTTCATCGTTCAATATTTGCTTGGCACTAGCAAGACGGCGCTGGCCTGAGCTTCTGAACAGAACACTGTGGGGAGGTTTGACTTACACTGTGCCTCTCTCTCTCTCTCTCTCGTGTGCATTTCCTTATTTTTATGGCTGTGGGTGACCTCTGGCCATTGACTATTGGTTTAGGGTCGGCTTTCGTTTGCTTCGCATGCACAGGCGTAGTCAAGAGAGTGGTGATGGGAAAACCCAAGGCTGTGTGTGTTGCTCTTTCTATTCTATTATAGTGTACAGTAACCATATGTAAGAGAGGAGCTGGAAAAAGAGGCTATCGGTGCAATTCAGAGGGTCACTGGAACCATGGAATCTCTTTTTTTCCTTATCTAGGACTTCATGCAGTTCATGCAGTATTCATGACTGTTATTGATTTGTAATCCTCCCACATAGAGAATGTGCAACACATTCACACGCATTCATCGAAATGAAGAAAAAAGGGACCCAGACAGGGATTCAACACTCAAAATGAATACAAATATAAGAACATATATATATATATAAATAATATTTATTATTAATAATATTTATTATTAATTTATTTATTTTTCTCTACGCCAGTGGCTCTCTCCTATTCTCCCTTATTGCCTGGGGTCTATGGCGCCTTCAATACATTTTTTACAAGATAAAGTGCATGGCAGTTTCAAATGCCTTTGGTGTATATTTCTTCTCAATAAAAAGAGGTGGCCATTGCTTCATGAGGTCACTGGCTGCAAGGTGAACATTTAATTTCTCACACAGTTGTTCCCCCTATTGTTGTTGTCCATTTTCTCACTTTCTGTGCTGTTGAGGGGGGAGAGAATAAATTCTGTGACCACAATTTGAACGACACCTCACTGGCTCTAAATATTAGAATGCAGCTTAAATGCAGCTTAAACACTGAGCACACATTCAAACATGTAACCCAACAAGCGCCCCAAAGCACAGAGTATTTAAGAGCAGCTATGCTGTCTATGGTCTGCTAACTCCTCATCAAGGAAAGGCATGAAGCTTAGTTATATTGAAGTGCCATGTGCTCTGGGGAATGAAAGCCTTTGATCAGAGGTGCAGACTGGAGAATATGCTGGCTATTAGCCACAAATGAAACCATCCTTTTCTAGCGTCTAAATATTCTCCTTTCAACATTTGAAGGCATGTTAGATGTGCAGTGTGAGGTTTTTATTTTCACTATTTTAGTTTTATTTTTTTTATTTTTGTAAGGTCTGGAACAGGCACAATGCCAGGGAGATAAATCAGACGAGAGAAAGTGAACAGTTGTAAGAGATGCCAGGGCCACAGGCGCTACGCTCGACAACATGTTCAAGTCTTGTCAAAAGTGACCTTTGGGAACCAAAAAAAAATGTCTCGTGCACACACACACACACATACACACACACACACACTGCCATTTCCCATTTCCACTGCCAGATGTGGGGGACCTTGATTTGATTTCATCGGGTTAATTGGATTCTTCTGCCATGCTCCAATATGCATAAATTGGCGCTTAAATTAGAGCGCACCCATTGGCTAATTCAGGGGTACACCCGTATGCCTGTGGAAATATCAGATGGTAATGAAAATAACAATTGTCAAGCTGTCACGTATGCGCTTTGAAATGTTGCACAATTACCCAACTGTTTTGAACTGACCGAACACATAGACTCTAAAAAAAAACCCTAATTTTGATCTCTGTATTTATCACATATGACTGGCAACACTGACCTTTTTCAAGACATTTGTTTTTCTGGTGCTGGGCCACCCTATGAGATCCTGTTATGTGCAAAATGCTCAACAGACAGGACTATTTGTGTGTGTGTGTGTGTGTGTGTGTGTGTGTGTTTTTTTTTGTGTGTGTAAGTGTGTGTGTGTACACGTGATGCAAGCCAGTGGAAGTGCAAAGCAATTAAGATGGCCACAGAGGTCTTGACTAATAGGACTGGACCAGCAGGAAGCAAAAAGGTTCTCAATGCTGGGGCGCGAGTGATTACCCAGAACAAGTCCAACATGCATGAAGTCTCTAATGTACACAACACCGCTTTCCACTTCCCTACCCAGCAGGCCCTGGATTGGGTCACAGCGACTCTTTGACTGAGTAGCCCTCCATGCCCACACCCCACCTACCCTCTCCACCCTTCCATTACATTTCCATAGAAATATCCCAGCACAAGTCCATTATTCCCCATGTACATGGCAAAGCAGAGACTATAGCCCACAGCAGGGGTACCAGGGAGTGTGTGTATATAGATGTGTGTGTGTGTGTGTGTGTGTGTGTGTAATGGGAGGGGGGGTTGCTCCAGGATCAGTATGTCTGGGATCCAACTGAACACTGGAGTGAGTCTGGATCCAGAGCGGCAGGAGGTCCGCCACAGAGGTCACTTTGGTTCTGCTTGGTTTCAGACGTGAGAGCAGGTTCTCCCAGCTGTTAACTAGGACCCACTCGAGCATAGAGACTGAGCCAGGGGTAGAGAAGTGCGTGTGTGTGTGTGTGTGTGTGTGTGTGTGTGTGTGTGTGTGTGTATGTGTGTGTGTGTGTTTGTGAATGTGTGTGAGAGAGAGAGAGAGAGAAATTAAGTGAGTGAGAGAGTATGTGTGTATATTTAGTATGTGTACGTGTGTGTGTGCGTGTGTGTGTATCTTCATATGTGTAAACCATCATTACACACCTCCAGCTGTTTGTATAATAAACACTTCATTTCTTGTCATGTAGATGGCCCCTCACACGTATATGTACATACTATAGCTATGATGGCGTATGACAAGTTCTTCATACAAACAGCAGCCATTTCAGAGTTCAACAACCAGCCTCACACGCAAAAATAATCTGACAGCTTGACACAAACCCATCTGTGTGCTCACGCCTCCTGAAGGAAGGGTACATATGATGTTTCCACAGTTCATTCACACTGCTACTAGATCTATATACCAGGTGAAAACCAACTAAGCTTGTGTAAGGAGTGTGTGCGTGTCTCTGTGTGTGTGTGTGTGCCTAGAGTTATGAAAAGTTCAGTTAAAGCCAAGCCTGTATTGGCTGTTGAACCCTGAGGAAATGTTATGCTTGCTTTAAATGTCAATTTCTTGCAGACACTGCCGAAGTGTGGGATCCAGTAGTGTAATAAAATAGGGACTATTTTACTCATTATGAGTCATTCATCCTACCATTTTGAAAAAAGAAAAGCATATCAATTTTATCAGACACACACACACACACACACACACACTCCCCTGTCCTTTGTGGCATTGCATTCCAGGAACATAATAGCTCACCCCCTGACAAGGACACCAGTCCATTCACTGGCCCACTATTTCCCATACCTCTGGCACAACAATGGCTTACCTATTCTTTTGTTCCTCACTAGCATTAGCCCCCTGCCCCAAGCCCCCAAGCCCAAGCCAAGCTAACCCAGGCTAGCCGTGCCCTGTTCAGCCCAGCCCAGCCAAACACCGGTGTGCCTGGCCTGACTAATGATAATACAGAGGCGTCACGCGCTGAGAGAGAGGATATGTCCTCATTTGTGCTCTGTGATTAGCTGTCACCACAGAGAGATGACCTCCCCCGTCTCACAGGTAGAAAAGACTTTAACCCCTGTAAACACACAGGACACACAACCCCCCACCCCTGCTAACACACACACACACACACACACATACACACATACACCTACCCAGATGCCCCCCCAACTCATTCCAAATACAGTCACACACACCTACCCCTACCCAACCCTATACATACGCCTCACTACCCTCTCTGTCTCTACACAAACACACACACATACACACACACTTGACACAAACACACACACATACACACACACCTAATTACATCTTCCTATCCCAAACACACAATACACACACACAATACACACACACACACACACACACACATGCACACTCACATGCACACACACACACACACACACACACACACACACACACAAACACTATATGTCCTCTCCTGCCCGCCCTGTCCTCATACCTCCTCTACAGTCCCACCCCACCCCCCCACCTTATTTATGACCCTTGGGAGTGGCTGGGTTCGCACTCACCTGCAGGTCATTTCCATTCAGTACTGCACACACACACACACACACACACACACACACACACACAGGCACAGATAAACAGCCTGTGATACGCAGCACACTGTATGCCCCCTCGCCACACACAACCTCCGGGAGCCTTCTCTGCATCTCTCTCTCTCTCTGCATTTTCTCTCTCTCTCTCTCTCTCTCTATGGCTTTGCAAATCACTGCTTACTCTTTATTTCCCAGATTCACATCTGAACACGTAACTGATCTCCACATAACTGATGTCAGATAACATCAGTTGAGTAAACACTTATGAGCTCATTTCTTCGTCATCCTCCTTAAATAGACATCAAATGATGAATTGAATGTATTGCTATTCCCATATACATTGAGATGTATATAATGTATACAGACTCGTGGTTGTGAGTGCAGTGGAGTAAAAGAGCTAACTCTCTTATCTAGTGCAGCAGGTGCTCCTGTGTTGTCCCTCCATCCCACCATCATCCATCTCTTTTCGAAGTGGTTTGTTCAGCCTTCGGGAGCCGAGGGCCAGCGCCACCCGGCAGCCATACATCAGGCAGCGACCACATTATTCAGGGCCATCCCTCATGCTATCCTTGGGCCGGATGGGAGAGCAAGGCTCTCGGAGCAGCCAACAGGGGAGGGAAAGAGGAGGAGGAAGAGGAGGAGGAGAGGCATCAGGATGCAGGGGAGCAGCACTGTGATTAAAACATCCTCAAGGATAGTCCCAGATGGCACGATGGGAAACAGGATCTGCCCCAGACATGGTTCTGCTTTGGCCCAGACATGGCTCCTATCTGGTGTGAGTCTGTCCCTGACCTGTTTCCCAGTCGCTGGAACTGATGTAGTAAAGTAAGTAAGCTGAACAGCGGAGAGTGCAGGAGATGCGATGGCAGTGACCTTGTAAGACTCTGGCACATCATCAGTTACTGTGTCTTAATGAAAACAGAGCAGCGCTGCTCTCTAGAGCATAGATAGATATCCAGCAAGTAGCGCGTAGCATGTAGCGTGTGGTGGTGTGTGTGTGCGCGTGTGTGTGTCTGTGTGTGTGTGTGTGTGGGGGGGGGGGGGGTGCCGTGGTCTGACAGACACGTCTCAAATGAGGAAGAGGAGGAAGGCGTGGAGGGGGAAGATGCGCAAATGCATGAATGAAATGCAGTGGTGATGCCGTAATCTCTGAGATCAATCTCTATTATCAGCTGCTGCATGATCAATTAGTCTTCATCTGGCACAGAGAGGGGGTGCATGAGGGATAATAAGTGCCCCTACGCCACACATCTATTGGGGGAGGGTGTGTGTGTCTGTGTGTGTGTGGGAGGGGGTCATTATTAATAGGGTTGGCATATGCACACGTTCTTGCCAGACGTAAGGTGTGGCACAATCCAATTTGCCATAATGATCTGCTGAATTAGCTCCTGGGCCAAGGATAAATCTGAAAAGGCACAGATCACTCTGTGCACTCTGCTTGAACTTCTGCTAAGGAAAAAAAGTCAAGTCAGGACGGAGCGAGACCGTTTACATCTTCTGAGGGGGATTTGGGGCTTTTGCTCACTAGCTCGGCTATTCTTGTCTAATGCCCAGTAATGTATGTCTGCAAGACTCACTGTGAATGGTGTTCAGATGCTTTGTTTTGTACTCTAATTCTATCAGGAACCCTGTGGCTCTAGAATTGTGAGATCTTCTAAAACTGGAAGTAGCTAAAATATACTTTGAAGTGTAAACCCATATGCTCAGTGTAACACCAAAATGCCACTGGATGGGATGTTACCATTTAAAAGACCAGTCTGATCTTGCACCAAACAATAGGCACTGCAGGCTTATGAAGACACGAGACGAGTTCGCTGGCAGCTTTGCAACTCTCTCTCTCTCTCTCTCTCTCTCTCTCTCTCAGACTGCCACAGTAGGGGCCTGTGATCACAGCAAATGGGGCTGTAATACATGACTATCCAGCCTTGGAACAGGAACACAGTGACAAGAGCATAGGTGGATTGACCCCAGCGTGAGTCACAGTCTCTCCCGTACAGGCAGTGCTGAATTTCCAATCAGGCACCAGGAATCCCAGCCTGCCATCAGCAGCACAAAGACCTGAGCTGCGCCAGCCCAGCCCCAACCAACAGCAGATGGAAGGACACATGGCTGGCCTATTGTCATTCTAATGCAAAGCGTGTTGACTTTAATATGAGAGGGCATAAATTCACCAGCTGTTATGATCTGGTATGTTTACTAATTCCTCCCGGTGTAATGATGCCAGGGGTGCCATTAAGTGTACCGAACCACAGACCCCCGGTAAGTATGCTAAATCACTTAGGCATGGTTCAAAAACACATAAGGAATTAACATTAGAGAGGGACAGAGAGAGGTAATGCCATGTTCAACCTTGCCCAATATGCCAGTATTGCCCAATATAACAGTATATACTGTCATCATCATCATTCTTTAACACACTATACTACTGGCAGATTTTCTGTTAGACATTGTGTTTGTTAGTTAACTGAAAAGGGTAATTGAAAAAAGAAAGAGGAAAAGAAAGAAAGAAAGAAAGAAAGAAAGAAAGAAGGAAAGAAAGAAAAGAAAAAGAAAGGAAGACAGATTTGAAAGGACTGTAATTTAAAAACATTGGATTAGACAGAGAGCGAAAAGAAATAAATAAACAGCAGGTGAACCCCAAATTGCTCTATATCTGATTCACCGTTCAATCACACCTGCCCTTCAAATTGTGAGCTACCCTCCAAATTCATGTCTGGCCTGTGCCTTCATTTTTTTTAGGAATAGTATTCCCCAATGGGCCCAGCACCTAAGCAGCTACGACCCTGACATTTGGGGCTGTTTGAAGAGGCCAACTGATTCATTTGAAAACATGCCTAGCATGGCTCAATGGCGTTGATGTGGCCATTTCACGGCTGTTTTCAGAGAGGGGTGAACAAGCGGGACAGAGAGGGAGAGAGATAGAGAGAGTGAGAGAGAGAGAAAGAGGGGAGCTGAGAAAAGGAAAGAGAGTAAAGGGTAGAAAGAGGAATATGAGAGGAGAAAGTAAGAATGGGAGAAAGAGGAGGATGTAGAGAGAGATAGAGAGAGAGAGGAGCGAAAGAGATAGAGAGACAGAGAGAGAAAGGGTGGGGTGTAGGTGATGTGCGGTATACGAGAGTCATTTTCTCCCCTGCGGCGAAGGCGAAACCCTCTGGGGGAGGAGAGGGGTGAAATCAAACTGCAGATTAGCAGTGGGTTGGGCCCCCGAGGTCAGCTCCCTCCGATTGCCTGGGTGAATTAGACCACTTTAACATTTCATTTCACAGCCGCACACTTTGATCTGCAGGGCTACTGCAGCACTGGTACTGCCTCCTGCCCCCTGCTCAAACACATCTCACACTGGAGAACATGGGTCAGATGGCAGGGCTGGGTTTGGGACCTGGGGGCCAGGTTTGTACCATGAGCTTTTCTAAAGCTAAAACACTAGGCAGAACGAGAGAGAGAGAAAGAGAGAGGGAGTGAGGAGAGAGGGGGGAGAGATAGATGCAAAAAAGGCAGAGGGAGAGAGGGAGTGGGAGTGAGATGCAACAAAGGCCCTGAAGAAACAGAAGAAGAAAAAACAGAGTAAGAGAGAGAGAGAGAGAGAATAACAGGTAAAATTGGCCTCAGAGTCCCTGTACAGTGTTCTTTATTGATTACAGGCTTCTCATAGTCAGCCTACAGGGACCCTCCACATGCTGTTCGATTAGAGTTCCTCGCGCTCTTTGCCTCTCTCTAGTGGAGTTAATTTCAAGAGGAAGGACAAAATAGATTGCTTTTTAACTTTTTCTCCAAATTGTTCATCTGGCTCACCAGTTGATGTTCTATGTGCTGATTTATTTGTTCGATCCCCACAGATGTTCAAAATTTTCCACTGTATATATATATATATATGTCAGTCATTCAGTGGTGAGTGATTTATGTGATTTATGATTATGTGAGTGAGTTATTTCACTGCCGGGACACCAGAGACCCCAGCCTTGTGTATTTACAGAGAAAGGATGAGGAGGAGAGGGTGGGGATGGGGGGAAGAGAGGAGAAGAGGGGAGAGGAGTAGAGCGGAGAAGGGTAGAGAAGAGAGGAAATGGAGAGGGAGGAGTAGAAGTGATCTGGATAGAGTATGGAGAGAAGGTTGGGGGAAATTCAAACAAGAGGAGAGGAAGGGAAAGGAGAGAAGACAGGCAGAGGAGAGGAAAAGGGGGAGGAAAGGAAGAAGAGAACAAAGATAGCAGAGGCAGAGGGAAAGAGGGAGATAAATAGATAGAGACAGAGAGAGAGAGAGAGAGAGGGAAAGGAAACACAAATGGAATGTGATGTCATCCATCCTGTCCTCTTGGGCACAAACAAACACAGTGAGATAATCAGGCTATTATGCTGGGCTCAGGTCTGGCCTTATATGGAGGTAACAGATGCCAGATGCCAGAAGTCTTACTCATCCTTATGGACCCCAAACACATAAGCACACAAACAAATACAACGAATATGAGTGAAAAATATGACTACACTACAGTAGACATCTTGGAACAGTTTGCATGGCTCTATAAGGCGTGCATGATTAGATAGTCTCAAGCCAAAGGGATGGGGAGTTACATCTTTCATCAGCTCCTCAAGGACGTCAATCAAATAAACAAACAAACATGATTCTGCACTGTACTTTCTCCTATCAAACAAACAAACAAACAAACATGGCTATACACTGTACCTTCTATCACACACACAAACAAACAAACATGACTCTACATTGCACTTTCACATATCACACACACAAACAAAGAAACATTACACTGTACTCTGTCCTTTCTCTAGCCTGCCTGTCTTTTCTTTGGTCAGGTTTGTCCCTTAGTGTTTGCCGTGCAATTACTGGCTTGGCAGCAGCTCCCAGTCCAAGATGGACTCTGCGGCGCGGTCCAAATAGAGGGGGGCCCCCCGAGACTGGGCTGGCAGTCTGCTGTGCAGGTGCTGATAATGGGCCTGGACCAGCGGTAGATCAACGGGCCGGCCCAGAGCCATCCCTCCCAGAGCCGACACCAAGCTGAGCCCAGTCCCTGGTTCCACTCCAACACCTGCCAGACCCATTAGGCCTGTTATGAATGTCTACAGATGGCAGCTTTGGCAAGGCCCTTTCTAATTAAATCAATTAATTCTCATTACATTCCACTGATACAAAGAATTTTTAACAAAAATCTACATCAAGCCAGTGCTGCACCCATGTAGTTATATTTCAAACTACAGGGGGAACCACCGCTCCTTATTGCTATGGCCAAGGAAGAAAAGTCTTTCTGTAAGAAATGCAAGCACATACTATCAAATAGCAGTGTGCACTGGAACACTGTGGAATACCCAATTGGGCCAGAGATCATTGAACACTGACCAAGATAGAGGAACGTAATACGTTACAATGGGAACAAACACTAATAATTCCGGTCTGCACAAGTGGGAGTTTCACATCACGTCAAACTTTTTAGTGATCTTTTATATCAATGTATGAAGGTACTACTCTGGTCTGCACAAAGGGTGAGAATGTTGTAATCAGACTGTTGTTATGTTTGAGCTAGGCCTGACTCAACTGTCTTTCCACATGTGACATGACGTGACGTGACATTTCATTCTGTTCCTGCTCTGCCCGTCATTAGAGTTCAGGTGGAAAATTAAGTTCTTGGGTTGTTTCTGTGCTTGCACTGTCTAGGTTTGATTGCCCTGCGTCATCGTGGCTATCTGTTCTAGTGTACTATGCTGGCACTAATTATGGACTGATTCAGTGCAGCCCACGTCAACTGGGGTGACCAACGCCATCTTCCGTCAACCTGAAACTGTACTTAAAGTCTATTAAAGGGCAATTTCCTTGTGTAGTTAGAGCACCTGGTGGATCTTTATGTGTCTCTCCCTTGTTGTGCATCATTGTAAATAGAACTCTGTTTCTGATTTTTCTAACTGTCATCTGACTTGGTCTCCTGCTCTACTGATGTAACGTAAAAATTACTAGCAAGGGAGATTCCCCCCTCCCCCTTGCAAAAATAGAACAGAGAACTAAACGGTTGAGCCTCTCACTCCACTTTTACCCTGAGCTGAGCTGATCTGTGGAAGGACTGCAGAAGAACTGCAGGAAACTGGACAACTCCCTCTTTGTACAGATCTGAGATTATAATGGCAGTGTTAAGCACTCACATACACACATACACACATACAACATATGCTGACGTAGATGGAAATCACTCAAACATTCATACGCACATACTTGCTCTCTCACTCACTCAAACATATACTGCTAGAAATATAAAGCACACATGCACACACACACACACACACACACACACACACACACACACACATCCACACACACTGTTGGCAGTAACTCACATCAGACCCCATCTCACATTCATCAGTCAGCGTGAGGAAGGTGAGAGAGCGATGAGAGTCCAGGTCGAAATGAAACGTGGAAAACACAAAACAGTATTTCTGTAAATTGTATAAATGTATTTTCCACCTCATTCTCCTTCCCCCCAGCCTGGGGAGATGGAGCATACAGAAAGATAAACAATCCTACAGTACTACTTCCATGGGACCACTGGCAACTGGTAATCAACTGAAATGGTATTCACCTAATGCTGCAAAAAAGACATCTATTATTCATGTATTTATATTTGTGTGGTCGATGAATTGTTATTATTGATACAAAGGGCCAAAAGAATCCTAGCATATCTATCAATATTAACAGAATCTATCTCTCTCTCTCCCCCTCTCTTTCTCTCTCTCTCTGTCCTTGTTGTCTCTCTTGCGGTATAATTTGTTTGGATCTCAGTTTTACAGGTAAGATATTTCCCAAGGTGAAACTGAACTACGACAGCACGGTCCCAGTACTTAAAGATTTTCCCTCCTGCTTCAGCAGGAAATGGACTAAAGGAAATGTAAAATTCAGGCAGTTCTCCGGGAAGCACAAACACACACACGTGCATACACAGGAAGGAGATAAGGCATCTAGGCAGGATGTGAATGGCTTATTGGGTATAACAAGGTCCTTCCTGAGTTCAGCATGCAGGGAGCCTCTCTATAAGGGGGGTCCTGCAATGCTTTTCCCTCTTCCTCTGCCCACATAAAGGACCAGGGACTGGAGGGAAAGCATTTCTCAAAACCTGAATCTATTCTTTAGCAGAGGTGGCCGTCAGAGAATTGATGGCAATTTTTTTTTTCTCTCGTTTGAAGGTCAGGAGTATACATACAAATGGATACAAAGCCAAAGGGAGATGGAGAGAGAGAGACAGAGAGAGAAAAGGGGGGCCCAGAGATGCTCTGAGTGTTATAGGCAAATAACACTGAATGAAACACCAATGAATGTCACAAGCCAGAGCAAAGGGAGAGACAGATTGGAAGAGAATGAACAGAAAGAAGAAAGAAAGGCTGATGTCAAAAAAGTAAAGAAAAAACAGAGCACACAGTCTATCAATAAACTCAAAGTTACAGTATGTTGTGAGTGTCATCTAAGCCACAGTAGAAAAAGTATGTCTCTCCTTTAAGTGCAGCTCAACCAGCTCAGTGTAAGCATATGTCAGACATAAATGGCAGGCTGTAGTTATGTCGCTCACTGTGGAGAGATGTCCTTGCATGGCTTACAGTAACATTTTTTTGCCAGACAGATATCATTATATATATATAGTGACTCGTAGTTTAGACTTTGCAGCAGACCGCTTGCATCTTCTCTCATGTCTCTCATGTGCTAAAATAGCATTTACCCCGGAACAGTGGAGAAATACTCCATTTTGTATGAAAAGAACATTTAGCCATACACACAAAGAGGCCCTGACAGCTCAAGCCATTGATCCATCCATTACTGTCCACAGCTATAACTGAATTGAATCTAGGAAGCTTGGGCTTGTCGCGAAGGAGGGAGACGGGTGGGGTGAAGTGTGTGTGTGTGTGTGTGTGTTTGTTAGTTGGGGGGGCAGGGTTGAAATCTGCATTTTGTGTACGGTGTCCACAAAAGAGGACATGAGTGTGTAGGCGTCAGGGGGTGCTGGTATGGAACGCACAGGGGAAAAGAGACCAGCTACGCCCACTCACCTGCCAAAGCCCCCATGACAAAACCCCTAATCTCATCCATCAGAATTTCTAATAGGAGGCCTGAGCGCCACTCCTGAGCCTCTGTGGCAGTGGAGTGGTGGCCACAGTGTGTGTGTGTGTGTGTGTGTGTGTGAGTGTGTGTGTGTGTGTGTGTGTGTGTGTTTCTGTCCGACCCAGGGGGAGTGTTAGTGAAATGGGATGGGGGCACAATGAAAGTGGGACCTTCTAGACAAGAGGAAGCCTGAAACAGCTCTGGGGTTTGGCTGCATCATGTATTAGTCCATGCAGAGAGGTGGTCCCTGGTGTACTGGACAGACCTAAATTGATTTTCTTTTATTGAGGAAAAAGACAAAACACGAAAAGGAAAAAACAAAGAGAATGTAAATTTAATACAAAAAAACTCTACTCAGATTCCTTTCAGATTTTGGCTGTAAATGTATAAAATCTAATTACTTAAGAAATGCAGAATTTAACAGAATTTAAGTGCAGCATTCCAAATGAAACAGCTATGCCAAAGTGCCATATCGCAGTAAAACTAAGATTCTCTTGACATTATACTGCCACCAAGTGTCGTTTTCCACCTTTTCTTATCAGCTACCACATGCCATGCCGGTTAATGACATACAAGCACTGCCATCTAGTGGTCAGACACCCATACTGCCTCAGCGCTTATAATGTATATCATAAGCGATTAGGTATTCCAGCGCCACCATGTGTCAAAGATAGTGTACTGCATATTTTAATCCTAAAATACACCAGCCAGAAGCACCAAATGGTGCTCATTTTTGTGGTGTGTGGCATCTTGTCCTTACATGAAAGTCAATCCTCTCTCCCAAAGTGAACAGAAAGAACACAATAATATGTCAATAAGAACATTAGGCAGACATGGAAGCTATTCTTTTGGCGATGCCATTGCACATAATGCGATAGGGCTCACATAGGACAGACCTGTGTGTGTGTGTGTGTGTGTGTGTGTGTGTGTGCTTGTGTGCTGGCCTTATGCCTGACGCAAAGGAAGAGAGAGGGACCCAGTGGAAATGTCAGCCAGTGCTGAGTGTCTTTGATGCGTGGCTATCGGAGGCGAACTCCGACCCTGACATTTCCCTTCCCGCGGAGCCCAGCACAGGGGCTCTTTTAAATTCAAAGCCAGCAGTGGCGTTATGGAGGACTGGGGAAGGGGAGGCAGAGTGGGGAGGAGAAGCTCTGGCTCCTCAAAGAACCCCACACTGGGTTAGGCTCTAATTGGCAAGGAAAATGGTGCCCCACGCAATCATTCACAAGTGTGTGTGTGTGTGTGTGTGTGTGTGTGTGTGTGTGTGTGTGTGTGTGTGTGTGTGCTGGGTTTGGACCTTTAACATTTAGCCTCCTTGCTAACCTGGTTACCTATTAATGTTTGTTCACATGTGTTTGTATACCATAGACTTTACTGTGTCTTTTTTCTTCACTGTTAACTTAGTAAATAATGTATGACATCCCCCTGACACCACATAAACAAGCACCCATACTTACAAAGAGAGGCAAATGTGTAAGAGAGATGCAACATGCACTGCCTGCCTGATGATCGTGTAGTGGTTAAGGAAGCTTGCATGCTAGTAGTTGTGGGTTCGAATCCTGGTCCGGCTGCCACTACTGTGTGTCCTTGAAGCCCAAGTTGCTCTATGGAGACTGACCCTGAGGTCACTGACAAATCTAAGTTGCTTTGGATAAAATCATCTGCTGAGTGCATATTTGTAATCTAATGTTTAATGGCTCTGTCTTAACAAAATAGAGAAGTGAATAATAACAGAGTTCAATGTCTACATCTTCTCTGGTTTATGGCAGTCCATTTTGGAATGGAGTACTACTGTAAAGCACGGATGGGGAACGTAAGGCCCTGAAAAGTGTTTGACCCGAACCCTGGAGGCAAGACCATTCAGCTGATAAAATGTTACAAATTACAGCTATAGGTGATTACCAGAAGTTGTAATGGTTAAACTTATTCAGAATGTTCAGAATGTGACAGTGAGATTGAAAATGTTATGACTTCCATGTTGAAAGTAATATATAACAGAAGTTTAGAAAATTGGTGCTCTCGCTAGAGATGCTCTCACATACAAAGTAGCCTAATAATCAGTTAGCCAGTCTCTGGAACTTCAATATGATTCACATTCTGTAATTCTAAAAGTGCCTATATGTGCTCAGCTCTGCGGTAAAAAAGAAAAAAAAGGTCTGGCCCCCAAAACAAGTTATAAAAACTGATGTGGCCTTTGATGTCAAAAAGGTTCCCCACCCCTGCTGTAAAGACAAGTTTAAAGTAAATGGACATACCAGACACAAGTAAGATCATAAACAAAATATTTTTTTTCTTCCCCTCATATCTTCTGATTCCAGTGACTGTCATTCAGATCTTTAGCTAAAGATATTCACTGGTTGGAATATACCAGGTAACAGAATGGACTCCCAATTAGGTCGTCTATAGGTCGTATTCACTGTGCCTCTATACGTATGCATGACCATTGCACTGTACCTGCTGATGGCTGAGATTACATTTAAAATAATGTCATACAAATGCTAATTGTCCAATTAACCTTTCAGTCAGCCACGTGCACCTATGCCTCTCAGAATTTCTAATAAATGATGATGACAACGGTTCATCTTGTACTACTGTTTTAAATGGTTTGTCAAAAGAAAAACTGCAAGAAAATGAAATATGATTTAATTTTGGTGTGAAAATTCCTTTTTATATTCTATGTGATATAAGTATTGCTGTTTGTGCTCCATAAGTACTGCATAAATTATTGTGCAGTGCCACACAGTGTGATTTACAAGCGATATTTGAGTATGTCGCCCTCTGGTGGGTATTCACTGAAACAGTATTTCAATGTTTAAAATTCCACAGAGGACTCTGAATATCCTCGTGTTGATGAAATTTTCATTTTACTGAAGAAAATAATTCAGAAGCTGTCTCCACTGGCCCTCAGCTAAAAATAATTACTCTTGCTCTCTATCTAGTAAGAAATAATTAATTTTTTTGAGCAAAACCAAGCTGAGCTTTTGATTAAACCCAGATTTACTGAGGACCGCTAGTCATCACTTTGAAGGCCCATTATGGAGCATTTCAATCAATAGCCCTGTTGTTTGAGGTCACTGGTGAACACTAATGAACAGGGCAAAGAAAAAAGAAACTGATAGTGAGTTTTTGCGCTAGTTCCATATTCAGTCTATATTGTACTAAATTTTCTTATTTTTCCCCCCTACCAACAGCACTCACTGGTCTCGAACAACAGAGTTAGGTGTGGAAAATCTCCAGAGATTTCCTTTAAGCCTTATGTATGCTTACCCTGCTGCCCTTTAATGCTCAAAATCCCACCAGCAAGGTGGGACAAGGAGACTACTGTAGTTGCATAGAGTTTGGGCTACAGAGTGTATGAAGGATGTATGTTGGCACAGTGCCTGCCTGAGTTTGAGGTGTGCCTCATTCACACTGCGCTGTGCTTTAGTGGAAAGGTCAGGTGCCACTGTGTGCGGTCTGAGTCAGATGCTATCGACTAGCAGATGGGTGAAAGGGCATGGAGCAGGAGATGAGCTGATTTAACTGTGGTGTCTGATGTCATAGAGGGGACAATGGTATCAGATCAATGCCACTGAAGTCTGATTTCTAAACAGTGCTAGTTGTGCAGAGTGCACAGTTCTAGACTGTGCATTATGATTTGCTTGAAAGAGTTACTGTAAACATGACACAAAACACAACATTTAGAGTTACCTTCCAGCTTCTTACTGCTTCGGTATGGTTAACCACACAAGAGGACCCTCAGAACAAAGACAGGCACAAATATGTGAAAACTGTATGAGGGGTATAGCCTGCCTGTCATAAAAAGCAAAACCTCAAAAGATCAATGATGCTGCAAGGTTGCAACTTCTAGCTTATTGATGCAGATATCATATTAATATGATGCACGGTCATAACATGAAATAAAAAAAAAAAGGTGGGCTATATTCATGAAGTTCGGAGTCTGCTTTTTTTAGCAATCTCACTTTCATTTTAAGCAAGAGAACCAGGGCCATTATGCCTGCTGTTATAATCTGATTCACACTGGGCTAATCCTCCTCTTAATGACCAGCCTAGTGAGTAGCTCACTGTAATTATCTAACACTGTCAGATATTGAAGTCATACCAATCAAATGGGTTCCACACTTCTCAATCCCATTCATGTCATGTCAACTAGTTATAATCTAACTGATTTTAAAAGTGAATGAGCATTGCAAGATTTTCAGCAAAGGTCCAGAGGTACGGTTAGAGGTACTGCAACCTGCAAAAATGTGCCACATAAAATATGCCCAATTTACTGCTAATGGCATGCAGAGTTCAGGTTATTCCTGGCTTTATAGACCTGTCTTGAGGGGACAGTAAGCCTCTGACCAGCTGGGCAGTTTGGAGCAGGTGAGATCTTGGATGCCAAGCATATTAAATATTGTGGCTTGTGTGCCTCTGTACTCAAGGACTATGTTTGGGTTAGAATGTTGTTGCGTACTCTATTTGTGTGAGTGTGTGCGCGTGTGTGTGTGTATCTCTGCGTGTGTGTGTGAGATTGTGTGCGCGTGTGTGTGCATGTGTGCATCTTTGTGTGTGTGTGTGTGTGTGTCTGTGTGCATTATGCTTGTGTAGCAGAAGGGTCTGCCTCCACCCACCAAAAGAAAGCTGACTCTGTAACAGATCCCAAACCTATTCTGACTTAGCTCTGGTCCATGGCCAACTACCCAGAACCTTTCTCTCCCTCTCTTCAAGTTTCCCCAGGTCTCCCTCCCTAACCTCAGTTTCTTTCCCTCTCCCTTGTTTTCTCTCTCTCTCTCTCTGTCTTTCTCCTTACTCTCTCCTTCCATCTCTCACTCTTTCTTTGTATTTCTCCCAATCTCTCTCTCGGTCTGCCCCTCCATCTCTCTACATCTCTCTCCCTCTTTCCATCTCTCTCTCTATATATATGTCTCTCTCTCATCCCCCCTTCTTGTCCCCTCACCTGGGCTGTGCTCAGGGGTTGGGATTAAATTCATAATGAAACACTGCAGGACACAAATGGAGGATTAAGATCTTACAAAGAGGAAAGAGAGAGACATGGAGAGAGAGAGAAAGGGAGGGGGAGGGAGGGGGATTTTCATTTCTTTCTTAAAAAAGGCTTTGGTAACAATGCCATGGGTCATGCCATTAAAGTTCGTTTGAATTGAACTAAGAAAAAAAAAGAATTGAATGACAGATATTGAGATTGTCTGGGAAAATAACATTAAAACAGTCAAAAAGGGAAAGGCAAGAAACTACATAAATATGAGTCATCCTAAGCACATGCCTGCACACCACACTGGGATATATGATCTATTACCCAGAGGGATATTGAGAACATGAATGCAGAGCGACAGCACCCCTAGGCTGCCGCTTCTGTTTCGGTGGGGGTTTGTTGTGTCCAACTCACTGGCACTTTCCAAAGCTCCCCTGACCTTTTCGCTCCCCCTCCTTTCCGTCACCCTGTTGTCTCTCTCCCGCCGTCTCCTCTAGCCCCGTAAATAACCAGCTGGGATTCCGCCGCACGCGCCCTCTCCCTGCGCCGCTGCTGTTGCCGCGGCAACGCGGCCCGCCTCCCAGCCCGTCGCTCGACCGGACCAGCGGAGCACTCAGCCTGGGAGATCAGACTAATAAATAGCTTTATGCTAATGTGCTAGCCGAGCGCCAAGTGTAGCTGCCAATCCTAATACACTTATTAAATTTCTATCAGCCACGGGGATGGGAGCGCAAACTGTGTGCATGTGCGTATCTCTGGGTGTCTGCGTGTGTGGATGTGTGTGTGATTGTGTGTGTGTGTGTCTGTGCCTCTCTGCAAGAGAAGGTGGTACAATCAGAGAGAAATTGGTGGCTGCGTTCTGTGAGTATCGCTCTGGGGAGAATGGAATCGGAATGAAATATGATTTAGCTCTCTCTGCAGTCTCGATCTCTTTGGAGCTCTCACTTTGTTTTATTTGTTCACAAGCACGCAGCGTGCTGCACGTCAGCCAGCTGTGGAAGCAATACAACCAACCGCCCCTTCTTTCTTCAAGCTTCCATCCTTCTCCCCACCATCATGCGGTGGACAGATGATGGTGATCAGTGTCTGACTCTGGATCAGACCGGCTTCTCTTCTGCTCCAGGTCTGGCCCACGCAGGTGTGGCACTGCTGTATGGTCCCAGGTCTGCTACCTGAGACCTCAATCCACACTAGTCTCACACAGGTAGTGATCCACTAGTGATGACCCCCTGCCTGCAGCCAAATTCTAAATTGAAGTCCAACAGATGTGCTTGGAGAATAACACACTGAGGTCTGTTCCAGAGCAAGGCACTAAGAGGGTCTGTTTCCTGCAGTAAAGTGGAAGGCAGATGGATGGACTGACAGACAGACAGTGTGGGGTGCAGGCAGACAGACAGACAAATTGATTTAGAGGGAGACTTGAGTCTTCAAGTGATTTCTGAAAATCTCAAAGAGAGAGAGGAAGAGAGATTGTCCTGGATGACAGCATCTGAGTTGCATTTAAATAGCTTCATTCACAGTTCTGAACCAAGCGCCTTAATTTGCATTGAACTGACCTGCTTGTATGTATACATCTCATTTTGTTTCTATTTGCATTATAGTATGTATGCTTCTGGCTGGCAAGATTAGTTGCTATACAACAGAAATTGACGGAGGACTCTTCACGGCATCCCTCAGTGCTCCATCCTTGGGGAAAATTGTCTGCAATCATTTTAAGAGTGTTATTGTAAATAGGATACTATTTATATAATTGGAAGCCTTAACATCCAGTATCAGTGTGTACTGTTATCCAGATCTGTAGAAGACTGCAATTATTCTCCTTTATGTTATTCCTCCATTAAGCTTACTCAGTTATTTTACATAAGAAAATCAGTCAGTGTGGAGTCAGCCTTAACTCCTAATTAAGAGCTTTAATTTGCTTCTGGTTCAAAGCTTGCACCTCCAGGCTCGATTGCGGCTGGATTTCTCTTGCTGAAGAACAATTCATTTGAATACATTATATCTTTCTATTCTATCATTGGCCTTGAGTCATAATTGAAGCATGGTGTTGTACAATCTCTTTCAGACAGTGTAAATTCTTGTTCAGCTTACTTTTAACTTGCTGAGTAATTCTGTTTGGTAATGAATTTCCCTGTAATAAGTATTTGCCATTATGACTCTGATCATTAGTTGGTGTCAGGTCATTGTGATTGAGGTGATTCGTGCTTTGTGTGTGTGTATGTGTGTGCGTGTTTGTGCATGACTGAGCATGACTAATTATTAAGAAATGAGGCACAGGGTAACCAGCAGGGGGTATTCTGCTCCATCCCTTTCTGCCCCCCGCCCAAATGAAGTGTGTGTGTGCGTGTGTGTGTGTGTGTGTGTGTGTGTGTGTAAGCATGCTTGTGTGTATGTGTGTTTGTGTATGTGTGGGTGGAAAAGGGTGGGATGGTTTGGATGGGCTGGGGGGTTACAGTGGGCCGATGTTCCTGCACTGTAATGACTTAATTAGTGGTTAAGTGTGAAATTCTTATTGATTGGCTGAGGTTGGGCTGTCTTGCCACAGGGCTCTCACTGTCTCTCAGACTCATGCACTGGGCCACGGTGATTAATGATGCCTGCTCACTGATGCTGTCTCTCTCTCACTCGCCCTGTCCACTGCAACCCTGCCAGCCATTCATCCAGACCTAATTAATCAATTCAACCTCTCCATCACGTCCCACCCGGAGCAGGAATAACACATCTACAGTATGTGGATATCTACATAAATCATGATGGGCATGAGCGATTTCATTATGAAATCACTTCAGGGCTTGAATATTCTCTGTATCATTGCAGCAAACACACTCTTAAATATCATTACCTTCAACTATGGACAGTTTTTTATGGATTTTAAGGCCAACTGATTTATTGAAGTATTTCTGTTGTATGAAATTCTCTATATTCTCTCTAACACTTGCCTTGCCTCAAATAATGCCAGGGGCATATTACTGTAACAAACTGAAATAAACCCTGGAAGTTACAGAGAATAAGACCAAAGTAGAGCAAAAATGTATGCCTATTATACACGGGCACATCCAACCACCCTGGATGTACTTCTTCAGATTCTCATTAAGAAAGCACATAGAGATACCTGCTACTACATGCTGTAGTGACAATAGTAATAACAGTGCAATTACAGGGGAAGATGTGAGATGGGACTCAAAAGTTCCTGGGGAAAAGCACACCTCAGATGAATGTCTGTGCAAGCAATGTTTTCCAATTTTACACAGCAGTAGCTCCATAATGTGCATGAAGACATGAATACAGAATACTGTATGGATTTACAGATATATTAATGTACCTGTAATGTATACATTTACTTGTATGCAAGCTTGTGTGTGTCTGAATTAATTTGTGTGTGTGTGTGTATGTGCGTGTCTGTCCGAGTGTGTGTGTGTGTGTGTGTGTGTGTGTGTGTGTGTGTGTGTGTGTGTGTGTGTGCTCATGCCTATCCACTGGGGACTAGTGCTTATTAGAATAACAATTGCCAGGGCAGATGTTGTGAACAGAAGCCTGGAGCAGTGTTGTTTTTTTAGATATGCTCGGGCGGCTCCACTGGCTCCCGGTGTGGACTTTGGGGGTCACTGACTTGCGTCAAAAGATGGGGAATAAATGAACTCTCAACAGCTCTGTGCTTGTCTGATGATAAGGTGTGGGCGAGAGGTCAGCGCCCCGCACCATGACCCCTTCATCATCAACGCACTTAACCCAGCACCGCCATCGACTCCTGGCCTCACCCAGGGAGGGAGCGCCACTACAGAGTGACAGCACCACTGAGCAATGTGGCCCCATCACCCCAATCCACAGAGGAATATGTCACAAAAACTCATTTACATCTCTTGTAGTTGTTTATTATTGGTTTCATTTTTCACTGAAGAAGCCCTTTTTAGCTCTGCCATTGTCCCCTGACACGTACCCAGGGAGTACTACTGAAAAAGGATAACACCACAGCAGAACAGGGCATTATAATTCACACTTTACAGCACAATGTGTCTCAAGGATCCATTACATAATTTCACAGTGAAATATGGACAAGGATTCACTTGAATCATTTCACAACAAAAACATGTCACAAGAACCTATTTACATCTGCTTTATTTGTTTATTTATTTTTTTACTGAAGCCCTTTTTATTGCTTTCTGCAGGGCTGTAATAGGCTGCACGAGAATGACAGGACTATCTCATTTACATATGCATTTCATATTACTGCAACTGAAGCCCTTGCTCGTGTTCTGTTATTCTATGCTAGGAAAGAATGATTGGACTGCTTCATGGAGAGGGTCAGGATGAAAGAAGGCACAAACTAAAACACGCAGACAAATGGGGAGAAGGGAAAGAAAGAAAGAAAGAAAGAAAGAAAGAAAGAAAGAAAGAAAGAAAGAATGAAGGAATGAAAGATGCAATATATTGCCATTATAAGGACATTAAACATCAAAATGAATAGTTATTTTAATCTGTAAGTTAAATACATCTCTGAGTTCCTCTACTGAATGCTAGATGAGATTACAGCTGAAACATTATTCACAGAAACTCTGTATGAATCCACCTCCAGGGATCCACCACACTTTTATAATAGTGTTATCACTTCCATTTGTAAACTGTCACATTGTTTGCCTAACACCCCCCCTCTCTCTCTCTCACACACACAGAGAGAGAGAGAGAGAGAGAGAGAAAAAGAAACTGTAAATCCATGCATAAACTGTGTGAAATTTCAAATGTGATCGCCTTCGCTCACGACATTCCCAGCAAATCCTTTGAGTGATGGAGAGCTGGTGACGGGCATTAGGCGGCTCAGTCTCACTCACGCGATGGCACCTCTGCACAGGTCTGTAATGATACCTGGTGGTTAAGGGAATACCCCCCCCCCACACACACACACTTTCCTTTCACATCCATGAATACCAATGACATCTGATTTCCATTTACATTTGGCTATGTACATAATTCTGCATATCATCACTGACAAAGGAGCCCATTAAGACCTTGGATTAGCTTGTCAGAAGGTGGAGAGTTGGCTTGGCTGATTAGCTCGGAGAGGTAGAGGCTCTGTCTTAGCGGAGTGAGGCGAAGAGAGGAGACGAGACGACAGGCAGATAGATAGCGAAGTGACTCGCCCGCTACGTGACAGATATCTCCATGCAATGTTATTCATGGCCAGCCCCTAGCTGGAGATTGATCTGACCATGATAACTCAAGATAATGTGAGAGAGGACAGAGACAAGGAGAAAGAGAGAGGAGGAGGATGATGTGAGAGAGGACAGAGAGAAGGAGAAAGAGAGGAGGAGGATGACAGGCAGAGGGGCTTAGTAAGAAAAAGTTAAAAAAAAAACAAACAGCTTGAGCATACTCATTTACAAAGAAGAGAAATGTGACTGTAATATCAAAACTGAAGGCTGTCGCACCAAACCCACACACTCACACAAAAGAAAATGCAGTTCAAAACGACGATGCAACAGGTGAGGTTAGGCAATAAATGAGAAAAAAAGCTTGATTCTATGCATTTGAGTGTATGTCAAACACCAAAAAGGGGCCATTTTTATCCTCAAGGGCATAGCACTTCTACGGGTTAAATTATAGTGTATCTTCAGGCAACACACTATACTATTTATGTCACACTAAGGGCATTGAAAATCCCTTACATCATGATTTAAACAGGGATTGGAAATCTTATTCAGATGCCCTGTGTGTGTGTCCCTCTGTGTGTGTGTGTGTGTGTGTGTGTGTTTGTGTGTGTGTGTGTGTGTGTGTGTGCGTGTATGTGTGTGTGCATATTTTGTCGTTTGCATGTTAATGACAGGTTTTTTGAGCCCTGCTCTGTGGCTTAGGGACACCTTGCTGCCCCACCTCAGTGGCCTGCGTATGAATAAACATGTGTGTGTGTGTGTGAGTGTGTGTGTGTGTGTGTCTGCGCTAAGGCTCCTCTTAGCCCCAACATTAATAATGCATTTCTTACCAGCCAACCAGCCCAGCCCAGCCCTGTCCAGCCCAAGTGGCACAAGAAAATGAGCTGTCCAGCTGTCCTTTAGGATGAGCTCTCCCTTTCTACCCCACTCTACCTCTACCAATGTTTTTCTTTCTCCACTTCTCACTGTCTCAACCCTTTCTTCCTCTTTCTTTTTCTGATCCCTTTGTCTTTATCTCTCCATCATGATCTGTCTATTACTCCCTCCATCTATTCCTCTATCATCCTTCATCCTCTCACATATTCTTGCTCCATTATTCTCTCTCACACATACTTAACTCATTCTCTCTCTCTCTCTCTCTCTCTCACACATACTTAACTCATTCTCTCTCTCTCTCTCTCTCACACATACTTAACTCATTCTCTCTCTCTCTCTCTCACACATACTTAACTCATTCTCTCTCTCTCTCTCTCACACATACTTAACTCATTCTCTCTCTCTCTCTCTCTCTCACACATACTTAACTCATTCTCTCTCTCTCTCTCTCACACATACTTAACTCATTCTCTCTCTCTCTCTCTCACACATACTTAACTCATTCTCTCTCTCTCTCTCTCTCTCTCTCACACATACTTAACTCATTCTCTCTCTCTCTCTCTCTCTCTCTCTCTCTCTCACATACTTAACTCATTCTCTCTCTCTCTCTCTCTCTCTCTCTCTCACACACACACACACAGACACACACACACACTCACACACACACACATACTCACTCTCTTTCCCTCTTCACAGTCTCATTAAGCCAATCAAACAAGAGAAGGCATTTGTGTCTGTTTTACACGCTCTCTGAATTACAATGTGATTTCTCTCTCATACCACACCTACGTACCCCCCGACACACACACACACACACACACTCCACAGGGTCTCTGTCAGCAGAGGCTTAGTGCTGCCACTAGTTTCTGCCTCCTGCAGTCACCTGAAAATTAATTACTTGTGCCAAGCGCTGCTGGTTTAGATGTGCGACTATCCCCAAAACAACACTCACCCTCAGAAGCTCAGGGTAGCGCAGAGCGATTGGACAGCTAATTACATTCACACAGCCAGATGTAATAAAAATCCTAATGAAGAAGCCTATAAGAAGTTTAAACAAAGTCACAGAAATGGGCTAAGCATGCAAAACCAGCTCTCCTTCCTAATGTTCTTTTCTATAGATCTTCCCAGCAAGCAGAGCACAAGTGATCCGTAGACAGAGGGCTCCAAACCAATATTTGGGAAACGTTTCCAGTGGCGATGAGAACACATAAGTCGGCTGATCAAAAAATACAGCAAGACCAGCAAGTGTAAAAGTCAAGAGAGAGGAGTTTGAAGGATCTTTGGTATGACTCTCCAAACCATCACAGCCCCAAAATCAGTTAACACTCTGTGAGAGCTCCACTCTGTGTCCAAATCATCACATTAATCAGATTTATCCCTCAGCACTATCACATTAAGCAGTTAACTGTTGTTTACCTAAGCTGAAGCTGACAAGTGCATTTATTTCTTTTGTTTACTCATTTACACTGAACAATAGCGTCCTTCAAATTGTCTCATTTGCTACTCATTTGCCACAGTGAGGGGCAGAGGTTGCAGGGGGTGGGGGCTGGCATGTGTGTGTGTGTGTGTGTGTGTGTGTGTGTGTGTGTTAGGAGGCATGAGGTGATGAGTAGTATTAGTAAACCCTCTTGACCTCCCTCCTGAGCACACACCATCAGCCGCTTTAACACAGGGGGATGGATTATGGAGCTGGAACAAGGCACACTCTCTACCCCCCACCCCATTGAGAACAGATACACACACACATACACATGCACGTACGCACGCACACACAGACACACACACACACACATACATGCACACACATCTCTAGGAGTAGGCTACTGAGTGCCCAGTGCCAATTAGAAGACATGGGATTAGGCTCCCACTGAGCCTGGAGATACAAAAGAGAGATTAGCTCTCCACCACTGATGAGGCAACAGTCCAGACTTTCGTGACATTTGCACACTTTTCAGCTCCAGTACCATTTAAACACACACTGATGAGATTAAATACACAACTGTGCACCACACAAACTGTGCTTAGAGATTAGAAACTATTGTTCCAGTGTTATAAAACTGTGGACGCATTCATAGGTAGGGAAAAGATGATGACAAATGTGTTTACTTTTATTCATTCTTCTATATAAACACACACACACAAACACACACACACACACACACACACACACATGCAAACACAAACACACACACACACACACACACACACACACACACACACACACACACACACACACACACACACACACACACACACACACATGCAACGTGTATGCTTGCACAGCCACCCACCCACCCACACACCACTCACACACACATTTACACCCTACACACACTGCACTGCTGATGATCTCACACAATCACACACACACACAAAAAAAACACATAATAGGCTGAGCCTCAGGTGCAACTGTGACAAGATAATTCATTGTCACCAACTCCCCACGATCACTCCCACTGCCACATCACACACACACACACACAGACACACACACACACACAGACACACACACACACAAACAGAGACACACACGCACACACACACATGCACACACACTGGTCATGGGGATAATCTGCCATGGCAATCACAAATGGCACTCCTCACTCCGACTGACAGTTATAACTAGGGAAGAGATGTCCCCCTCTGGAGTGGTGGAATCAGGCTGTAGCACGTTCACATATCAAAGGCACTCACTCCCCCCCCAGGGAAACACAGAACAATTGTCTAAACTAAACTGGAACAAACCAGCCCAGTCATGCCACCTCCCCACCCCCTGACTGCACCACGTATCAGTCATTTCATTCTGATTGATATCGAGCTATGGGAACGAGCTGAAAGCAAGTTTGTTGAAAGTTGAAATGTGTTAAGGGCACACAGAGCCACATAAGACATAAAAAAGACAAAACCAAACATTAAATCCATCACAGCAGGAAAGAGAACAGAAGCCAGACCAAACTGAGGTAAGCTGAAGCCTTTCAACACCACATGAATGCAATTGAACTGAGTACACAGCATAGTAAAAGGGTAAGTCTGTGTGTGTGTGTGTTTGTGTGTGTGTGTGTGTGTGTGTGTGTGTGTGTGGAGGGGGATAGAAGGGGGGTGGGGGTGGGGGGGGGGCGTAAAACAAAGGGATGAACAAAGGATGATATCATTCCTTTGACACCTTTGTATTCTACCCTAATGGGAAATATCTGTATCGTTCATCTTAGTTCTCCTTTCTCTCCGATTTTTGAGATCAACTGATTTTGTTTCATAGGGAACTTGAATCAGCAATGCAAAGGTGTCCTACGGTAGAGCTTTAAGTTTATTGAACACACATCTTTAGTGCATCTAGAATACTCTTTTTAATCTCATCTGTGTCTTTGACACACACATACACACACACACACACACACACACACACACACACACACAAATTTCATCCAGTGTTATCCATTATGCAGCTTTCCACTAGTCCACCACATACATAGAAAAACTTTCTAAACTCATCTTTTGTTTGTCTGTTGTGATTTCAGGTCACTTCCTGCATGACTGGGTAATAATTTGGGAAACATTCCCATCGAGAAGGAAGCAATTAACAGAGAGTATCCCAGCGTGTAACACAGTGAAATGACACAATCTTCTGGAGCTTTTCCGAGGCAGCCCGCAGAGCCTGGCTGTTTTATTAGTTCCTCTAGAGTAAATTGGGATGAGAGCGACTCTATTGGACTACTCCACAGTGGCACAGCTGCTGCCGTTGGGCTGCAATGATGAGCTTCATCCACAGCAGATTTCACAAGTCAATAGAACCTGACACACTTAGGAGCTGGGGCAGCTTTTAGCACAGGTAATATACTAGAAAACAAATACAGATCTCAAATACTGCCCTGAACAGAAGGACGGGTAAAAGCCAAAGTGGAAATACTTAGACAGCTCTATCAACTCTCATTGGAGCTTCTTACACAATAGTGATCAGCTCTTTGACTGAGAATGAATACGGAATGAGTTCAGTTGACAAGACGTTTTGTACCACACTTAAACTACCTCAAAGCCACCATTTTGCAAGGACTGTCAGTTACTATAATGCATCAATTTGGGCTAATCTGAGCCTTAAACAAAAAAAGATGTCATATACAGAAAATATAAGATATATAGAAAAAACTTCCATTGGTCTCATCCTTAACCTTCAGAATAGGATCATTTGAGGAGTTTGTTTTGTTAACAGAGAAGAGATGCAGAGTTGCCCTGAGCATTCGGTAGTGATTACAAAGGCACCCCATGCATAAGGAGAGGATTCAAAGCAGATGAAGGTAAACTCCCAATTAGCTTCGTCCCCACAGCTCCACGCTGCCTGCTGCGTCATTACCCTCCGAGTGAGGAGAGGCACCCAGCAGGGGACTGCCATTACACACACCAGCACACTGACAAAGCAGGTCAGCCACACACACACACACATTAATACACACATACATACACACACGCACACATGTTCAAACATACACACACACACACATTCATAAATACACACACAAAGATACACAGGCAGACACACACACACAAACCAAAATAACGTGCAGAAACACACACAAAAGCATGTTTAAGCACACATACATGTCCAGCTCAGTAACATGAGTGTTAGATGGTCATGTATTGTTTCTCTCCCAGTAAAGTATAAATGCCACATTTTTTAAACAGTCACTGAGTCCAATCTCTACCCACCCCCCCCCCACCCCCCCCTCTCTCTCTCTCACATTAAACAGCTTCATTTCCACATCATTATTCACCTTTGGTTAAAATCTTGATGAAACTTTAATAAAGAGACAGTGGGGAAGTCCCCTGGAACCTCTGCACACCCCTTGTGACTCCAACTCAATTTAAGTTTCAGACTCAAGAGTGGCTTTCTATTATCATTTTATAATCTTGGTTACGCACTTTTCATGAATTAATTTTCTGCCGAGATGAATTGGGGTAGGCTAACACTCCAGGAAACGTTTTCTCAAAGAATATCAAGTAAAGACAGACAATAATTACTTAACGCTTGCTATAAATTAGTTTTTATCAAAATAAAGGTAGACAGGGACACTGCCTAAATCAATTTGTGACAGAACTTCCAAGGTTTTGTACCTTTAGAGAAACATTGTGCTCACTGACAGGGATATATTATGAAACAAAAGTAACAGTGATTTTACACTACTAACACCACCAAACACACACACACACACACACACACACACACACACACTTCACTGCATGTGGGGTACTCACCGTTGAGGTTAGTGAAATTGCTCCAGTCCAGCATGGATGAGTTGAAGGCTGAGGAGGAGAGGTTGAAGAGGAGGTCGGTGCTGTTGGACGGGTCCCTGATGGTGTCCGTGAACAGGTTCATCTGGAGTAGGGTCTTGATCAGGTAGCGCAGCATCTTCGCTCCCAGCTGCCAAGCAGCAGTGCCACCCTCTTCTGCTTTCTGCTCTCAAAAGTCTCTCTCTCTTCCTTTCCCTCCCTCTCTCTCTTTCTGTTTCTCACTCTTTCTCTCTCTCTCTCTCTCTCTCTCTCTCACTCTCCCTGTATCACTGTCTCTCTCTAATCTTTTTTAAATGAAATAAAATAATAAAAATAAAAAACTAAATAAAAAAACACAATTTTCCCTCCTGCTGTAAGTATCCTTACAACCAGGAAACTATCAACTTTCAGGTAAAATAATGGTGGAACAAAATGGCATCTAAAAAGGGAAATAGCAGGTTGAAACTTTTTTTCTCATTAGCTGTCAGACTCCAGCAGCTGCTGTCACAGAGGGTGGCATTGCTCCTGTATTGTTCTGCTCTTCTTTTTTCTTCTTCTCCTTCTCTCTCTTGTTCTCTCGTGTCAGACTCGTCCTCCTCCTGTCCTTCCTTTGTTCTTCACTCACATAACTTCACATGCTGTCCATACAGATAACGCGTGTGCTCTGGTGGGGGGGGACAAGACAAAAGCCCACACTGTGCCTCTGTGAAAGAATCTGGCTATCTGATGACCCCTCTCCAAACGCTGCGCTTTTTTCCCCGCCCCTCCCTCCTTCTTTTCTCTAACACAGCCTCTCACTCACCCTCCCTCTCTCTCAATCCCTCCCTCCCTCCGTCCCTCTCTCTCTCTCTGTCTCTCCCTCCCTCCTACCTATCTCCCTATCCTCCAGCTTCCTGGAAACGTGTGATGGAGTCTCTGGGGATCTGCGTAAAGGGGAAGAGCAGGTGCTGCCGGCAATAAATGTTTAATTATTGGATTAATAACTGTCCCTGGGGCCGTGCACGGAGAGCCAGAATATACTGTCACTGACTTAGTCCAGCAGGGCACTCTACACACACACACACACACACAAACACATGTGTGTGTGGATGCATGCAGAGTAATAGATGCACACACATGTGCTAAGATAAACAAACATGAGGGTGTATAAACGCAGGTCAGCTACTGTCTACTGTCTACTGTCTATGATGTGTTCATCAACTTCTCATTGTTATGGTGTTACAAAAAGAAAACAAAAACACATCTGATTTAAACTTCGATTACTACCAAAGTGTAATACTTTGTAATACTAATAATGAAGTAACAAAGTGTAGTAACCAAGTGTAACCAAGCTGTATAGATGTTAAAAGATTTGAGAAGAGTCTGTGCACGTCTTCACTGTCAAGCTTGTTGTTCCCTTTTAAAGAGGCATGGTTTGTTCATTTGTCATGTACCTGCCTTTAACTTTAACTTTTACAATTTCTATGTTAATGTAAACAAAAGTATAATGTACCCATATCACTCTCAATTGTAAACTGACAAATCACAAATACAAATAAAAATTTTTTTTTTTCAATTCAATCTCTGATGGAATATATTCCGTATACCATGCAATTCCCTGAACCTGCTGGCATTTGTATTAACACAGCATAATATGTAGTGTAGTGGACTGCAATGTGATCTGGGGGGGGTTGTGTGTGGAGTGGAATTTTTTAACACATCACGCCACACCACAGAAGGGGCCAGGAATTTATCACCAAGCATGCATGCATATCTCTGCAGGAGTGCACATGGATGTATGTATATGTATGCATGTCCATGTTCATCCGTGTGTGTGTGTGTGTGTGTGTGTGTGTGTTTGAGCAGTCCGCAGGGGGTCCCAGGTGCCATCACTCCACCCCAATCTGACAGGCCCAGTGTGACACCCATTAGTGCACCCCTTGCGCGGGACGTCCCGTAACGGGCGCACACAATAGCAGACCAGCCCCGTTACAAAGTTGCCGTGACGACCCCCATCTCCCAAACTTATGTGTGGGGGGGTGGTTGCTCACTTGGAGTGCCCTCATTTGGGGGTGCTTCTGCATTCATGGCCCAGCTGTGCCCACGGACATACCACTGCGCCATAACGACTGGGAAATGTACGGGGAATGTATGGTCCCTTGGAAATCAATGCCAGCTGAGGGACATCAAAGCTCTTCTGAACGAATGGTATGCTCAATTATCTCCGTACTCCATTGTGACAAACATTAACCTGGGAGTTTATTCATACAAGAATCTCCGTCTCTGCAAGACAGTCTGTCTCCCCTGCTTCCTTCTAACCATCACCACCAAAATGTCTATACCTGGGGCACAGCTGTATGAAGGGTTTTTATAACTAAGAAAAGCTCCAAAAAAAAAACAGAAGAGAAAAACCAGGAGCATACCTTGAAGGTTGTTTTCGATAAGGATGTCCTTGGCTCCTGCAATCAAAACAATGGCGAATCCCAGTAGACAGGTGGACTCTGACAGAAACTGATACAGAAGTGTGGCCCATGTGTGCTCTCTGGCTATTGTCAGCTGGTTTTGGAGGCGCCGTGCCAGATACGAGCAAACAATGAAAGAAAAAAAAGACAAAAAAAAAACCCAACAGAACAAAAAGAACAGCTCATTTAGATCCCCATTGAGAACCACCATTTCCTACAGGGCAAGACAAAGTAGGGTGGAATACAGAAAGCCTCCATAAAAGCATGAAAAGAAAAAAAGAATAACCAAAGTGAGGATTGTTACGCTGCATTTCTAGAGATGGACTAGTAATGAGTGAACTGACTGTGATGACAGAATAGTCTTGCGCAAGTTACCCAGGGATGCATTGTGTTCCACAGATAGCAATCAGCACATTTGTGTGAATGGTTCCCATCTTATTGTACATTTTTGTCCCACACTCTCAGTCTCTCTGACTACTCTTCTACTTCCAACTCTACTGTCTATCTCTCTCTGGTACCTGTAAAAGCTACGGTATTGTCTGGAGCACAAAAGCTGGATCAATAGCGGACTTGGGGGCGGTGCGGGATGGAGCTCTATAATTTCCCTCACCCGACGAGGAACAGTGCCATAATCGAACTCCAATTACGAGCCCTCTCTTATCCAGCGTGCTGAGCAATCAGGCTAATGAAATTAAACAGTGCGCTCATTGACAGTGACAGCGCATAGACCAGGTAGTGTCAGTCAGGCCATAATGGCACCTGGGAAAAGGATTCATTTGTTTTGCTTCTTTTTTTTTTCCTTTGCCACAAACAGCCATTCTTTGATCTGTAATGATTGCGGCAGAGAGGAGCAGAGTAAGTATTGGTTTTGCTGAGACTCCAAGTATTGAGTTACTCTTTCTGGTGTTCATTCCGTCGTCTCGACAAGACACTGTCAGGGCATCTGCTATGGCTCCTTGTGCCATCTGAGTTTCTGCTTGCTATATTTCACAGTTTCAATCTTCATATGAGCCTTCTTATGAGCCTTCTTATGAGTGGATTTACACAAACAATTGCACACAGAATGAATAGCTGGAAATCGCCATGATTTATGGCAACACTGATAAACAAGCGTGTTGCCAAGTCGGTAAACAAAACAACAAGCCAAAACAAATAGGCTATAAAACCAGCCTTGTCTTACAGAAATTGTGACAGTTAGAGAAACGAGACAGCTGCATGGTCACAGCACGTCAATCTGGACGCTCTACCACCACACACACACACACCATGGCACCAACACTAGATTTGTAGATGGGGAGGAGGCCGGCAGGTGTTGTGTGTGTGTGTGTGTGTGTGTGTGTGTGTGTTGGGCAGGAAGGCAGCCATCTACCTCTGCAGACAGACAGTCGGTGACAGTAGGCTCAGAGGCTGCAGGTGCAACTCTCCCCGGGATTCGAGGATCCATGCTGCTCCACAGCTGGATGGGGTGGGGGTGGTTGTTGGAGTGCTTGTGTGTGTGTGTGTAAGTGTGTGTGTGTGTGTGTGTGTAGGGGGGAGGTGGCAGAGCCACTGGGAGGAAAAGTGCCAGTAATTAGAACTCTTCTTGGCACTTGGCGTGAAAGCAGGGGTCTGACCTCTCTGAGCTGGCAAACATTTGGTCTCCAGCATCATCTGGGGGGGTGAAGCAGGCTGTGTGGCGCTGCCCATATGCCCGCTGGCATAATTGGTAGCGTATTTGCTCTCACGGGCACTCAGAAGCTTTCAAGGGAAAAAAACTATGAGGCTCTGTGACTCAGGAGTGACATGCCCTCAGTCTCTTAAGACAGAGCCTCTCTTCTGATTCCACTTAAATGGACATCAGTTGAGCCGCAATCACATCTTCTCCAGACACCCCAACCTCGCAATTATGCCCCAGCACAGACACGCTCTGATCATACCACCACTCACATCCACCCACCCGCCCAGCAAACAATGCAGAGGGGATATGGGGGTGGGTGCCAATATGCTACGTGTCAGAAGCAGAGTCCTCCCAAGACTCCCCATACTTAACCAGGAGCCTTGCAACTTAACCACCCCCATTAACGCCCCCTCCCCAACACACACACACACACCAACCCTCAGAGAGTCTGAGTCTGATTCCCTAAACTCAAAGCAAACTCAGGCTAAATCACTAAACAAAGGCCCATTTAACCGTCACATCGTGGATATTAACTTAAGAAACCCCACCCTCTCATTCATTTGTTCCCCCTGCAGGCATTTGCATTTTCATGAATTTTTTTTTGTTCCAAAACCGGGGTTCTATTATTTTATTTAACTAAGGGGAAGAAGCTCATTTCCACGGCAAATGCAAAGTACTCATTTAAATATGCATTAGCCGACCACACCCCACCACCTTCCTGACCAAAGGGCTCATTTCAAAAACCTATAGAGCGTGGCACTGTATCACAATTGGGTTGGTGGTGGCCTAAAAGCTTTCCTTCCCTCTTAAAGGAGAAATCCAGTGACGTCCATAGCCCTGTTGTTTAAGGTCACAGAGTTCTGTCGGTCGAAAAAAGAATGAGAACATTTGATACAACACACCGTAGACCAAACAGCAAATCGGCAGCTAACACTAACCGACGTCAGTTAAGTTAACATTAGCTCTCGGTCTGAGATTCTGTCTGTTGTACCAAATTTCCTGGCTATTTTCCTACATAAAGCACTCAGTGACGTTGAACAACCAAGCTATTGGTTGATTCACTCCAGACATTGCAGCTTTGATGAATTCAGCTCTAAGATGTTGCAGTCAGATGGTCCATAAAAGTGCCTGGCAATCAAAGAGCTACACAATTGAACTCCTGTCCCATCAAGACTATAAAGGGACATGGTATTATGGAACAGAGTGAAGGGGTTATGCTCCCTATTGATGCAGAAGATGAATTATTGGTCCACTATATGGCATGTGGATGCCAGCATGGCTTTGTTTGTCACATCAAGCTGCTCTGTGACATTCAGCTGACTTCACAGACTCGGAAAGTGGCCACACTCAAATCCCCATAGGAAAGTTTCAGGAAGGAAAAAATCTGGATGCTAAATCTTACACTCATCCTCTCTCCAACCCAGGCATAAATAAAAGGCAGGATTCTGTGGAACTAGACAGGACAGATTCAGACGGGTAAGATTCTATTCAGATTTATTTCCCAAAATTGGTGATGCATTACAAAAGGAAGAAAATGGAAACGGTAACATTGTAGTGTGTGTGTGTGTGTGTGTGTGTGTGTGTGTGATATGAATTTACAAAGTCACTGAACTCCGGCCAAAAATTTAAAACAGAAAAGACAGAAACCGTCCACCACAGCCAGGTAGAGCCATATGATTGACATTATTATTAATAATAAGCTGATGAAGCAGAATACACATTCTGTTTTGAGCAAATGGACTGACTGACTAAGCCTTTCCTTAACCCAGATTCAAATTAAAGTTTTGTGCAGTGCTTCCGCTAGTTTAAAATGAGTTTATCCTGGCCACTGCCACCATGGGTCCTGTGTGATTTGGACAGTTGCTTCCTGAAAGCATCTCCCGACAATTGCACCAGCTAAATAACTAAATCTGAACTCAATTGAAATTGAAATCGAAAGCGGGGCTCCTGTGCCAAGAACGATCACGTGACACGCACCCACCCCCACCCCCCCACCCCCCAGTCACGGTCGAAGAAGCCAAAAAAATGCCACCCACCCTTCTGCAGTCGCCCACCAAATCCACTAAGAAAAACAGCCTCGATGGGGCAGCACGCTTCATCAGCCATGAGCCAATGCAGCCAGCTGGGCTCTCTCTCCCTCTCTATCCCCTCTCCCTCCTCCTGGCTTTGGGCAGAGGGGGGACGATGGGAGGGGGGGGCAGTTGGGCAACAGGTAGCATCCCCAGGTGCTGGAGCTGTGCTGCCGGTCAGAAACCCATCGCACCAGAGGCAGGCAAAGCTGCGCTTAATCAGGCGAGTGGGAGCGCCCGTCGCCTTGTAATGGGCCCCGTTATGTGGCACCAGTGCATGGATGGATTGGAGTGAAGAGCAGGGAGGAAGGGAGCGGGGGGATATCAGTGTGTGTGTGTGTGTGTGTGTGTGTGTGTGTGTGTGTGTGTGTGTGTGTGCATGCATGTGTCTGTGTGTGTCTGTGTGTGTGTGTGTGAGTGTGTGTACAAAGATCTATCAATGTGTGTATGTGTAAGTGTTAATGTGTGTGCGTGAGTGTCTATGGGAGTATCAGTGAGAGTCTATAAAGGACTATCTGTGTATAGGTGTATGAGGGAATCAGAGTGTGTATATATCTGTGTTAACGTGTGTCAACATATTAGGCATTAGACTGTAATTGCAAATTTGTGCGTGTGTGTGTGTGTAAGGAGGTATCAACGTGTATGTGTGTGGGGAGTAGAGGGGTATCAGTGTGTGTGTGTTTGGGGGGGGGGGTGGCATAGGGGGGTGCCTCATTTCTGATCTGCATTATGGATTTCCCCATCTGGCAGTGTGCCGGTTGATGTGCCGACGGTCAGCTTAAACAAAGCCGGCGCAGGGTGAGGGGGCGTGTCGCCGATCACACGCTGAATTATGGTAGTCGCCACTCCACTATTGTTTGTGTGATGGGCCAGGCATTCACAGCTGGGACGGCCCAAATTGTTCTTTTATTCTCTTTTATTCACCCCTTATTGAAGCCAGAGGGGCCAGGGAATGATTAACAGACTCCAAAATGAGCTGTGCCCATTGTTAGCTTTTCCTTCTCAATTCAGCATTGCTCATTTTTTATTTTCTCTGACCCACCCCCGCCCCCACTCTCCTCCACCACTACCATCCCAGCCCATCCTTAGGCACCCCAATGCAAATGCTCGCACTGTGCTTGGTTAACTGCAACGCGGTGGTCAGGCGCTGGAAAATTGGAAAGTTTTTGCACAGATGAGGATGAGGCCCTGAAGTCATTTTCCATTCTGCTGTGCGTACTGTGGAACATATGTTTTTCCCCCATGCTAGGCTAAACATTTACTAGGAATTTGGAAAGAGTGGACAGCGATGGAAAAAAATATATATATAAATATATAAATAAATAAAATAAATATATATATAGAGTAAGAAACTAGCCATTTGTTAGTCATTACAAATCACTTATTAATACCTTATTCTACATGAGCTTATTCTACCCATAATAGACCATTAATTAAGAATTTCTCCAATATAAACCCCTAATTATTGTTTATACATAGTTAGGAAGTTAATTGTTGTATATGAGTTATGATCTTAATATGCTTTGGTTAGTATGGGGGTTGTAAGGCAGTAGGAACAGTTATTCTCCTTCAGTAATAGTAATAGGATAGGATCAAAACATGACTACTATTATCTAATAGTGTCCAAATAAGTAAAATTAGTTGATAATGAGTTTATATTGGAGAAAGTCTAGTTAATGGTCTACCATGGGTAGAATAAGCTCATGCAGAATAAGGTATTAATATAGCTGATGTTATATAGTGGAATAGGATGGGACTCCCTGATACTCACACAAAGAAAAATAAAAGGCTGTAAGTCACATGCATTTCTTTGGGCTTTTTATAGTGACTGTTTCCCAGTTTCCACACCAAAACTTTACATGTAATGTAGGCAAGTGTGTGAACAATAAAACAAGCAAGCAAGACTCTCTAGGAAATGAAAACAGAACTAGGCTTAGCACTAATGAGTCTGGGGGATGTGAAGTTAAGGGGGGTGTTGGGGTGTTAAGATGCAGCCTCTTATAAAGTCCGTCTTTCCTTCCTTCCTTCCTTCCCTCCGGCTTCCCTCTGCTTTTTGCTTCCTGCTGCCCCTCTGATGTCCGCTTCGCAGTCTATTGAAGGTCCTCAGGGGATGGACAGAGGAAGAGACTGCATAGCGGCTCTACAAAGAGCCTCCAAATTGGGCCAGCACAACCCCCCCCCCCACCCCCACCCCACCCCCTTTAACATACCCCATCTTGATAGAGTTAGGTGGCAATTAGGTCCCAGGCAAGTGGCCCCTTTATTAGTTAGACAAATGAAGGGGCTCTGGTGGGCCAGGCAGGCTCCATCCCCTGCTGGTGTTGCTCCATGTGTTTTTTGGCTGGCAATGGAGTGTACTGCCCCTGGCTCCTGAGTCCCAGCTAGGCTAGTCTACCTCTCAGATCTCTCACACTAAAGTCATTAGAGCAAGAGCTTCTGTCGGCGCCACATCCAGCCCAAATGATGGTCCTCGGACAGGAAAATACTGTGTCATAATGGCATTTTTTTTCTTTCTTTCTGGTCTCATTTCTCTCACTGCAGAGATCTGAAGGCTCTGAAGGCTTTTATTATTTTGTTTTATTGGGGCATGAGGTAGGTACAGGAGTGTGTCTTTGTGTGTGTATGTGTGTGTGTGTGTGTATACGTGTGTATCTTTCTGTCTGTCTGTCTGTCTTTGGGGGGAAAATTGGACTGTTATGGGACATAACAGACTGACATTACTAAAGTGCCCAAAGGTTCCACCCAGATAGCCACACAAAAAAGTGAAAAGGGGGGGGATGAAACTGACAAACATATAAGCTACACTCATGATACAAAGCCTTCCATGACAGCTAGACAACAAGGAGATTTAGCAAACTTTTGTATGCCTGTCTAAACCAAAACTACAAGTAAGAGGGGAACTTGCACAGAACACATTGCAGTGACATGCTGAACAGGCATAAGAGAATGGCCAGGATGTAGTGGAGTCCCCAGACTCGGAGCTCCCTAAGGACCGCATACACATGCAGACACAATGCTAACTCACTTATGCATTCAGCCACAATGGAGGAAAGTGTCATAATTAAGAGAGGCCTTTTCATTCAGGATAATCATGACACTCTTGTTACAATTTGATGCACAATCAACTCTGAAAGCGTGGGGTGACATGTCTACAAAGCTAAAGCCATACCAACACTTTAGGGGAGGGCAGAAGAACTGTTTTTACCTTAGCTGGCAGAAGTATAATTCAGTCATATCAGACTCAAAGTGACTTTTATATATTTCTGTTATAGCTGTGCTAATGTACAGAAAAAAAAACATAACCATAAATGAAATAAAATTATTTCAGTCCTTGTAATACATTATATAAAAGTGAAGAAAATATTGAGTTTTGTTTTTGTCTATCATTGATATAGGAACTTTTTGAAAAGCACAACATCTTCAATGTTAACCCCTCACAACAGACCTATGGAAAGCATAACCATCTATGTCTAACACCCAACACTGATCATTATGTGCAATATCCATGATAGACTGACTATAGCAGAGTGTTTGTGAGGCACCCTAAACAAGAGTGAAAATACAGAAAGACTTTTGTGTCTTTCCATAAAATGGAACTTTCAAACAAAAAAACGAAATAAAACAAACAGAACAGAAAAACGGTCAGTGATATCCCCTCATGATCAGTATGACATCAAAGAGATCCCCTCATGATCAGTATGACATCAAACAGATCCCTGAAAGTCTATCTATCGGTTTCTGTGGTGATGACTGTATGGCTATGGTATTGGCTTTTACTGGGGTGAAACATGATATGTTCATGAAGTGCCAGAGCAGTGCCCGTCTGTTGTGGGCTTGACTGATTACTGTTCGTAGGAAAAGGCAGGCCCTTAATTAGTGAGTTAGTCCCAGGGGAGGCATTACTGGGGGAATCTCAATGCTCTTTATTAACACATTTTAATATGGGGGCCAACAATGTGCTGTGGGGTGATCCTGCCATTTGCAACCCCCCCCCCCCGCCCTTCCAGTACACCCCACATCCCAACACCGCAGGCTCACATTTATCCTGCTTCAGGGGGTTACTATTCCTCCCTCTCTTGCTCTCTCTCCGTCTCTTTCTCTCGTCTTCTGCTGAATATGCATGGCCAGGCAAGACGCAGGGTCCCCCAAGAGCATCGCAGAAGTGACAGAGTGATGGACGACGCGGCCCTGGCATCATCTGGAGGCCCCAAGAACAAAGAGCAGGACAGGGAGAGCTCCCTCCCCGGACCAGACCAGACCAGACCAGACCAGAGCTCAGAGCTCAGAGCCAGGGAGCCGGGGAGAGGAGGGGAGAGGAGGGAGGGGATGGAGGGGTGATGGTGGAGCGAGGAAAGGGGAGATGAGATAATGAGAGGTGGATGTAGATGAGGGATGCCTACACTGGAGGAACCAGACAGAGACTCCAGAGATGGAATCCAGTCACAGACCTTTCAGGAAAATTCCTGATGATACGCAACTGTCACAGAGGTAATTTACAACAAATTGTAAAGTTAGGACAGAATGCTTTAAACAAAAGTTATAGTCACAGACGTATATTCACCTATACTCAGAGCTCACTGTCACAGTAGGCTATGTTATTTCACTTATTTGTCATCACTGAAGCCATTTGTTCTTTGAAATGACACATAACTTTGTCACAAAAGGAAACACTATTACCATACATCCAAACAAAGAAAACACAGCAGAGAAACACCCATTGAGCCCAAAAGTGTAACCAACATATATCTTGTGAAAGCAACGAATTGATAATCAATGCATTTGATCACATTGTTCAAATAAGTTAACAGATTACTGCAATATCAAGGTGAAGAGACATATCTGTAGTCACAGTGGAATGAAAGGACTTACACAGTCAAGTGACTGACAAGACCAATCTGGAGGGATCAGGAACAAAGAGTGGTAAACCCCCCCCCGGTCCAGAGAGAGGTGGAGGAGAATGTAGGCAAATGACAGGAGTATGTAGATGGGGCAGATGCCACCACTAGCGGGTTAAAAAAGAGATCCCAGAATCAGGACCTCAGAAAGGGCCATCAGAATCATTGACAGAGTCAAGTTAAAAGTGGCATTTACCGTATGTATGTATGTATGTATGTATGTATGTATGTATGTATGTATGTATGTATGTATGTGTGTGTGTATGTATGTATGTATGTATTTATTTGTTTGCTTGCTTGCTTATTGCTTGTTTACCTCCTTCCATCCTTCCTTCTGAAAATAAGCTTAATAAACACTGTGCCTCAAGAAGTATTTCTGTTGTCAACATAAAACGAAAGGACATTTGTAGTCATCTGCAAGCAAGGGCAATGTGGAGGCCCCAGGACCAAACAGCAGGACTTAGAGGGCGAGGACAGTGGATATAAGCCAATCAGACAGGTTGATAGCTGAGGCACTCCATCACTGGAGGGTCCAAGGAAAGACCCCTGAATAAGACTCCAAAGATGCAATCCTTCAGACCTCTGAGTGTTTCAAGTCAGAAAACAAATTTAGGACAAAAGTAGGCAATTATATTTTCAAACCACTGAGGCAAGTTGTCAGGGAAACATTAGCAATTATCTCAACAAAGGTACCAGAGCAGACAAACCAGCTTTGTGGTCAAAAGTGAAATTTATAGTCTCCATGATATTAAGGTGGTTATTTCACTTAAGTGTCATTGACTATTGTAGTCACAGTGGAGTAAAAGGACTCTAACAGTCATATCAGTGAGCAAAGACCAAACAAAGAGCCCCCCCCAACACACACACACACACACACACACACACACACACACAGGGTTGGAGAAGAGAGCCCAGATCCAGTCACGGACCTCTGCTGAAAACTCATGATGACAAAGGGCAATCAGTGTCGCAATCAATTGTAAGTCGCTTTGGATAAAAGCGTCTGCTAAATGCCTAAATGTAAATGAAATGTAAAAAGTGTCACTGACTGACTAAAGTGACAAATTGAGAACAGGATGCTTAGAACAGTGTGTGTGTGTGTGTGTGTGTGTGTGTGTGTGTGTGTGTTTGTCTGTGTGTGTGTGTGTGTGTGTGTGTGTGTGTGTGTTGCATGTGACACTGACATCACCACTATCAAACTATATTCATACAACTATCATCCATGCAAGGTTTCAAATGTTGCAATTCGATTTCACTTCACTTCACTTCACTTCACAGTTTTTTTGGTGCCACCTTACTATCTACATATCTATCTGTCTATTTGTCTGTCTTTTTATCTATCTAACTATATAATCTATACAGTACCTATCTATTTGTTATTTACTTACTTGCTTAACTTTTTCTCATTCAATTAAGTGTGATGAAAGATTACATCTATAGAACTTCACTATACTGAAGTATAATTTTGTGGCCACAGTGTAGATGGGTGTGTGTGTGTGTGTGCGTGTGTGTGTGTGTATACTTATACCTAAGAGCTGAATGGACTCCCCTAAGACCACAGCCCAAAAAGGAGAGGAGAGGAGAGGAGGGGGAAGAGGGAAGAGGGGAGAGAAGAGGAGGAGATGAGTGGGGAGCGCTATAGATTGACTTTGTTGAAAGTCAGTCGCATCCAGAAAAGTGGTTTTGCAAAATGTAATAGCCAATCTCATTTGTAAATGTCACCAAGTGGTTATACGCTGTGTGTCTATTCGCTAATTAGTTCCTCGTAAGAACAGACAACTCTCACAAATCAAATACAAAATATCCACAGCCTTGTGCCAGCTTGCAGCATTTAAATCAATATGCAGGTAATTTTGTTGTTTATGGTTGTTCTTTCGTTTCCTTGTTTTCTTCAATTAAGTATGGAGAACACTATGACACAGATCCAAGGTAATTTTATTGAAGTATTTTGTAGTGACAGTGAAATGAAAGGACAACATTTGTAGTCAGGTCTTTGACAAAGGCAACTCTGGGAAAAAAACTCGGAATAAAAAAAAAAACGGCTATTAAATTTTCTTTCTTTTTTCAGAATTGAATAGAGGGATTATGAAGGGAATACAAAACATGCTGAACATGCTGACCTTCTCCTGGTCGTGAATGAGCCCCTTCAGAAGGACCTCAATATAACAGACACTCAAGGCAATGACAAAACCACACTGACCTACAATTCCAATTAGGTGGAGGATTAGAGACCCTCTTCAGTTGTTGGTATAAACCAACATGGATGAAAAACATTCGTCTGCCGGGGTCAGTGTGAGCCGAGCCAAACTGGGCTGGGCTGGGCTGGGCTGGGCTGGGCTGGGCTGGGCTGAGCTGGGCTGGGCTGGGCTGGGCTGGGCTGGGCTGGGCTGGGCTGGGCTGGGCTGGGCAGGGCTGGGCTGGGCTGGGGCTGGATGCTGTGCCTCCTGCTCAGAGAGAGCTGGGTGCTGCTGGATGCTGACAAGGTGCCAACTGTGTTCTAGGAGATCTAGAGAGCCCAGTGGGGTGCCAAGGCAATGCCAATCCCCCACCTCTTTTAATTAGTCACGGCGAGGAAACTCCAACACATACACACTCACTGACACTCTCTCTCTCTCTCTCTCACAAAGGCAAACACACAATAGAAACACACACACACACACACATACACACATTCTCTGTCAACTTTACACATTAATTATTCATATCCAGTGTCATTCACAGGCAGTTGTGGTTGTTCTGAGAACTAAACTCTGCTCTACAGATTAAAATGACATAACAAAGAGAAATAAATAGTGAAAGAAAATACGGGTGGGTTAGTAGAAAGAGCAGCAACCCAGAAGGATGAGTTTAACTACAGACACTGTAAAGTCCACAGTGTAAAGAAAAAAAAAGGCAAAATTGATTTGCTAATTTAATATCAAGACTTTGATCCTATGCAGAAACATCAATGGGCCATCAGTGTTCCTGAAGTCCACTTCAGATCATGCACAAAATTGTTCAGTCACTAGCTGACCTTACACTTTGCCAGTTGTGTATAGACTAATATCTAAAACAATGCCTGAACATTCTGTTTCATTTTCAGACTTCTTCTACTGCATTTATTTCACATCAAGCAACCACAGGGAATCTTATAATGGAAGCCCTGTGGCTACAGCTAATCAAACTCTCAAACTCTCATTATGAAGGTCCTTTATATGGAGCACAATGTAATGAAACTAAAAATGTAAGAAAGAACTGGTAAAAATCAAGCTCTATAAGTAAATACTGTCACGTTCTTCTTGAGGCCTCCTGTATGGATACATGAAGGCTGCTGACCATCTGCCTGAAATTCGTTGACATTTGGCTAAAGACCTTTCACCCCTTAGGAAAATGTCATGGCACCCAACCTCACCCCAACACAAAGCCTTCTCTACCCAAAAGGGCAGAGACAGGGGCGCGACCGGACAGGACATCACCACCCAGCAATCAAAAGATGATTCATTAGCCAACGTTCCCCAATATCAGTGCTGTCAAAAACAGCTTTTCAAACTAATTCTGACAGATCGCATCTCGACAAGATGTCACATTTTGCCCAAATCAAGTATCTCTGTCATAATAGAATATTTGAGCAATGCTGGACTCTCTAATAGGGTTGCTCCCTCACAGATGAGGCTGTCATTGACATCAACTCAGGTGAAGCTGCGAAAGCTTTATTACTGTTATCAATCACGGGCTAGAGACAGCCAAGAGGGGGCAAAACAAAATCACTCATTCCCCAAAAAACGAACCATCTAATGCTGTTAGGGGGCCTTGCCAGCATGCTATTATTCTCTTTGAGATGACACTCGTGGCAATACTTTTCATATCCATTTTATACATGACATATGCTGTCCATGTCAGGTCAGATTGTCATCCCCATATCATTTTTTTCTTTCCTTACCCTTGCATGAATGTGACTGCTATCCGGAACAGTGTCTTTATTGGCCAACATAGCATCCCACTCTGTGCTAGATGAGGCAGGTGCTTATTTGTGCCAGATAAGCAATAGAGTACTTCTAACCATAGACCTGTTGTTCAAGATCACTGTGCCTTCAGTAGAAAGAGGATTCTTTCAAAATCAATTGATACAATATAGACAATATAGCAATATAATGCTTAGGCCTACTGAATAGGGCCAGAACTGAGCCAGAACAGGGCCAGAGCCATCCCATAATCAGCACGTCTGTGTGCCCCCTAGTGACCCCTTGGTGAGCTAATGAGCGGTGACAGTGCTGAGAGAGATAGAGAGAGATGTAGGGAGAGAACTGTGTGGTCAGTGCAGCTGTTGGAGGCTGATGCAATATTGAGCTGTGGTCAATGGAGGGGTCAGGGGCTTCTCCCCCCAGAGCTGAGGCCTGCTGAGCAGCTGCTGCACACCTGGGCCCACGAGGAGGGAGAGGAGGAGCAGAGGGAGGAGAGAGAGAGGCCCACTGCCCACTCAGATCACATCCACCACCCACACTGCTAAACAAGACACTAGCTAACCCTTAGCCTTCTCTTTAATCTCACACACATGGACATAGGCAGAACAACACAGAGAAAAGGGCAGATAAACATACATACAAAAATACAAGAACCCATGGGCCGACACAGACAGATGGAAACTTCCAGAAAAGAATAGATCACAGAGCAACAGGAAATCAATCTCTGGAGTCAGTTCATCACTGGGCTATTAAGGTCCCCGCTTAATTCAGTGAGCTAATCATTACTCAGTCTCGTCTTCTAACAGTGTCTAGTCTTGCACTCTTACTCAGAGATTATAAATTGAAAAAATAGTATATGAGCAGGGATTATTAAAGATGGTAGGAAGTATGGTATTGGTATGGTATTTTGAATCTACAGTGAATGTATTGAAAATATTTTATGAAGTAAATACAAAAAAAAATTAAAAGGAAAGATTTCACTAATTTCTTTACACATTCATATTCCAAGACAATAATCCAAAGTTCCTGGTGACACTTTATAAATCATTAAGAGTGTATTTTCATAAGAATAATTAGGTACATTTGGTATTTGCCAGAACAGAGAACTTTTCTGAACAAAAAACAGTAAAACCTTTGATTAGTACTGGGCAAGGAGTAGGTAAGAACGACGTAACAAAAAGTATCAAGGATAGACTTGTAATGTTGTGTAATGTTTTCATCGTGTGTGTGTCTGTGTGTCTGTGTGTCCGTGTGTCAGTGTTTGAGACTGAATGTGGATGTCAGTTGTGTTGCATGATCTAATCTTACCATAATCCATCAATTATCTGGCCCCCAAATTCATTCATAGAGGCTAAGGGGGGTGGAGTTGATTTGTGGTGGAAGCATTGGCTGATGGAATCTTAATCTTCATTCTTTACATTCCCCTATTCTTAATTATCATATTTGCCAGACTTGAAGTTATTTTTTATTCCTTTTGTTTGTTTGTTTGTTTGACAGGTTGTGTTTTTCATAGCCAAGCCAGAGCTAATATTGTTTGCTGCTACTGGACATCAAAGCAACTCAGAGGACATGACAGTTAATCAGCACTTACTGAGACTTGGTTTCTTTGCTGTACTGGAAGTGCTAGAAGATGTCATAGAAAGTAGAGAAAAGTACCACCTCTGTTATAATTTATTACATCTTTGACATTCATTAACCAAATTCAACCGCAGAAGGAAATGCTCCACTGAGAAAATTCCATATTTCATATTTTCTGAAATCAACCAAATGTCTCTCACTGTGTGTGTGTGTGTGTGTGTGAGTGTGTGTGTGTGTGTGTGTGTGTGTGTGTGTGTGTGTGTGTGTGTGTGTGAGTGTGTGTGTGTGTGTGTGTGTGTGTGTGTGTGTGTGTGTGTGTGTGTGTGGAACAGGGGGAAAAGGAACCAAATCTCATAAGTAAGTCTAAGTAAGTCTAGACTTAGATCTTAGATCTTAGACAATCAATCCAGTTATTCAGCTTTGTGAAAATTGATCTGACTAAATAATTCTGCATGGACACATGCATGCAACGGGACACAATAGTAACCTTGACATTCACAGGCCGAGTTGTGACAGCTTCCCGATAGCAGGAGACAACCATGAACTTGGACTCCCCCAGTACCTCCCCTGCCACTCCTCCTATTCTCTTGGACTCAGGCAAGCATAACATGGCTTTAGCCCTGACCTCGCTACCTGGCTGTCAGGCTATCGGCTTTTTTGGGGGGGGCGATCAGATGCTTGGAGTTGTTTCGACCACCGGCCGAGAAAGCAGACCTCTCGTTAGATGCTCTGCCGTTGGATCGGCGTCTGGCCCTAATGAGACAATGTTTAATGGAGAGATGCTGAGTCCCACAGGGGGACCGCTGATGAGGGTGCGCGTGTGGTTTTGAGCAGACAACAGAATTACCCCAGCGTCTGACGGCCAGCAAACACCTGGGCCGCTGTCACTCGAGGGAGAGAGGCTTTGGCTGGTGGGCGTGGTGGTCCCTGAGGGTGGTAAGGGTCGGGGAGGAGGGAGAGGTGTATGGGCAGGGTGGTCCCAGCTGCTAAGCCTACAGAGGTAAATGCTCACTGGGACTGTATGGATGAAAAGAAGAGTTTGTGTTTGTATTTGTGTGTATGTGTATGTGTGTGTGTGTGTGTGTGTGTGTGTGTGTGTGGTGGGGAGGGGGGGGCATTTTTTTGACCAACTCTCTTTTTTATCCTCTTGGCGTGTGTGTGTGTGTGTGTGTGATGGGGGGGTTGACAGAGGTTGAGGAGGAAGTCTATTGTTTGAGGACATGCAGGAGAATTCAGAACGACAGGCCCCTTAATTGGCCAAAGTCTGCCTGCCCATATGAATTTATGTGGCGTGTGGTGTCATTTTAATTTCCCCTATTTATGTATTCATTTGACATGTCTGGTCTGCCTGAGGGACAACGCAGCAATAGCCAGCTTGTCAAGGAAGTATAATAACTAAAAGACACTTTGTCACTCCTGTTTCAGAGTGTGTCCTTATTCACAAAATCTACGACACTAAAACCAAACTAAAGGGGACAAGGGAATTCTTTTTCAGTTAATTAATTCATGTAAACTGAAACTTTCTCAGGTATAACTAAATACATTTACCACAAATTTATTTCTATTGTAATACCAAACATCCATCTTTGTAGAATATGCTTTGCTGAAGCTCTCTTATATTAGCAGCTTCTCAGTCTGTGATATCTCTATACAGTAAATGAAACCTCTGTCTTATTCTGCTCTTGTTTGCTTTCTGACAGCACTTGTACTCAAAAGAATTTATCTTTACCATTTAAGTAAAGTAATAAGTAAGCAACTTCTTTTCTTAGTTATTTAAGAAACTAAAGAGACTACACCAGATATCTTGCCAGAAATTATTGTATTCCATTTTAATGTTTCCTGTTCCATAACTTTGTTCTTAATGTATACAGGCCTGTGTTTTGCTGATATTTACTGATACAAGCAGTTTCTCAGTCTTCACAGCAAACCTTCCCCAGCCCACCTCTGCTTTGATCGGCTAACATTAGTTTGTGTGTGGGCTGAGGCTGATGGGGGAGTGCAGGTGTTGCAGCCAGCCTCAGTTTGCAAGGAGCCTAATAATCATTCACACCAATGTGATAATCATCTGATCCAGAGGAGCCAGTCAAGGGGACACAGACAGAAACAGCATTTGAAGGGGTGTGCAAAAAGCATCTAATGCCGAGGCATTCATTGATTTCATTCACCAATTTGGCCACAAACGCAGAGGCAGAGTGTCTCTGAGATATGTGAAATATTTGTGCATTTTGGCTCCCATTTTTTCACACCGCTGACTCCCCTCATCTTTCTTTTTTTCTTTTCTCACCATCATATTCAGTCTTTTTTTGCTTTCTTGATGGGGATAAGTGAAGAGCAGGCTTTGGCACGGCTAACACTGATAATGCCTCAGCAAAAAACAACATCTGTGACCCTGAGAAGGAGGTCAGAATGGAAGCCAACAAAATGTGGAGAAAATTGCTTCCTGGCATAAAGTACCAGGCCAAATCATTTCATATGGGTCTAGAAGTCACAATGAGAAAATAAATAAATAAATAAATAAGCTGTCTGACTGGGTGAAGATTCTCTCTCAAAATACAATTCTTCTTTTCTAATGAGTGTTCAATAGCAATGATACTAATGATTGATTCATAGTAATAATTTGTTTTTGTTGTTTTTCTCAACATTACCTTGTCAGCAAAATATTGACCATCTTAAAGCAATTAATGCTATACAAATATTTATTAATGTAGCCTGTTGGTGTTTTACTTTTTGGGGGGAAACATGCACACATTTCCATCCACAACTTCAACCACCCTCATCTTTCAAACCTAGTAATCTCCCTGATGCAAACTTGAAATAGGCTAGGTGTGGCCAGGATTAAATCAGACATTAAATTACAAAAATCCTGGTAAAGGTAGAATGGTCTTAATTGGTCTAAACTGGTCACAAAGTAATGCTGACAGTCAAAAAGTATCACTGCACTCCACTTTGTACTCATCAGCTGGGCGTGGCAACTTAGCAAACATGCTATTAGGTGGCAAGAACAACGGTCACGGTTGAGGGAGGTATATGGTAAGGACCCAAGCACATGGCAATCTCAGGAACAAAAAAGTCTTTACTGAGGACAAATGCAGGAGATCACATGAATACATGGAGAACATCACAGGAGCATGCAACAGCATAAATGTACATGGACAATGGCCGACAGAGGACTGAAGAAACATGAGGGTTTAAATACACAGGGCTAAACTAGGGAACAAGGAGCAGGTGAAACAAGGCAGGACTAATAATGAACATGACAAGGTACAGGTGGGGTACAGAGGGGTGGAGCTAGGGACAGGGACACAGGGCAAGGATAAACCAAGGAGTACATGGAGCACAGGACCAGGAAGTAAACAAGGAGCCACAGGAAGTGACAAGAAACTAACACAAAGTAACACAAGGAGGAGACAGAAGGAGTACAAGCGGACAGGACAGGACAGGACGTTACAACAACATATTCTCCAATGGGACTGAATCACTATGAAAAAACAAACCTTTCATGCCGATTTAACCAAGACAAAAAACATTTTAGTGTCATGATCTTGTTAAATGAGATGTATGTTTTAGAGGTTTTTGCGGTAGCACTTTATAACAACTCCTTCCTCTGTTATTCATTTGTTAGCTATTATCTCTTAAATATCTTTCATTAATTAATCATTAATACAAATATTTATTAATGTAGTGAATATGGCTAAATACCTACAATCTATGTTTTTGTACTTAATAAATGGTTTATTGGACATCTGGTAAGGGAGCTATTTTCCATTACTAACCTTGCTTATAAATGAACCTTAAATACCTTTAATAAATGGTTAACTGACCAAAATGACATATGGAAGTTCCATTTATAAACTACCAGGTAAGGATTTATTCATCATTGGCAAAGCTTTGCTTATTCATTAGTTCTCATCAACTAACCTAGCCTTGTAATAAAATCAGACCCTCGTTCTAAACTTTCGTTTTGTACAGAGGGTCTGGACATTCGGTAGAGTGATTCAATTGCTGGTTTAAGATGTTTAAGTTTAAAAAGATTGGATCAGCCTCTGACTGATTCATGATCTGCATTCACCACATCTCCCTCTGTTTGCTGATTAGACAGGTTAAAATGCCTTCTGAGACATCAAGCTGAATGGGATCAAATCAAGACTAGCAATGTAGGGAGATGATAATCAAGCGGAAGTGCTAGGAGGGCATGGCCAGGCTGCAACTGTTAAATGCAACAGTTAAATAAAAGCGTTCAGTTCAATGACAAAGCAAAAAATACACCTTTACACGTTCATTTGCAATGTAGAAATTAAACAATCAAACTGTGAATATTCTCATTCATCCAGATAATGGTAGTCAAAAGTGTTAAGTTGTAAGCAACTTTACTTACTTTACTAGCTATTATTCTAAACCTATCTATAATAGCTATCTATTCAAATACACTTTTAAACTCTGAACTATGAATTCTAACAGGGATACATTAGATTCTTGCAAAAATCTGGCTTACATTTCAAATACTACAAAGCTAACAAAAAAATGTCAACGCAGCAGAAAAAATCTAAGTGTAGACATCTAACGTGTATGCAAAGCTACATGACCTGTAAGGGATTCAAAGATGTTTTATAAGCTGTTGACAATATCTTAACATTGGAAAATATACGTTAACAAATTATTAATAAAAAAAATATTAAGTATTGACATTTCATTTATAAGCATTATTTTAAATGCATACCATTGTTTACCTATCATGAACCTATTTTGCTATTTTTTCAAAAATAATCAGTGACTAGGGAGAGCTCAGGAGACAGAAAATCACAGTCTTGCCTGGTATGCCTTTAATGTCTTTAACAGTCTGTATATTACATATAGGCCTATGTGTCCTATATAATATATAGGGTACATAATCTGTGCTAGGATGGGCAGCTGTAGTCAAATTCTGATTTACTCACACGGTCTCCTGACTCTGCTTCTCCTGGCTCACCAGAGTACTGCAGGGTATAGCCCACTCCAGAATCCCACTGACAGAAATAGCAATCAAATCATGAGGTTACAACATGTGCAATTATTTGCTTTTCCCACTGAAAGTTACTTTCATTCCAGATACGAGAGGCCAGTCACTTGTTACTATTCTGAGGAAGCGTCTGTTGCTAAAATCATTATAAAGGAAAGTAAACCACTGTAAGATTTGGTCTATACATGTATACATATGTTTTTGTGATAACAATGCATATTCATTTTATATTTTTTCTTTTTGCCATTTATTTTTTTTATCATTTATACTCTGCCAAAACTTAATCAGTGCATATTTGCTAATAAATTGTCTGCTCTCATGACTGAAAATATCTACTAATTTTTAATGATGAAAATCTACCATGAGCTGCCATCATCTTCTCTAGTATCTAGGCACAGTTTTTATCTGTAGGAACAGAACTTGCTACTCCACCATGTGGATGTTTTATGAATTGCATATTTGCATGGTCAGGTTCCTCATACTGTCTGGACAATGAAAGCCTGGAAATTGTAGATTTTTGATAATGTGGGAAGTCTGATGTGATCATCCTAATTTGTACTAAATATGCTTTGGCCTTTGTTTAAGTATCTCTGATTTATATTTCTATTTTCTATTTTCTACATGTTATATCAAGCACAATACCTTTTGGAAAAGCAATAGATATCAGGAAGAAGAAGAATCTGTTGTGTGATCAAATTTGGGACCTGTCCAAGGGGCATCTAATAGATCTAGTCATGCTTTTAAATTAGAATCTTTTGATGTCTCATGCAGGAATATGCTGTGTCAGTACTGACAAATCAAGCAAAAATGCATCTGAATAGCTAAGTAATTGGCATACTTTTACATCTGGAGTTCCAATGTACCCTTCTGAGCACCACTGGGGCCATTGTCTGCAAGTGGGAGGAACATCATTCCAATGTCAACTCTGGACACTTGCAGGTTTCCTATTCTGGGAGTCAAATAGATAGTCAGAAGAGTAGCTGAAGACCCAAGGACCACTCAGAAAGATCTCCAGAACTTAGGAGGTAGCAGGAAAATGTGTTACAGAGGAAACAATATGGTACCAATATAGAGGCAATGGTGTTGGAATATACTATGTGTTCTTTTCTCTGTAAAAAATGTTCTTTTCTTCATTTAGCTCTTTTCTGAACGGTCATTGGCTCTTGAGCAACAGTTCTGGCTTTCCCTCTTACTGGAGGCATCTGAGGTTTTGAAATACATCTGTGAACAGCTGGATGGAAATGCCTTTGCCACAATAAGTGATTTCTTGATTTCTTGGGCTAATACCAATGTCTGGTTAAAATTTCACGTCAATAGTCCAATCAGAAAGACCTATACTCAAAAACATGTTGACACTTTCAATACTTCTTTTCACCATTGTATAAACGGAGACAACACCCTGCCCAAACTGCCAATCCCCTACCCCTCTCAGCAGTATATGTAGAATAACAGGCAGCCTGAATCTAGGCATAAAGGTCACGTAAGGTTAGCGTATCTTCTTCATTTAAGATCAGCAGTGAACTGCGCTGATCTTTCTGTCAGAGCTTCCTGGAGAGAAGTAGCACAATAGGAACATAACTGCATAACATAACGCTGTAATAATACAAACACTGACAGAAGCACTGTCAAAATATCTTATGTTGTAATATGCCTGACTGAGTGCAGCATTTTCCTTTTCAAGATAATCTGACAAGCAGTTTGCTAAAGATTGCTTTACCCCATTGATTTCTTTTAAGAAAATATCTTTATTTGTTTCAAATAAACAATTACAAACCACCACTCTGGTCATTCCCTACAGAGTTTTCAACAAAGACATTATTGCATGTTGCACATAGGAGTCATAAGCAAAGAGTAATAAACAAAACAAAACTGAGGAGATACACTGAAAATATGCTTAAAATGAAACACGCAAATGTCACATAACAAACAATGAAAATTCACACAAGAATAAAATAATAGAACAAAAATCAAACCTGTAACACACAGATACACATTTCACAGACTTCTGCGATACCCTCAGTTATCTGTGAGAAACGGGGAAATAGGTGACCAGACTAAACGTCCCGGCAAGACTAAATCCGTATACAGCAGATAATATGCACTGAGCTGTACTGCACAGTTGACCAGCAGTGGATGATGGGCGCAATGAAGAGTAAGCCACACACAGTGCATGCCTTCCCTGTTGGAGCTGATCTGGGGGGTATTCCAATAAGGTGGTTAAGGAGAAAACCTGGGGTATGGTAACCCAGAGGTGGTAGGATATAATAGAAGAGCCTGAAGTCCTCATTCTCATAACTAAACTAAGACAAAGGGCTACTATATTAGCAGGTTTACCATTTTCTCTAGGTTAAATTTGCCAGGTTTATGACTTAACCACCTACTTGGAATAACCCCCAGCAGTGTACGATGGGCACGATGAGGAGTAACTCACACATAGCACATGCCTTCCCTCTCTGAGCTGGTCTGCCTTTGTGTCAGAAGTTTGAAAATGTTGCAAAACTCTGCTTTTGTGAGAGATATCCAGCTAAGACAGAACTGAAATCTCAGAGGACCAACCACATGCAATAAAATGCATTTCAGTCATTTAAAAAAAAAAAGAATAATACAAATTAAGAAATAAAATAAAAATCACACAATCACACCAACAACACACACATAAACAAAAATACAAAGCACAACAATTCACAACAAACCCCTAGTGGGGTAAAAATTCTTCTCTTATGAAGAGAGGAGGGTACATTGGTATTCGTAAATCCAAGAATTACATTTCTTTAGACAACAGTGATTTGAACAAATCCCTATGCATAACCAGAACTGTGTTGAGATAGTTGTATTTCTCTTGACATCCATGAGGGGGCCTTGTGGTTTCATTTTTAAATTCAGTCAGAGCTTGCTTAGGGTTGACTCTATAGCCACAGCAAAGCTGTAAATTACTAATTTATTGTCAAACTCGATAGGAAAACTGAAAATGAAAAAAGAATCACTGTTTACAAAAGTAAAATACTGGTATTTAAGCAGTGCTAAAAAAGAAAAACACAAGACACAAATAAGTCTCTAACCTCTAAAATGAAACGGAAAAAACGAACACCATACAGTGAGCAGTATAGCTTTGAAATGTCTCTAGTATCAAGTATTGTGCCTTGTATGTACAAACAGACAGTAGTCTGCCAAGAAGACTTTGGTTGGAAGAGGTGCCAATTCAACTAGGCTTTAAAATTTTATATTGCCATGTCCCTTTTGTAATATTTAAGGCCCAGAATGTGCTTTTTTTCCCCTACAAACTTTTCACGGGAGTGAATGCACAACATGCGACAACTAAAACGCAACTTGACGTGACATGTAAGACTACTATGACAACAAATTCACAACAACAGTCCATTCCCTCTTTAAGATCCACCCTGATCAATGCTTGAGCGTAGTTAACACAAACAGCACAATCTAGAAAGCACTGCTGAAATGACTCTTCAGTATTCAAGAAAGCCTCACTCAAGTCTCACACTTTGGTTTTACAGTGGATCTGGTCCAATCAACTGTAAGGTGCTGAACACTTCTCCACACACAATGAAAGATCTCTTTAAAAATATGAGCACAAAACCAATAAATAGTGAACTAAAACACCAAAGGAAAAAAGAAACACCTTATTGCAACAAACAACCCTGGTTAAAAAAATCATAGTTTATGATAATGAAGATGATGGTGACAATGAAAAAACTGCATTAGCGTGTGTGTAAAACTCATCTGATAAAACTCTGAATTCTGCATAGTGGTGATACAACAGGATCCTCCTCTGGGTCCAAGTCTCAACAACAGCTTGCTTTTTTTTTGTCTGTACTTTTGAAAGTCTTCAAGTATGGCCTATGACCACCTCAGGCCATGCCGTCAGCCTGTAAAGTACTGGCAGCATATGACGCTCTCATCTGGACCCCACGTCCACAGCATGTCCTCTGCACGAATAAAGGTGCATCTCTCAGGGCAGCGTTGAGAGGAGAGAAGCAGTTCAGCAGACACAAAGGAAAAAAAGGCAGTTTTCCCGAGCGCCAGTGAGAGGTTCAATGTTCTCCGAATGGTTTTCCTAGGAGGGGTTTCCACCCTCACTCCACCGGTGTACTGTTGCTGGCCTTCACCCCAGCCCTGCTGATCTGTAGCCACGGCAGCTTGGCACAGTTCTTGAAGAGCTGCTCGATGGCAATGTGCCGCACGTGCAGCTGGGACGTCAGTGAGTCCTTCTCCTGCACGGCGGTGGTTAGCTCCTCAAAAACTTCTACAGACGGGAGAGAAAGGAATCATCAGCTCACTGTGAAGATGTGAAAATTACTTGATATAGCACAACCTAATCATAGATTTTTAACCACACTGTAAAAAAGAATGTGTAAAGCTTACTTGAAAAATTGGTGGAAACTCTCAACTCAAGTTATGGTTATTTTTCAAGTACACTTTAAAAAAAAAAAAAAGTTGTTTTTTTTTACGTACACTCTCTTTTATCCATAAAAATAAAAGCTGAACTATAATTGTGCATGTCCAAAAATATGACCATGGTACTGCCTGGTGCGACCAGACCATCCCAGAGCCTACTGGTAAATGGTGTCTCATAATTTAGTTATTATGTCATTAAATCACTCAAAATGATGAATCATGAAACACTGTGGAGTAAACAGGCCTCCGGACAACTAATGTATCTGAGCCAAAAAGGCAGAGGGGCTCTTACTTTGGATCTGAAGCAGCAGTTGTTCGTTCAGTTGATGAAGCTCTTCAAGGCTCATTTTGACCACTGGGGGGGGGGGGACAAAAAATGTAGTCAAAATGACAACAAACAGATCTAGGAATTATCAGTCAAAATACCATGGTCATCCTACTTCAAATCATTTATATAGTATGTCTCCTGTAGCTATAAATTGGAAAGATATGAGCAGACTCAAGGGCAAGTGATCCAGTTCAAACGACCCTGAGAAGCACATTTCCCTGACAGCTCTCTGAAAGCCATTTGGCCTTGCTGATGTATGTGGTATGAGAGGAGGATGATGAGATAAAGTCTAGACAGCCTGGCAGTGCATGGTACTGATGGCATAGGCACTCGGATAGAACAGACATAGAGTCTGTAGTTAGGGCTCTCTGATGCCTCTAGTTCCCCTCAATATGAGGGCGAGAACGAAGGAGAGAGGGAGAGAAAGAGAGAAAAAGAGATACAAGGCGTGAGGAGGATGGGGGAAGGGAGAGAAAGTAGAAGGAGAGGACAGGAGAGCCAGCCAGCAAGAGAAGGAAACGTGAGCAATGACTGAATAACTGTAATGTGCTGTAGGAGCTAAGGAAAGTAATCATCCTGATTCATTCATGACTCACAGCGCTGAATTAAACACCGTCTACCACATGCATGCATTATGCCCACACATACAAGGGGTATTTCCAAGAGGGCAAACGCAATGCACACTCCAGATGCTAGTCAAATGTAGCATTGTGTGCATGTGTGTGTGTGTGTGTCAGTGTAACTTACACTCGTCCTGGCTGTGTGCTGGGTATCTTCTGGGCGGAGTGGCTGCGGCGTCCCCTTGTGGCAACTGTGTGTTACAGCATCCCGTAATGTCCCTCTTCCCCACCTCTCTCCGCCAGCCCTCCGGCAGCAGCTCCAGCCCCAGCTCGGCAGTGTGGCGTCCCAGCACGCCATTGGGGTAGTCGCCGTCCTGGACAACCGCGGTAGCATGGCCCTCAGCCCAGTGCGGTGCGTAGCGGGGTACCTGCGTGTCTGACTGCGGGAGCAACCTGCGGTCCCCCTGTTGACACAGCAGCTGGCGTCGGCCCATGGGCGAGTCCGAGTCTGCAGCGTCGCGGTTCTGCGCCAGCTGCACGATCCGACTGAGCCGCTGGCTCAGTGCCCGCTTCACGCCCTCGTAGGTGCTGCGAGAGCCCTTGGCCCGCGACAGCTTCTGGTTGGCGATCAGGTGGTACTTCTCGAAACAGTCCCGATGCCCACGCAACGATTTGGAGTGGAGGAGAGTGGAACTACAAACACCTGAATTAGAAAAAAAGAGCAACACATTAGTGCAAATTTAGTAGCTAATTTCCATTCACATTTATACATTTAGCAGATGCTTTTGTGCAAAGTGAAATTTGACAATTACTTCAGGTTGCACCTGAGTTAAGTGCCCTGCTCGAGGGCACAACAGTGGCTGCTAAGATTCAAATTTTTGAATCAACAAAAATTTTTGGGCTACTAGCCTGGTTTCTTAATATGCTACCACCATCCATAATGGTTTAATGGTTATTATTTGGAAAGCATGACATAATGACTAAGCAATGACTAATGGAAATTATATTTTGTTTATATGCTGCCAAAAACGAGGCCACTTTGGAACCCTCCGCAATGTCCTGAGTGCTTTTTGACGTTGCGTAAGACGATTGAGAAGCTGAACGGAAGAGTCGTGCTGAAGTCTCCTCATGGCCACACTCAAAGCTGCTTATCCAACCAGGGATTAGACCATAAGGAGACACTGAGATCTTTCCCAAGACAAATGCAGACACTTCGCCAGGGGTCCCCAGTAGGTCAATCCCTATAAAGCTCTAATGAAAATGCTACAGTGACATTCTTTTTGGAAAAAAATCTGAATACTTTGTAGCAGTGGCACAAGAAATCTCACGAGTTTCAAAAAGGGGAAGAACAGGATGTCAAATTTCTGAAAAGGGATCCAAAAGCACTAGGCAAGTTTTTTTTCACCCTTGCTGGCTGAGAGAAATGCTTCCAGTAAGTCGCAACCCACATAGATTGCATGTGAAGCAGAGCACAGCAGAAAAAAGTAACACAGGAAGCAACGCTTTCAGGCAACATCATGACGACGACCAGAAATACAAACAGAAGCAGCAGTACACAGCGCAGGCACATACACAGGCACCCACTCGCACACATAAACACCATCTGCTCGACCTCAACGCCCCAGCAACCAAGGAACTCTCCTACTCAACCACAACAAAAAACCACCCCTCGTCTAGCACACTTCAACCAGTCATCACTCTATATACTTGAAGAAACTTTAAGTTTAACCACCACCAGCATCACATCATCAAAAACTGACAGAGAGACAACCAAATAGATTTACTGGTAGCCTAAGGCCCATTTTAACCACTTCCACTTGTTTTTGGCAGTAGCACTCAGTTCTGCACGCTCTTGTGTAGGGGTAGGGTGTCCAAGTATTTTTAAGAGCAAGAGGAAGTGCTTTTCTAACCTTAAAACCACCCCTTAAACTAGAGGGAGGTCAGGTGCGGGGATGAGAAGAGTTCAGAAAACAGTCAAATAAAGATGATGGCCAGCTCAGGAAAAGGCAAATAAAATGCACATTGACACAATTAAGCATGAAAATTCAGAATATACAGTTTGATGCAAAGAAATTCAGCCCACGTCGTTACTGTGCATTACATAGGCGAAGACTAGCAGTTCTCTCTTCATCATGGAAGGATATCCTCTTTTGGAGGGCGCTTGAAATCAAGTGCCATGTTCCATTCTGCCATGTTCCATTAAGAGAAAACAACTATGCAACAATAGGCTATATTCCATGGAATGCTTGTTCCCATGAACCTCTATCTGAGGTCAAGGCTTACATTTGCATCAGGTCACCTGTGACTTAAAGAACTTGGACTACTCTTCCCTGAAGTAATTAGCTGCATCTCACTGGTCTCACTCTTTAGGCAAGACTGACACCCAGGAATTCAGTCTGCATCTGAAGCTCACCAGGCTGAAACAGACACTCTGAACTGGATGACCTTCTTTGCCCGCCTTCTCCATCGCCCGTTCGTAGACTGTAAAAACTGCTTCATGCTTACTTTTAGTCCTAATCAGCACACACTGCCAACTCCACAGCTACTACAGCAGCCGCCCAGGGCTGAGTGATCCTGCTGGATTATACTGCTACTGCCAGGAAACACTCAGCTCCACTGATACCACCACAGCAGCCCACGGCTAAGTGATCGTGTTGAATTCCACTACAACTGCCAAGAAACATTCAGCTGAACATTTACAATTAAAAAATATATATTTTTAATCAAAATAGAAGAGCAATTAGTCTAGGTCATAAATCCTGTAACCAATTCAATGGATATAATGGCCAGGTGGCGGCGAAGAACATTATTTCAAGTCATTATTCCCATTGAACTGGTCACCTTGAAGGCTGTTGTCCCGCTTATCTCCCATATGTATTTAGAATATAATTTAACCTAAAACTTTGTTTATATTTAGGAATAATGTGCATGATCTACAGGAAATAACCTATTACAACTACTGTTAAGGGGGGAAAGTACAGTGTGAAATACTTTACTACGGTTGTTATGATTACCATTCAGAAGCATATTGATATGGAACGGTGATTAAAATTTTCCGGATCCACTTCAAAGGTAGCTAGTTATACAAAGGTAATTCCCACCCCATTGTCCAATCAGAAAAGAGAATCCCATTGTTAAGGGAGATAAACAGAAGCAACAAACACTTGAGATAGTGGATATTGCAGATATTACTGCAGATGTCATCAGGCTCCGCAAACCCACTCCTGAACACTCCGGCTTCTGTGTGCTACTGAGTAAGTGAGAACTACCTGCTTCCAGGCCTACATCCAATCCCCTATACACCTATTTCCTTCCCATCTGCTAGCACCCAGCCCCTCTCCCTTTCCTCCGATTGTGTCTCTGCCAAACCCTAATGCTTTCGGAGCTAATGGCACAGGGAGATCCATCAGAGGTTTAATATGCAACTAGATTCTGCAGAGCTAGCCTACCGCCCCCCCCCAACTGAGAAAAGAAAATATTTTGATGTTTTGTCTATTTTTTTTTTTTTTACTGTGAGCAGGTTTGTGTGTGTGTGTGTGTGTGTAAGTTTGTTTGTTTTTAAGTGCTTCTGTGTCAAACGTGTGGAAAAAAACAACTAACTCCTCGGTCATGAGAATGGGAGCAGGGGTCATAAAGGCAGCCGGGCCATGGCAAATATAGCATATCCCATCTAAAGAGGGCTGCAATACCAACAGCTGCATGTCTAAAGACCTCCCAGTCCACCTTAGAGAGAGAGGCCAAACAAACCCAGGAAAACAGGAGCTGGCACAAAACTTAACTACTCACACAAGGTTCTTCTACTATGGCTAGACCAATTATGTGAAGCACAACCACCTTTTGTTAATCACAGGCTAGATCTATCCTTCAGATTTTTCATTAGAAAAAAAAAAAAACATTAAACTGACTGAATACGGTTAGTTATTTTTTCCTCATTTTCTTACAGTTTTCACATTATTCACATTATTACAACGCATTATTACCCACAAAGGGAACACATTATTACAATTTAGGCTAGGCAACATATTTCTCTTTGCAATGCTTGGGTGCCTCAAACAGTTCTTGGCCAAATCTACAGTTCAAGAGATGCACTTTCCTCAATCCTGCTATTTGTCATGCTCAGACTAAAAAACACATTAATCTGGAATATGAGAAGCCATTAGAGGAGCCTGGAATCCATTTTTGCGGATTATATGACCCCGGCTGCCTATGGGATGGCGAGGCCGATGGCAACATCAGCAGATCAGACTAAAGCCTGCTCCCGGCGCCCACCCCACCCCCTCCTCGCCAACTCCAAAAACAAGCCCCGCTGTTCAGCACTGCTCTGGCACTGCAGGGTGAAAAGTTCATCCCACCACATAGTAATTTGCCACTTCTGTGTTCAGAAAATCCACTTACTCACAACAATGTCCTCTACAGTGAATTATCACTATGTAGCCATGAGTGAATGAATGGATGTTCCAGACATCTACTGGGACTGTGTGTGTGGGGGGGGGGGGGGCAGACAGAGAGAGAAAGAGAGAGAAAGAAAGAAAGAAAGAAAGAAAGAAAGAAAGAAAGAAAGAAAGAGAGAGCTGCATGCCAGGTCATATACACACAGCACACACACAAGCAGCATCAGCAATAAGGCACACGTGAGTGAGAGCATGCAGGTGTAGCATTGTTTCAGCTGGGTCGAGTGAGCGGAGCCTTCTGGAATGTGCTCGCTGCTGATTGCGCTCGACTGCTCTATCCACCACCAGTGGCACATTCCTGTGCCTGCGAAAATTTCACTCCTGTTATGTAATAACAGGATGAAAGGCCATACTGCTAGGTTAGTGGGGCTTCAATGTATTGGGCTGTGTCCAAAACAGGAAGGTAGTGACTTGCTGCCTTACAGTCTTCACGTTACCTGTCGTAGAAAGCATCAAGCACCGCCAAAAAACTTTGTTTGGGACAACCTAGCTAGACAGCTAATTAGAATGCTGTCTTTTCGTTAATTTAATTGTTCAGGCACCGTTGACAAGATACAGGACAGACAGACGGCTAACTACATAATTCAATAAAATGTCAGACATTGAAGGCAGCATAAAGGATACATATACGCTTCCTTTAAAATTGGGTAAAACTAAGGTATTTTCAAAGGGAGAATTTCATGCATTTATCTGATTCGGACATGCCATACTGCCACCAAACGTTCCCTTCAAGGCAGCATTTTTTCTGATACAGCACAGCTTTGGTCTTCTCTGACAGATAGCTATGCCCACATGAGCTACACAAACACACTGCATTACTGTCTATGGTCCCAACTGACATAGATACTGCCCACCTCTTCTTAATCTGGACAAAAATAGGTGCATCAGAATGGATACATTTCCCAGTATACCTAAAAAGACGAGTGTCTGCCGAATTAGCAATACAGCAGTCATTGATTTTTTTTATTTTGTTTTAGTCATATAATTTATTAATGCCTCATCGATTCCTGGACGTCAGGTATAAATCACAAGAGGCAAGACCTTCCCTTTCTGCAGTCGTTTAGAATTAAAACAATAACACAGCATGATATAACACCACTGACATTACTGACTACAACAAATACAATACATGTCTATTGTTTTACAACCTCACAATGGGCCACTAGGCCTAGTAGCTTTTCAGAGAGATAGCGTAAGCTATGACAGACCCACAGCCTCTGACTAATGCAAGCTTGTGTGCACTTGTGTGCGAGTGTGTGCCTTTGTGTCATTGAGGCATGGCGTGCACAGGCAAGACTGGATTGAGGGCATGACAATGGTGCTATGGTTGTGATAGCAGTCCTGTGCTGGCATGTCTCAGGCCACAGACAGCAAGGCGGGCATCACTTGCATGAGTCACAGCTCTTGCTATGGCTAGCATCTCCCTGTGCTACTGTGTTTGTGAGCTTGTGTGCCGCACAAAGGAAGCGTAGACAGAGCCAGGTCTGGTAAATACTTTCAGTGTGCTCGCGCACGTGTGTGTGTGTGTGTGTAGAATGATCTGTGGCTTTTAGCAGTTACAGACTAAATAACTATTGCTAAAAGAAAATAGCACTTGACAAAGTTTTTAAAGTTTTTACCTTCTGAGGCGATAAGCAATTGGTGACAAGCAAATAACCCTACTTCTGGTGACGAGCAAATCCCCCTATGTCTGACTGAGACTTTTGGAATCAGCATGTGAGATTATAGAACTATTTCTGACAATTATCTCTGGCAACCTGGTAGTTTGTAGAGCAAGGCTAGAGCAACCTTCAACAGGCAACTACAATATAGTCTATTGAGACTGTTGTTTAGTTCCAGCAATTCAGTCTGTTACTCAAATCAGAGTCAGAATTTCACAGCATTCCATGATTTCCATGGGTTCTGTAAGTATATAATCTGAATCTATATAGAATCAGAACTCAATTAAATAGAGCTGTCAAGTTCTTTCTGGAGCATTTGGCCTGTACCACAAGTCACAAACCACACTGGAGCAGTGAGCTAGATCAGATGCTACAGGAAGTGTAGCTAAACACTCTAGACCCCCTCACCCCCCACCCCACCCCACCTTACCTTCTATGCTGAGCTCAAAACAGATGTGGCAAAAGGATAGGGTCCCTGTGTCGGTCTCCAGCTTGCAAACACTGCAGATATTGTCATCGTTCAGGTCTATGTTCACAAACTGCTCCTCTTCATCCATGGTGTTCCTGCAACACACATGAAGTACAGAAAAACAGAAAATTAGTGACTTGAAAAGATGCGAGTCGTTTCATAACATTTTGCGTGAGCTAGTCTGTTGAGAGAAATATTCTGTAGCATATACGATAAACTGGACCCATGCCATACATTCTGTTATTGTGAAATTCCGCCCACGTTATGCACGCAGCGGTACGCGTGATAAGTGTATTACAAAATGTGCTTTTTGAGAGACGGAAACAAGCATACCGCTGAATATTCAGCCAGCTCAATCAAGCCTCCACAGCGACTCATGAGCAAAAACAACTTAAGTCTTATGTTTACAAAGTCAATTAGTTTACACGGGCTGAACCTGGAATTTGTCGGTGCAAAAGGATAACAATTACACAAGTCTTGGACTTCAGTGTTGCTTTGTTGATTCACGACGTCTGCTGCACTTTATTAAAACGTCCACTGACATTCAAATAATTTCTAACCAACAGTCTGCAAGGCAGAAATTTGTTACTCTTCAAGATTTGTGCAGTCGGTGATGAGTTTTCAGACACAGATGAACTTCGTTAACGTTAGATAAAATCTGTCACCTAGACCGAAGGCGATAGAACAGGATGTTTCAACATAGGTTTAGCAAAAATCAAAATGTGAAGGAATTCAGTAACCCAGAAATCGAAACCAAAATAAACAATGTTTACTTAGATAAATCAATAACTTGCCACTTACATTCACCCTCTTAAAATCATTTAACTAAGACTTACGTTACATGGTTTAGACAGATGACTAAATCATTACATTATTAAACGTTATACGCAATGTTAAAGTTCATGTAGGCTATGAAGATTGACAGATCAACGTTGACGTTAAAAAAATAATCTACATCTAAGAGAATAACAACGGTGTCATACTTTTAATACCCACACGTCCTGACCAACATGTGTTTTAAAGGTTATCACGATTGCTAACAGTATCATAGCTAGCATCCATTTAAGTTAGGTATAACGTTCTACTGTCTATGGGTATAAAATGACAGCCAGTCAACGTTGGAAACGTTAGCTATCTGGAATGATCTAAATGGTGGTTTATTATAAAATCGATAATCTAGACTGACAACTTTAAACATCGTGTTTACGTTCTAATGTCTGATTATCAAGGGTCGAGCACCTGGCGAAATATAAAACCCCGGCAAAACTAGCAAGATAGTTAGCTTAACATTAGCTACCGCTGTGTACTGCTAACGGTATAGCAAGATAGCAGACGCTTGTTGACTTACGTTGACCGTTATCTGAGTTCCTTTAACCTAAATCTGATATAAAAGCCGCTCTAAATCATCCAATAGCCCGAATAATTACGAAGTATACGGCAACCATTCTGTATGAATTTGGGTACATTAACCTCACCTCAGACGACTCCGACACGCTATACTGAAACCCACTCTGAACCTTTCCCCCGTTCTCAACAACACGCAGGCATCAGTTTTGTTATTGAACATGCACGCGCCCGCAGGCCCGTAGCCACAAGTGGACTGGTTGAGGGGTGGAAGCTCGACTTACTCCAGCGGGGAAAACCATTACGCAACGACAACAAAGCATTTGCTTCCAAAAACTGTGCTTAAAATAAAAATATTGTCGCTTTGCATTACTTGAAGAAAATACGTAGGTTAGGTGTCATTTCAGAGGAATGTTCTTTTAGATGATTGGAGCTTAAATTTCAGTGATAATATGAATTAGTGAATTAAAACGAATGTGGCCTTGTATGCATGTAGCCTGCATATATAGGTCTATATATTTATTCATTTAAACACCTTGCCATTTAAATCAATCTACATCGAAATGTCACTGAACCAACTTGTTTTAATGGTATTTCAATCTGTCTTACTCTCGGCAAGGACAAAAGGGGAAAAATCATACTCAGTGGGGAATTCCAGTATGATCTCTCTTGACGTCATCATTTGCATGACCATGGAATCGTGGAATAGTGGAATTTTATTTCTCTCCAAAACAAATTTCTGTAGCGTTAGGCTGCATCGTAAAATATCCTTCAATGCAGTATGTTGCACAAAGCTTCTCCACCTTTTCTGCAGCCTCTCGACCACCATCACATACCATCCCTTGCCAATCCACAAGGAGGCGCAAGTGTTCAATTATTTGATCAGCGAGAATCAAAATATTTCAGGGCAAGTTTGATCTTGTTGAATTCTTTGAAAATATGATAACGCAAAGATAAAAAAGTATGGAGCAATGTAGGCTTACTCACATTCGAAAAATAACAAACAAACAAATAATATGGTATTATACAGTGTAGACTAATATAATTATTTATTTATTTATATAGACAAAACGAAGAGCTCCGTTTCTTTTAGATCTCTTAAAGCAGCTGAAATTAAGTGTTGAAGGAAGTCTAAAAGCTTTGGCTGATGTGTTTAAATAAGGATTCTGCCCAGCTTCTGTCAGTCAATGAGTAACTTTCCATGAGTTCAATTGGTTCTTTGCGTGGCCACCGGCTTGTACCATAAATCTTTGCACAAGTCAGTCCTCCTGTGCAAACACACAGCCAAGAAAAGTGTGCGTGCTCCAGCCTGCCCGGCACCTCCGCAGACATGACAGGGATGGATGGACAAGTTCAACCAGTTACCAGGAAATCTTAGACGCAATCCCCTCAAAACTGCTCTTGTTTTTAGTTCAGGTGAGTGCAGACAGCGCAAAAAGTGTACAAGAGACCTTTCAACTGACTGTTAAATTCGAATAAGAACAACAAGGCATTTACCTGTTCATATAAATTTGTTACCAATGAATAACCAACATTATGTCCCAAATAGGCCCAAGAGGGTAAGCTCTTAAGTAGAGAACTTTTTATATTGTATCTTTCACAGTGTCTCACTGACAAAAATGACCACCCTACATAACTGTAGCAGAGGCTATACATAACTTTATCTCTAGGCATGTTTAGTCAAGAGGAAAAGAATATAAAGCTTAAATGGGTGTTTGATAGGCCTAAATATTTTAGGCTATAACCTAAGTTTATGGACTGCATGTCACCTAGTGTCAAAAAATACAGGCCTAGTATATTAACACTAAATATGCCAAATAAACGCCTGACATACAAGTCATTTATTATTTTAAAAAAAAATCTGTCATGTAATTACAATGTATATACACCCTGTAGTCCTTCATATTACAAAACTGAGTCATCAACCCTGATGACATCCTCAGTTTTAAATAACACTGGCCAAATACCTGCTTTATACAGTAGTTGTCCACATTTTAGAAGTCCAGCTGACTGCTTTGGAAGGAGTGGAAGAGCAGCGGTCCTCTCTCAGAATCATCTAGTAGATTCTGTAGACAGGCCATCTTGTCAGCGCCATCCACTGAGTGAGTCAGAAAAAAGGGCCAAACCTCCACCAGCCTCCCTAAGCTGAGTCTTCGGTGTGTCTTTTACATCCTTCATCGTGTCCTCTAGCTCACACTGACACATATGCATGATCTCCTCGTGACCTCTGGACCCACGGCAGTCATGTCCCTGTATCCCTGTGATGTTCTGGCCACCACCTTTGTCTTGTAGATGGCTGATTTAGCAGTTGAGTGAAGGGTCACAGTTGACCACTGGGACATTGTGAGTTGACGAGAAGACATAAGTGGCTTAAGGCAGTAACCCTTCCCTATCTTTCATCTACATTATGTGAAAACATAGCCGGTGTCAGTTTTGGATTCAAGATTTGAGTTTTGTGTTTGACATGTCATAATACTTGCATGAGAGAGTAAAATGTGGAAACACATCCATCAAAGACTGTGGTCTAAAAAGAAACAGGGTCTCCCTGAGCATCTAACATCAGCATGAACAGCGAGTCAGCCTTGAAGGATTCAAGGGCATAGCATGGAGAAATGCCATCCTCTGAGTTTCTGTTGCTCACTCTCAACTTGGAACTTGCAGTTATCAATGAACTTCACTTTGAGCACAAGTGCTCATCAGGCATCAGTCATAGCATAGCAACACAAAATAGAAAAGCTGACTCTGTCATTCGACAAATTTACTGTGACAGAACACAGTCAGTGAGGTGCAGAGTTCAGACTAGTTTGCATATCTCCCTTATGTGTGGGCAGTGGGCATGTGCAGAGTTCTTCGTACGTGTGACTATATGCCTATATATGAGCAGAACAGTGATGCCAAGTCTGCTGTGTCTGTCCCAAGATGTGTGGGCTACCAGCGATTAACTCAAAATAAACAGGTCTGTAGAGCTATAGGCTTCTTCAGGAGACAATGTACTTGTGAAATGACAGACTGAAATGTCTCCTGGCGTAAACTCTGAGAATGCACTTAACAATTTAATTTCTCTGCACTATTGCACTTTCAACTTAAAATGGTGCCGTTTCTATGTTAGCAATATGCACCCCTTGTTTATTCTTTCATTGTGTTGTAGCTTGAATGTTATCCTCTTTTGTAAGTCGCTTTGGATAAAAGCGTCTGCTAAATGCCTAAATGTAAATGTAAATGTAAATGTAGGTGGCTTTTCTATCAAGGTATCTCAACATCTTCCCAAAGTAAGCTCTAAGGCTTTTACATTCTGGAATGCTATTTTTCAGAATCTGTTATCTAACCTGTTATATTCATTGTTCTTTTAACATCAGTGTCTACATGCAATGGCATGAAGATACCTGTGATTATAACTAAGATGGCTACTTAAAGTTGTATCAACCACCTAAGCGAATTGTCACAAATTCTTTTTTACCATAATTTATGTTCATATATTTAAATTATTATCTGAGGTTATTATCTGAGGTTCTTCACCTATGATGCTAATACAAGGGATTGGATTTCTTTTAGTCTTTCTACTGCAGTTAAGACATGGGTGTAGTTGAAACATGGGTGCGGTCAGTACACGGTTTTGTTTTGTTTTTTGTTTTTAGATGGTGAGGCTTGTATTTGGGAAATTACAACATTCATCAATCACTTTTCTTCATAAATGTTTGACAAATGACACAAGGCACCCTATGTTTAAATACATATACTGTATTGTACTTTGTATAAAAAGTGAAACTGTGCAAAAACTATAGATACAGGGTATAGACAGATATAGAATACAAAATGAAGAGTAGCTTAATAACAGTGACATGGCATGAATATAAAAAAAAATAATAATACAGCACATTTTTTTTCCTAACAGAAGAGAAGAGGAATCACTTAGTGTAAATGTGAGGCACTCACAGACAAATTCTCTCTCTCGCTCTCCCTCACTCACACACACACACACACACACACACACACACACACACACACACACATACACACACACACACACACACTTACATTCTTAAGCCTCCTATAATATTGCCCTAAAAGCCAATCAGTCTCTTGAAATACTGCTGGTAACAGCATCCTACAAAATTACCTCTAGAAATATAAATTTTTTGACATGTATTGGTGTGTGCCACTTTGGTAAACAAGTAGTGCGATACTGAAAGCAACATTACCAGGTGACATGGGTGATGAAGCAGAAATGAAACAGAATGTAACTAACTGACTGACTGCAAAAGACAAAACAAGTCAATAAGGCTAATCCGGAAGCGTACTATGAGACAAGGCAAAGGCATGCCATTTGTTTCTATGTACACTGATATAAACAGTTTGGATCTATTATTGTAAAATAAATGACTTGCAGATGACTGGGCAAAACCTCTTCTCATCTTTTGAGGACTGCCATAAACAAATTACACTATGTACATGCACATCCATCCACCACACAACTGCTCCATCTTACAGAGACTTTCAGAGTCCAGTTTTTTGTAGTCTGAGATAACATGCATTTAGCAAGGAGTGTATAGTGGGTGACTGTATTGTATTAATCCATGTGTGTATGTCTGTATTTGTGTGTATGTGTCTACCAGGGAGACAGCTGACTAGTCTGTGGTGTTTGGTGGTCCCCTTCTGCCTGCTCTCAGCATTGAGCAGAGGAACACAATGCCCCCGCTCCTCCTGCTGCTACCTCCGGTAACTCCCCCAGCCCTTTTTCCGTCAGTTTCAACACCACCACTTTCCTCTGGAGAGGCAGGGCTGCCTGAGCATCTATGCCCCTCTCCTCTAGTTGTAGCGCATCCTCATCGGGTTCTGGGCACATAGCGAGGCCGCTTGAAGCAGTTAACGTGGGCGAGACAGGTGAGAGGGATGGAAAGGGCGTGGTGGTCGGTGTGTGAGAAGGAGAGGGTGTGGGGGTGGGCAACTCCCCACCGTGGCTGAGCAGCAGGCAGATGACGCTGGTGTGTCCTCCCCGAACGGCCAGGTGCAGCGGCGTGAGCCCGTGATCGTCCTGCACGTGCGGGCCGTCCGGCCAGATGGCCAACAGCTCGCGCACCACCTCGCAGTGGCCCTCCTCGGCTGCCAGGTGGCAGACGGTGCGCAAGGCCCGCGTCACGCTCCGTGGGTCGGCCTCAGCCTCCAGCAGCATGCGGACGGTGGGCAGGTGCCCTCTCTGCGCGGCCAGGTGCAGAGCTGTACAGCCCTGGGCGGTGCGCGCTTGGATGTCGGCACCGTGCTTGACCAAGAGCCGCGAGGTGCTCGTGTGGCCGGTCTCAGCAGCCACGTGCAGCGGCGTGTGCCCTCCGTCGGCCCGCAGGTGCACGCTGGCCCCCAACTCCACCAGGATGCGCGCCACTCGGTATTGGCCTCGTTTGGATGCCAAGTGCAACGGTGTCTGGCCGTCCGTAGTCTGTCCGTCCATGTTAGCGCCCGCTTGCTTTACCAGGAGCTTTACGATGCCCAGGTGACCTTGCCAGGCAGCCAGGTGCAGCGCCGTCCAGTCGTCCTTGCCCAGCACGTGCACGTCGGCGCCGCGGCTCAGCAGCACACGCACTACCTGCTCCTGGCCGTGGTGGCAGGCGATGTGCGCCGGCGTACGGCCCTGTGCGTCCGTCTCGTTAATGGATGCCCCCCGGTCCAGCAGCAGCCGGGTCAGCACCTCGTCGCCATTCTGGGCGGCAAAGTGCAGTGCCGTGTACTGGTCCTCGTCTTTGGCGTTGACGTTGGTGGTCTTGCGGCTGAGCAGTACCTCTGTGATGCCCTTGAGACGGTTCTCGGCGGCCAGGTGAAGGGGCGTGGCGGCCCGTGCGTCGGCCAAGTTGGGGTTGACATTGCTGAGCAGCAGGAACTTGACGGCTTCCTCGTTGGCCAGGCCCACGGCGTAGTGCAGGAGGCTGCCGCCGCCCTCCAGCTGTAGGTCCACGTCCTGGGGCTGCAGGATCTTCATTAGCTTGGCGATGTCCTCTGTACGGATGGCCTCACACAGCTTGCGCTTCTGTACCTCGCTCGAGTCTGCACAGTACATACAGTAAAAACATGCTCAATCACAAAACACATAATATACTGTATTTAGCATGACATACATTACAATGACCATATAATACCCAGAGTGGCAACAATTGGCAAACAACTATTCTTCCACTGTTATTTTTTCATCACAGGAAGACCTATGCAAGTACTGGAATATTGTACATGCACCTGTTCAGTGTGGACTATGAAGAGTTTATTAAAACTAGATTGTTTTGAATAGTTTTGGTTTGAATCTGTTGTTATAATTATTATGCTCTCACCATTAGTGGTGCCCTCAATGGAGGTGATGGAGCCCTGAGAAGAGAAGGCTGAGTCCACGGAGGAGAGGCCTGAAAGCCTCTTGCTGGTGTTATCTTTGCTCTGTAGACAGTCCTCCTTGACAGGGCCAAAGCTGCGTGAAATCCCTGAGTCAATCTGACTCAGCAGTTCTGACAGGGTGCAATCCTTCTCAGGCAGCATGGCAGACTTTGGCCTCACAGGCTTCTGATCTTGGTCCTGAAATGAAAACAAGAAACACAGGCTGACATTATCCTCACACTTCATGCCCATATTATAGACTCTTTAGGACAGCATACTCAGTGTTAAAGAGGGTCCAAGAACGGATAAATGGGGTATTGTGCCTTGGAGTATTATGCTCTGATGTTAAAATAGAGTGTATTCAACTTTAATTTATCAAAAACAAGCTCAGTTACAACGTTATATATTTAGGCTGGAGATTTAAATGATCCATTTTGGCTAAATGTCACCACCCTCTTTGGCAACCACAATTGAACTATGGCATTCATGACATCACAGTGTGGCTCAGCCATTTTTTTAGTGACTGTAAATTCAAACAATCATGTTTCATGTTCATAACAGCTCTGTGACCATGCAGAACCTCTCCTAATTAAACAAACCAAGCTATAAATTGTTTTCCATTCGATGACCCCTTTAAAGTGTAATTTGATATAGTTATAATATTCTGTGAAGAATTGTGATGAATGATGTAAAAAAATTAATAGTCAAAAAACAGTAGTCAGTTTATTCTAACTGACTGCTCAAGGCACTTGTCTGGTCACATATCCGAAATTTCCGAAACATTTCATTTAGGAAATGTTTGTACAAACTCCAGTTAAACAATGTTGCAAGACAACATTTTTGGTTTGTGAATGATGCAAGGTCCAAAGCTTGCATACGTGCTGTATACAGTATGTCATTGTATTGCCAAATCATTGACTTACAACTAGAGTGAAAAGAAAAATGTGATATAAAGCAAAGAGTAAGAAAGAAAGAAAAAAAAAGAAAAGGTTACATTTATTTCCCAAATATAAGCTGGACTGTGTATTAACCACGTCAGTGTTTTATGAAACCTAGAAAAAACAAAAACATATACTGACCGCAGTCATGTACTAACCAGTTTATGAAACCCTACCCATATTGAATCTGAATTAGATCAAGTAGAATAGAAAGCAGAATCAAGAAAATAAATGCATTCCTATGTGTAGAGTTCTCTCATGTATTTGAAGACATTTTGCTTAATCAATGTATTAACCCTAGCTAATCCTCAGGAAATGATGATAGTCAACAGATCTTTAAGGGCATCATGGTCTTACCAGGTCAGGAGGTCTGAGTGTTGTACAGGGACTAGTATGAAGCTCTAATGCTGAGCCTTTGTTTTCGTCCTGTGGCCTTAAGTACAACTCCTCTGCTTCTGATGTGATCTCTGAACAGTAATAAAAAACATCAAAGCATTAGCATAGCTCAACCAAGCAGAGTAAAGCTAACTTTCCTATCCCAACCCTCTCCACAGACCTCTGGTCAAGCTAGCCAACTAATCCCTTTTGAAATTACTGTTCAGCTCAAATCAGTTATCAATCTGTGAATATATTAGCCTACTTCTCACCTGCACAGTGACATGAACAGGCATCTGTACATATGCATATATGCAACTAGATTACCAACCCAACATTAACCATTACTCATCATAGACACTACTCTTATCTAGGACTCACTGGTGACCGAATGATGACAGGACAGACGAGGGCATATGTGCTCCAGTTTTAACCAGCAAGTGTATGCATCTGTTTTGTGCCAGTTAAGAGAGAGGTCAGACGTACCCTGGAAGCTGGGTCTGTCATCAGCGGAGTGTGCCCAGCACCGCTGCATGAGGGTCACAAAGCCAGTGCAGGCCGGAGGCCGACTGCGGGGCACTGTGCTCAGGTCAGGGCGTGCCCCCTTCACCACCTTCACCATGATGTGGAGGATATTATTCTCCCCTGCAATCAGTGGAGAAACACATACATTAGAAGTGTACTAGAGGTAAAGGGAAGTTTTTTGTTTTTTTTTTAAACTGTTTATTTTAAAATAACTGTTTGTTTTGTCCATCAACAATAAAGTGCTTGTTTGGTTAGTTGTGAATAGCATCTATTGTGTAAGCGTAATTTGAACGGAAGTTACCCAGACAAAAAATGTTCTTGTCAGATTTGACTTCATAATGGTCTGATTAACAGCCAGATTGGGGTGATAACATTCTTTGGAGTGCAGTTTAAGATCAACTGCGGAAAACTTTTCCTCCCTTGTGCCCTTCCCCAGGCCAGCTGACCTCATAACTCTCAGACTAGTCACAGACCAGACGTCTTTGACAAGCCAATAATTAACTAGGACCGCATGGCGGGGGAAAGACAACAGTGGCTACTCTTCATTGGCTCTCTTTTTTGTTATATTTTGTTTAGCTGTGCTGAGCTGGTGGGTCCTAGTAAATGACCCCTTGTTCGTGCCCGCGTTTCACTTCACACCATCAAATAAGCTGCCATTGGGGCATCTGATATGCCCACGGCACCGTGCCCGTTGCCAACCTACACTCAGTCACCTGATCTAGCAGCAGACAAAGCAAACCTGCAAAAACACACAAGAACTGGGCCTTGTTTCAGTTACAGCATATGGAACCTATCTGCGAGGTCAGTTGATGTAGGTGAGGCATAAAATGATAAACTCTGTTAACTGACCAACTAGTTTTCACCTGTCTACTACTGGTGAGAAAAAAATAATGCAGCAAAAAGTTTTAATTAGTTTTAATTTGATTTGAATCTGTCTACAAACATCTGATACAAGGGGAATCTTGTCAGCAGCATCATGTGACATGACTTACCTTGATATGGCTTCCTTTGAGTCAGAATACCCCAGATTACAATGGCAAAGCTGAAATAGAGACAAAAAATGTAAAATAAATTTATCTTATTTATCTTTATGGCCATTCATGAGATTAAATGTGTTTAAAGTATACTGTGCATCGCCCTCTCTCACTGCGATCAGTGGCACTGAGTGAAGGACTGGGAGGACAAGAACACCTCACCTGTACACATCGTGCTTGGTGTCAGAGACCCTGTCCTTCTCTATGATTCTTTCTGGGGGCAGATAAGCGATTGTGCCACAGAAACCATCTCGGCTTATGTCATTGGCCTGGGAGAAGCCATTCCACCTGGCAAGACCAAAGTCTGAGATCTGCCAATGAGAAGCACAGAATGCAAGAGAGATAAAACATGATTAGATTCTATAGGTTCATATCCATGAAGAATGAGGAATGTTTCCCACAAGTACACTGAACTAATTCTCAAGTGTGTGTGTGTGTGTGTGTGTGTGTGTGTGTGTGTGTGTGTGCGTGTGTGTGCGCGTGTCCGTGTGTGTGTGTGTGTGCGCGCTTGTGCCTGCTTATGTGTTCACCTATGTTCACCTGTGCATATGTGTCTGCACATGAGTGTGTGTGCGTGTGTAGGTGTGCAGCTTGCGCACGTGTGTGCGTGTGCCTGTTCCACGTTAAAGTCAGCAGCCTGTCGAGACTAGCCCTGGCCAACATGTTTACATGGACTCTTCCCAACGTCAGGAGCATTCCCACCCACTCTCCAGCGTTACTCATCCAGTGGGATGGGAGCCGGGAGAAACGGTGGGAAAGTATTTTTGTTTGCCCTCCGGGAAGCCAAGAAAGATTGTAAATGCAAAGAAGCATTTCATGGAAAATGTCAGCCTGACTGCTCCTGGCCCTCCCCTATTCTTCTACAGGCCTCCATTGCTAAACTTAAAGAACACGTTTCTTCCCTGCCTTCCCAGTGCGGACTGGAGGCATGTGGACAGGACGGGAACAGTACAGCGTGGCCATAGTTTATCTGGGGACACACTCGGTACGGTATAATGTTTCACAGGCCCTTTTGTTATGCGTCACAAAGCTTATGGGGTAGGTTTACTCGTAATGTTTTGTCCTGAAGCTGTACCTGTCCCCCAGTATTCTAAGTTTAAAAGACAAGAGAAGAAAGTTGGAGGCCAGTTAGAGTCAGGAAACCATAAAGGTGAACTGTGGCATCTATAAAAACGTAGAAAAGATCTGCTTTTAGCTATACCAGCATCCTTAGTAGTAACACAAGCTCAAGTTCAATGTGTGTGTGTGTGTGTGTGTGTGTGCGGGGTTGAGGATTAGTACTAAATTCATTCATTGCCATGACATAAGTGTCTAACTCTAACACTGACTTTAACTGTACATGCTGATACACGCTGATCATGCTGAATCCACTCTGATGTCATGCTCACCTTGACGTGATAGTGTGCGTCCAGTAGGATGTTGGCGGGCTTGAGGTCCAGGTGCAGCAGGGGTGGACTCATGCAGTGCAGGAAGTTCATGCCGACAGCAGTCTCGTGGATGATGCGGAAGCGCAGGCCCCAGGGCAGCGGCTCGGAGGCCAGCAGCGTCTCCAGCGAGCCCATCTCCATGTACTCCATCACAAGGCCCTGCGGGTCGCTGCAGATGCCGTACACGGGCAAGACGTAGCGGAACTTGGCTGCCTCCATCTTCTTGGCCTCTTCCAGGAGCTCTGCTCGTTCCCTGAGGGGTAGAGTTGTGTGATGGCAGCAGTTATTAACAACGACTGTGACTCAGGTGTTACTTTGTGTGAGCAAGACTTCAGAGAGTGCGTGTCTCTTCCTCAGCAGAATGGCAATGACATCAGGCAGCAAGGCACGATGACACAGTTGCTCTTTATGTAGTGTCTCAGCTAATCTTGAGTCACCCCTTACAGGTTTATCATCAAGGTTATCACATAGATGTCATGTGTTTTTTTTTAAAGAATTCCTGTTTATGATGGTAAACACACAACAAAATTAAATAGCCATCCACACACATCCACACATCGACTCATCGTTTTGAAGAAGAGGTAAACAGACCAGACAAAAAAACTCCAAGCAGTTACCTAGTAATATATCGCTGTCTAGACAATAATTCTCTTAAGACTGTAAAGACTAGGCCATCTGTGTTCCAGTCTTGTAGAGATTTCAGCTTGTCCACTGACAGCCATCTCATTTCCTCCAAGCTCTTGCTCAAGCTTTGTGCAATCACAGGTATTATCAGCAACAGGATGTGTAAAGAGGCGCTAGACAGCATGTCCGTCACCGACCAAACGTGATGGAGCCACCGTTTAACCCACCTGCTTTTTTCCCCTCCATGCGTGTCTGATCAGAGGATTATGTGTTTGGCAAAGGCTGTGGCTTTTTCTCTGCTTTCATTGCTCTTATCTCAGGGGTAGTCACTGACAAATCATTGTTGTTTACATAGGTACCTACAGATATCCTAAAGCATTACATACATAATGTGAGAAAAAAAATACCATCCCAGGCAGCCTGCAGCCAAGCAAATACTTTGTTTGTACTTAAGAGTGGTCATACAACTTCCTGTCAAAGGACACAGGGGTTTTTAACCCTGAGGCCAGAATAGGAAAGGTGAGCATTTCTTTTAAGATCACACCCAAGAGAATGAAGGTTTTTAAGCTCCAAACACCACCCAAGAGAATGGGGGCTGAGAGAAACCTGAAGAGGAGATGGTTGGGGGTAAATTGAGTCCTGAGTGTTTGCACCTTTTAGCTAACCCTCCACCAAATACCCCCCTCCCTCCCACACACACACACCCACACCATACCCCCCCATCAGCACTTCATCAAGCCCTGAGGACGCAAACAATGCTTCTTTTTTTCCACTCTTATCCAACGCCGGCAACCAGTCGGACCTGTTGCACTGCCTTGCGCATTGTCTCAGTAAACATGCTGGGGAGAAGTTGCCAGGGACAAAGGCTGATCTGTAGGTTGATATCAGGCAACAGGGCATCTTTCTGTCTGTCTGTCTGCATATTCAGTTTGTTAGTGCTTTCACCAGGCTATCTGCACAGCTATGTTGTAGTTGTCCAACCCCCCCCCCCCCTGCCCCTTTACATACATACACACCCATCTAGCACAACAATAAAAAGACTTTAATAAAAAGTGAGCATTTTCACCTCATGCATGCTCCTTATCTTAAGGATGCCTAGTGATTGCTTTTATCCTTTTGAAAGATAAGGAGTGTGCATGAGGTGAACATGAGCACACGGCTCACTTTTCGAAGAAAGCCTTCCTTTTTATTGTTGTGTATTTACACAACAGATTGCTCCTTGAGCTGAATTTTCCATAATGTAACATGTCCTATCACAAACGCATTTACCCTCATGTCTGCAGACACAGGAACTGATTCTTTTCCTTACCTTTGTTTAGGAGTGAAATTGTTATAGATGCTAGTTGTTTGTAACCTCACCACTTCCATTTGCCACAAAAGCAGCAACATCTTTAAGAATATACATTTCTATACTGGGGACTGGGGACGATGACTAAGAAGGATGTTGTAGTTGTACATTTACATTTAGCAGACGCTTTTATCCAAAGCGATCTGTCAACAACTCGTCAACCATCAAGTGTTCAGGGCCAGTCTCCCCTAGAGCAACTTAGGGTTAAGTGGCTTGCTCAAGGGCACAACGGTGACAGCTGGGTTTTGAACCCACAACTTTTCAGGCTGCTTGCACGCTAGCCAGGTTCCTTAACCACTACGGCACCACCGCCACTTCAAAATAGCTTCAAAATGACAGACTGACTTGTATGATCAGATTCCATGTGGATGCAGATATGTGAAAGTAAACTGCTGAGTTCATTTAAGTTGGAAAGGTCTTGCAAAATAACTGGTTGTTCCCAGCTTACAGGAAATGGATGCTATGTGGACTGGCAACAAGGAGTTTTCAACAAACAAAAGGTAAACATTCCAATGTGGCTTCATCAGGTTGACTGAGGCCTGAGTAATGGCAGCATCCTTTAAATGTGGTAGTAAAAGTTGACACAAAGACAACATATCTGTCCATCCACACATCCTCACCCCCACACATTTTAATTCTTTCCTTGGATTGACAGATAGACATTTATCACAGCACAATCCAAATTTGTCTTAAAAGAATCAGTATTACAAGTGTCTATTCATAAGATGCACTAAGAATTAATGTGACATATGCATCTCCAGATGAAGAGACTAACAATTATAGCAGATGCTGAACAATATTTAGTGAATTATTTCTTAGAGAATCCAGAGATCTGTAGGCCATTCACACACATTTTATGGAAATGGCCCAAACTACCAAAGATTACTTTACAAAAGTAGCCACAGTCACTTAAAGCATTACACAGAGGTTGATATTTCAGCAATTCTGATGCATAACAAGTGTCCATGTAAACATCAAAAGATCAGACAATTTCTAAAACAATGACTGATTTGTTAAGCTCGTTGATTAATAAGATCAGGCATTTTTTTGTGAGTGATTGATAGCAGCTTCCAATGTAATGCACTGATCATGCATGAGAGAAAACCAGTCCGCTTTGACACTTGCAGTGTCATGAATTGATGTGAAGTTGGCAGTATTACACAAACACACACACACACACACACACACACACACACACACACACACACACACACCAGTCATTCTCCAACTATCACAAATGCTACTTTGATGATATCCAACTAGCAATTAGCATTAGTTTTTTGTATTCTTACAACTGTATTCAGTCGTATTCAACAAACTGCACAAATACACAATGACCAATTATTAATACCCACTAGGATTTCTCTGTTTTAACTGTCATGTTGGTGTATGTCAATTACAAAACCAGCATCCCACCATAACAGATACGATAGACAGAAACAACAGATAACATATCTCTATTTCTACCGTGTATTAATGTTTTGCAACTACTTGCACTATTGAACTAATAGTTCACTAATTCACTAATTGAAAATGATCTTTTTTGTATTGTTCATGAGTCTTTGTAAGTCAATAGATAACTGTATTCAAGTTTCAACTGAAGTCCCTTTGAAGTGTTCAATACCTGACTTTTCAAATGTAAACTACTTGGCACTACCATTGGGAGTCCAATCCTGTTCTCCACTCCAGTGGGTCTTTAAAATTTCTCACTGGTGAAAAAGGTGTCTGCTCTCAATAATGCTGTGCTCATACAAGTGCACACTGATCATTCTGGGGGATGTATACTGTACATGTATAGATGTGATTTTCAGTGAAATATTAGAGATAATTCATAGCCATTAAATACATTCCTAACTCTACCACTGACTTTACACCATTGTATCAGGAAGTTGTTTTAGAAATTATGCTTCTTGTTTTTGACAAAAGTCAACAACAATAATCTCTCCTGTATTAAAAAAAAAAACATGATAAACACAGAGCTTCAAAGCTCAAGACATTTTGAGTGCAGGTTGCCATGACCCAGGTAATGCTGGTACATTCCAAACAGCAAAAACAAACACCACTTTAGTCTGAGTATACAAACACAGTCTAACTGGTGAATGATTATCTTGAAGAGCAGTCAGTCACTAAACAAAGTGTCAAGTGTATAATATGTGACTGGCACACACACAAACACGCAAACATAGAGAGAGAGAAAATGTGAAATGTCCAACTTACTTGTCATCCACATGTAAGCTCGGGGGACATTTGATAGCCAGCCATGTCTTCCACTGTTGGTGTCGTACTTTGTACACTTGACCAAATCCACCGGAGCCAATCTTTTCCCAACTCCCAAACTCAGCAGCGTCAAACATTTTCAGTAGCCCCATATTCTTTGGGGAGCTCTCTAACACATCCATCTTCTTGATTGCTCTTTTAAAAGTTTGTTTTGTGAAGCAGGTTAAAAAAGAAAAAAAAAATCCTTGATGGTTCTCTCACGTTCACCAGCCTTTCCACTGTCTCTTTCTCTCTTACCTGAGCTAACTATGAGCTCTTCCTTGTTGTTGCCCCACCTTCAGTCAGCTTCAGGGCGATTACTGTCTGGTCCTGCCCACTGAGCAGGTGAAGGGAGGGAGGGGTTTGGCCTGTGACATCATATCCTGTGTGTAACAAGTCAATGCAGTGTGTCACAAAGGTAAAACAAAATGGAGACATTATCGTCTCATCTTCCACCTCCTCTTTACAGATGTTTTATGGTTCATTCCTGACCTTTAGCCCCTGAGCATCAAATCTTTTTGTGGTTTTTTTTCCCCAAGTGTCTGTTTATATTACATTACTATATTATATTACAGTATCTGTGACATTTGACACTGGTGGAATGTTGAGCACTGGGTAAAAAAAAGCCTTCTCATTTCCCCTCCCTTGGACAATTATTCCATACTCTTCTGTTTCAGCACAAGGCAATAGAAGACTACAGACCAGGGGGAGTTCCCCCTCGAAAGCTTGTCATCTGATAGGCCAGAGACTCCAGTGACTGGAGCATACTAACAGGGCCTTGGGGTGAGGGCACAGGCCCAGCTCAAGTCAGTCATGGATGGCTGACTTTCTGCTACCGTGAGCCACAGCCCTCTGCTCTATCTAACTGTGTCTGCCTTTTGTCTTTACTGGGCGTTCCACTGACTCAGCACCTCTGACTGTCTGACTCACTGATTCATTTACCCATGGTCTCTATGCAATATTTGTCTCCATAATGTCTAATACTGTCTACTCACAACTGCCACAAGGACACTGGTCTGAGGCGAGACACCTACTGAAGTACTATAGGTCTCACTATTACATGCAGCATATACATATATATGCATGTACAGTATGTATGTATGTATGTATGTATGTATGTATTTAAATCTCATAGTCTATTGATCAGTTACAAAACACATGCTTGAAGATGTCTGAATGCAGTGTAAGGCATAAAGTATGAGGAAACTGTAATACCCACCAACACTGGACTGTTGCATCAGCTGGATTAGATTGTTCATATGATACGCTCTAAAGACAGAAACATGATAATTTGGCGCTCTCTGTAAAATGAGGCAAAGCATCTATTGAGGTCATATTGTTTATTAAAAATGCTAATTATATTTGCAAGAGAATTTTTAATCTGGTTTTGACTTTGTTTTTGGTTCTGTTATACTGAGGTAACATGAGGTCACCATTGACAGGATAGCTAGCAAACAGGCCAATGCACAACATGGAATGGTGAGTTATTGCTGAGATATCAAAGGAAATGTTAATCCATATATGAGTTTTTGTTGCAGTACAGGATTCTGCTGACATGGTGAGCCGTTTTCTAAATTCTAAAGATCACTCCAAGAGCAAAAAGTCACACATAATTGTTGTGACTTCTGTCATTAATTTAATATATGCAATAAACAGTATTTAAATGCATTGTCCAAAAACTGACATATAATTTTTTAAACATAGCATTAGTAGAATATTGAAAATATTCTATTCCCAGGTCACATGTAAAAATGCAGATTATGCTGCTATAGTACCCCCTTCTGGTAGTCCAAAACACTTCTTATGCAAGACCTAACCTCAACACAGTAGTGTGGTCTAGTTTAAAACACTGAAATAGAATTGGGAAAAGTAATAATGGAAGAACATGGTAAATAAGAAGCCATCTTGCATTACACAACAGAGCAGATTCATGTCGGACAAAGTCTATTTATTAATGGCATTTCTGTGTTCTTTGTGATCTACATTGTCTTCCATGCTACAGCTGTGATGCTGCATACACAGTCATATCAACTGGACTTCATTCACATATACACAAAGGAAAATCATGTCAATGCGTACCTTTATCGCTTTGAGACATAGGCAAGACCTGGGTATAAAAAGACATTTTTGTTTCATTTCATAAAAATAAACAAAACCTTATCAACAATCGTATGGACATCTACTGCTTTAAAGACAGTACATTTTTCAGTTTTTGTGACATTTCTTTTCTGATTTTCATAGGAGCATAATCAGTGATAAAGACTAATGCCATCAGATTTGAAAAGAGAAACAAACATAGGATAGTGCATTTTTTCTTTTGATCACATGGTCATTAAGGCAATTTTTTAGACAGAACCCAGTCTTTGGTTCAAGTTGAAGAATTCATCAATGGTCAGTTTTATTTAGTTTGTAATCACTTTCACCATAGTAAATCCCTCTCACTAAAGTAATGCAATTCTGAGTATTGCTTTTCGAGGCTTGATAATGTGTCTATTATGTGGACAGCACAGATGACTGCTGGAAAAAGGTATTGAAGACCACAGGAGACTATTGAGATCTTCCAGCAGTATTACCAGTAAACATTTTCCAGAATGGCACCCCAGCTTACTTCACTGTCTTCTAGTTAATAATGGTCTGACCTGGCTTCAAGAAGAAATCAATCCAGAGCCCTGTTGTTCGAGGTCACTTCAGGTACTTTCAGTAGAAAAAAGAACGAGAAAACTTGAAACAATATAGATAAATTTTCTGTTTCTTTTTCCTAAAGACAGCAACTGGTGATGTCGAACAACAGGGCTATGGATTGATTCACACTTTCTTTCTTCTTGAAGGCCAACAGTAGAGGTAGTGGTTCTGTTTCATAGCAGTGATCAATGATGGCACTGACAGAAATCTGTGCCTATATTAAAAAAACAACATAGCACAGGGAGAAAAATAAACTAAATAAAAAAAAAATGTTCAGAATTTTGTGAACATGCTTTTGACTTCTGATGGCACAATAATGTATCCAGCACTAGAAAAATGATTCCAAGCGCTCATGTCCGTAGTGGACATGGACATGTCTGTAGTAAACTTATTTCCATAGCTTCATGAATCTTCTCAACAAAAAAAATGCATCAAGTTTAAACAAGATTTCATGACATAATATTGTACAACAGCAGAAATAAAGACTGAATTGAGTTTTAAATGTCTTTCTGGAAGTGCACAAGGGTGACGTGAGGAGTGGGAAGTTAAGTGATACAGGCACAAGGTTGAGTGCATATGGCATATATTTAAACCCATAGGCAGACCTCAGCAGATGCGGGGTCAGTGTATTAGCTGGCTGAAATGGTGACTGGAGATCTTTCAGTAGCTGAACATCTGCTGGGGTGCTGTGGCCTGCTGCTGCTGGGGAGGCCCAGAAGCCTGGACCTGGATTTGCTGCTGCTCCACCACCACCTGCTGCACGGCAGCAGCCCCAGCCTGGGCTGGGACCGGGGCCCCCTGGGAGTCTGTCTGGCTGGCGTCAAGGGCCCCGGCGGTGGTGATGTGCTGCCCCTCGGCCGGGGTGACGGGCCGCCACGTGAGGGCTGGCTGCTCCAGCTGGTGTGAGATGGGGTTGACGAACGTGGTGAGGTTGATGAAATGGGCGACCGACGGGGTACCTGCCGCCCCGGCCACCGCTCCGACCGACGCCGGGTTCCCTGCCACAGTGGCTCCGGCCGTCTCGGCGGTTAGCTCGGGGGGGCGGTTGTGCAGCATGGCTGAACCGCTGACCGTGTCGAAGGTGACAGTGAGGATGGAGTTGTCGAGAGTGAGTGGGCGCTCGCTGGGGGTCAGCGGCCCCACTGTCACTGGCTGCAGGCTGGTGAACTGAGCTGGTGCACCACCGCTGATGGACGCCACCGTGATGCTGGGTAGACCCACTGAGTTTGACGGCGACGATGCTGACGACGTGCTGGGCTCAGCCAGGACCACCACCTTTGAATGACAACATGCTTGTGAAGAGTGGAAAACTGGACAACCTTTAGCTAAAATGTTCATTTCCTATTAACACAATGTTACCTAACTACATAGCATACATGAACTGAATTCAATTATTCATTTGAAGTATAAAATAGCAGATTGGTTGGATTGGCAGTACAGCTCTGACTGTGATATGACTCATTATTGGCTTTTCTGGTAGAGCATTTGGAAAGGAAATCTTAGGAAAGAATTCTGCACACTCAATATAGCTTCTTCAAAAGCTTCAATAGCTTCCCTCGAAATGTATTTATCTTTTTTTCCTTCTTGCGACGCAGCTGTTAGTCCTAGCCCCATAAAGCCCTGGGAGTGTGTGATTGCCAACTCAGCGATGGGAGTGTTGAGACACACCTGCTGTATGCTCTGCACTGCGGAGCTTGTCTCATCCCCGACCGTCCCCACAAAGCTGGTTCCTTTGGCTGGGAAGTCGCCGTAGTCGTCAGAGTCAGACGTCAGCTCAGGGCCCTCGGGCTGCAGCTTCTGTTTCTTCTTAGGCGGGCGGGCGGACCTCTGGCTCTTCTCTCCAGTCAGAGACGCCTTGTCCAGCGTCAGGGTAGGCTGGGGGGACAGAAACCGCAAAACCAGTGGTGACTACCACTATTCCAGAGATGTGGACCAGCAGTGTGAGGACTAATTCATGTCTTTCATTTGTGCATCTGTGCATCTTAATTTCCCACAGCACCAACCTGCACAATGCTAATAGTGGACGCATCAATGGTAGAGGTTCCATGAAGATGGTCAAAGTCATCGATTCTCACTGTTATAACCTGAAGATACACATAAGAGTGAGTACATAATTTTGTAAAAAAACAAAAAGAAACTAATTCATGGTGTAATCAATGAAGCGTAGTTTTTCCAAAGAGGATTTCTATTGCTAGTCTAATCTATTCAACGGCAAACACATATACCGAAGACAAATGCGAGAGCTTAAAAACGTGTGCCTACATCTTTGTCGCTGTGCTGCTGGCTAGTCACCTCGGGGTGCTTGCGGCGCATGTGGCGGTTCATGGAGGCGCGCGTGGACACCTTGGTGCCGCACAGGTGGCAGCTCTGGGCCTCCACCTTCTCGTGGGTCAGCTGCATGTGCTTCTGCAGCATGTACTCCGTCACATACTTTTTATCGCACACCACGCACGACCACGTCTTCCCCACTGCAGCCAGATGGGCATGAAGAGAGAGAGAGAGAGAGAAGGGCAGAGGCGTGTTTAGTGCTGGTACAGCCTTTGACATTTCAGTGCTTGACTAGTATTTGTGTCAATAAAACCAAACAAACTGTGAGTAAGGGGAGGGGACTGTTGAAACGAGGATGGGGGGGAAGTGACAAGAAATACATCTTCAGAAGTTAAAGTAGCAGAAGTTGGGTTGTGTGTGGCAGAGAGCATAACTCTGCTCTAACAGCTCACTGAGTAAGTGTGAGTGTGTTTGTGTGTGCTGAACAGACCTGTGTGGATGAGTTCATGGGTCAAGTACACTAGTACAGGTACAAGTCCAAGTACAGGTACAGTATCTATCTTAAAGCAACAGAAGTTGGGTTGTGTGTGACAGAGTATTCAAGTTTATTCAAGTTTAGGCAAATTCAAGTTTAGGCTCTGACTGCGTCTGTGTGTGTGTGTGTGTGCTGAACATACCTGTGTGGATGAGCTTATGGGTCTCCATGGTGTTCCTCTCACTGAAGGTTTTGCCACACAGCTCACACATGAAGTCCTTGATGCCTGCACAAACACACACACCGCAACACACATACACACACACACAAACAAACACACATACACAATCACAGACACAAACACACACATCTCCCTTAGACTGAATGATGAGCTACTGAAAATATCCTGTGTAGTTCTAGACGAGACCATGTCAAAGATTAGAGGCAAACAGACACCAACACTGGGCCAACTCTACAGAGATGAAAAGAAACAGAGGATCTGGCTTTTTTGTACCTGTGTGTCTCTTATAGTGTTTGAGCATGTTGACCTTCTGAGCAAACTTGCGATTGCACTCCTTGCACTCATACTCTTTGATTCCCTTGTGCAGCTTCATGTGGTGCCTGAGGGCGTGTTTGGTCTTCATGCCTGCCAGAGGTCAAAGAGATCCCGGTGAACGTGTCAGCCAAGGTCACCGTGTGGAGCAAGAGAACAACACACAAAAGAGGTGTGGGAATCCCAGTAAAACAAGAGTGTCCCGTGTTTGACCTTGAGCTGTAATCCAAGCTGTGAGAAGAATGCTCCTCACACTGGAAGATCACAAGCAAGCTAGCACCCTCCAGCCACAGAGACCTTAGTATACACTGGCATACCAAGGAGGCTAAAACCACACGAGTGCTGGTGTTACTTGCTAGTGCATCTATGTGGGGTTAGGTGGTGAGGTTTACACACCTATTATTTCTAGGCCTACTGACCTCTTGTACCATTCTGTTAGCTATCGGTTTGCTATTCATTGTATGCTGTACCAAATTCTCTTTTTCTTTTTCTTACCGACAGCACTCAGCGACCTCAAACAACAGGGCTATGGTTGGATGTACTCTGGACTAACCCTTTAAGGTGATGCTACACTGAGCACCATTTAGGGCTAAGTTGCCAGGCAACCTTCCTGACCCGTAATGTTTAGCAACTTTCCTACTGATACTAACAATTTCCTGTTGATTTTGTTTCTTTACCAGGAGATGTTTAATCAGCATCAGCATCTGATTATGTTACACTCTGTCAACAAAAAGACCCATGTATCTTCCAGCTTAAATATACCATGACCTGCCTGGCAAAATTCCTGAGTCATGGTGAGTCATTGTGAGTCATTCCTCTTAAACTTTACCAGGAGACCTTTCATCTACTTCAGCACCCGATCAGAACACCAGGAATCTATAATGTAATTGTCTACCAACAAAAAGTTAGCCTATGCGTCTTGGCACTTTAATATACCAGCACTTCCTTTCCTACATCATCTACGTTTACCTTTCCCACACTCTGCACACAGGAAGTCTCGGATGTTGTCGTGAACTCGCAGGTGCTCCTTCAGCATGTCTTTCCTAGCGAAGGACTTTCCACACTGCTCACAGCTGTGGCTCTTCACTCCTGGACATGGGAGGAGAAACATCATTACACGTAGTATATAATGGAAAAGCCTTCCTATTGTATAGAATCAGTTTCTATACACTGACTTTCCTTAGGTTCCAATGATCACAAAGTCTTTGGATAGTACTTGCAAGACATGTATGATCTACTGCCTTTGCCTGGGTTTTAATAGGCATGACTTTAGAGTAAATTCTAGAATAGAATGGCACATAGCTGTTCCAAAACTGAACTGGATTAGGGCCAGATGTGGTCAGAGTCAGATTCTGTCTTGATGGTTGGACTGGACTCTTGTCACGTAGCGCCTATGTTTGTGTTGTAGCACACATCAGATCCCATGAGATCAGCCTTAGCCTTAGAGTAGCCTTACCAGTGTGTATGATTTTGTGTCTCTCCAGGTTGCCTATGCTGTTGAAGATGCGGCCGCACATTTCACACGGGTGAATATAGCTTCAGGGGAGACAAGCAGAGAAGAGCATGAACAGAGAGGCAGAGAGCTGAATTACAACTCCTCTTACATGCTGTGGAGAAGATCCCCACATGATAAGCCCAACAGCATCGCAAATCACCCCTCCTCCACACACACACACACTCCTTATCACAGTGCATGAATGCACCTTTCAAGCAGCTCATGCACAAAGACTTATCTTCTCCTGAACACCACGGCTTTGTCTATTGTTTGTGTTAGTCTTGGACACCTTGAGCCTCAGGCAGCGTACACAGCGGACTTTTTTCAAACACTGTGTAGAGTTTCATCCACTGCTTTCTGCATTCTGTTAGAAAGACACTGTTTTGGAAAGGCAGACATTGTTTTGGAAAGCCAGAGGTCAGCTTGTTACTTTAGCCCTTGTCTGGAGTTAAAATGCCACGTAAAGTGAGCCGAGGGCCGACAGACTGGCTTTTTTTGAGGAGGCTGTCTTACCGCTGGACGGCGGGGTCAGGTAGCTGCTCGCGGTGGATGACCAGGTGGGCGTTGTAGGTGGCCTTCAGAGCGAAGCGGCGGTTGCAGATTACACAGCCGTAACCCCTCTCCTTATGCAGGTCCATTATGTGCTTCAGGTAGTCACGGCCCTTAGCAAAGGTCACCTGAACACCACATACCATGAAAGAGAGAGAGAGAGAGAGAGAGAGAGAGAGAGAGAGAGAGAGAGAGAGAGAGAGAGAGAGAGAGAGAGAGAGAGAAATATATATAGGGTTAGTGCGTGTGAACAGGACACTAGGACACTAGAAGCTAGCTGAAGTTTTCCAGTATATTTCCATGTAGATTTCCAAGTATTTTATTATCTACTGCATATCCACACTCTTAAGCTATGCCTGCCCTTGTGAAGCGGCCTGTGTGTTCAGTACGCCTTACTTGGCATTTCTTGCAGGTGTATTTGTGATGCTCGGGGTCATCCTTGCCATCCTCCTCATCCGAGTTCTCGTCACTCTCTTCCATGGAGATGCCAATCTTCTTGATGAAGTCCTCCCTCTCCTGCTCATCCATTAACGCGATGTCCTGGTTGAGAAGGATGCATGAAAAGTTAGGGGTCAAAAGAATGTCATAAACAAACTGGCACCAGATCAGCTTTTCATTAAAATGGTTATAAAACGGCAGACATTGACAACAGGGCCACGTTATTCAGTCTCCACAAAAACAAATGTGTGTTTCAGTGTAAATGTTCTTGTTTGGGGGTTTAGGTGATGTGTAGGACTGTCTACCTTAAAGTGGACATGGATGTGGTCTCTGAGGACGTCCACGCGGAAGAACTTGCGTCCGCAGATTTCGCAGGTGTATTTCTTATCGCCATGAGTCAGCAAATGTTTGTTCATGTTGCTCCGGCAGGAGAACACCTGAGCAGGAAAAACACACATAGACACACCCGTACACACACACACAAAAACATGGACACACCCAAATACACAGACAGACAGACACAAACAGGCATACATACACATACACACACAAATTCAAACGAAATGATGCAATCATATACCAAGCCACTAGTTTTTCACAAACATTCGTCACACAGGAGGTGACTGGAGCCTGCACTGGATCCACCTCCAGTTTGTGACACATCAAGGACAGTCCAGACCCAGAGCCAGAGAGTGTCTGTCCCCACCTGCCCTCACCTTGCCACAGATGGGACAGGCCGAGGGCTCCTTCCTGTACTTGGTTCCCTCCTCTCCACTGGCTTCCAGCTCCTCCCGCCTCAGGCTCTTTGGGCCTGGGGACACACACAGACTTGTCAGTGCACTTCACAGGCAGTCACCTCACTCAGAGGGGTTCACCATGTTAACAATAGGGAAAGTCTTATTTGCCACATGTTTTACAAAAGTGCATATTTACCGCAACTTCCTGATTATTCACCAAGGTCAATACACTGATTTTGTTATTGCTTGAGCTACGAAGTTAATACATTTATACTTACACTGTAGAAAGGAATGCAATTGGTTTCCACAATCTACTTTCTCCATATTTATTAAAGTATGAATAGTAATAATCCACATTATTGTTATGAATAAAGTTGTATAAACTGTGGGTTACTACATAGTCTTGTTTTGTTTGTTTTTTTTAGATCTGCCTAACATGGCACCATGTATATAAACGTGGTTTATAAATGGTGTGGGTTATATTTGGGAAATGACTGTAATTGAAAAAACTGCTATGCTATAAAAGTAATGTTTGGTCCATTCATTTCACGTCAACTTTAGACTATGTCTGTCATATAAATTAGAGCCTGCTGTCTTTGGTCTTGTTTAACGGAAGAGGTTCAAGCTGTTTTAGCACAGCGCAGTCCCAGGGTTACGTGAGGACTGCAGCATGCAGGACCAAGCTTAAGGACTCAGAGACGGACTGGCATTGGCTGTCTGACTCTCACCCATCACGTGGCGTCTCTGGTGGTCCTGCATGACATCCTTGCGGTAGAACATCTTGTTGCAGATCTCGCAGGCATACAGCTTCTCACCGTGCTTCTTCTTGTGTTTTGACAGGTTGCTGTTTGTGGAGAAGAAACGCGAGCAGATCTCACACTGAAATGTCTTGTCATCTGCGCACACACACAAACACACACTGTGGTTAATGGCACAGGTCCAGTTCTGATTCCTGTAGAATGGGTGTCATTTCTCAGGAATGCAGTCAGTCATTCAGGCCTCACCTGTTCTACAGTTGTGGAATTTTAATGCATTTTCAACCCGGAAGTACTTCTCACAGGTCTCACATTTGTGCCTGTATTCCACATCAGACTGGGGAACAAGCATACACATTACTAACATACACAGGCACATAAAGGACAACTGATTCTGTACAAAGACGAACATTAAAAGTTACGCTCATATTTACTCAGCGTGTATGTAGGATCAGTTTATTATTGATTTACGGAATTATTATTGATATTATTGATTGAGAAAATAGGCAAGAGACCAAGAGAATGGCGTACCTCATTTTTGCTGTGCTTGTAGGAGATATGCTGTTTCAGACTCTCCTTGCGACTAAACATCTTCTCACATTCATCACATTTGAACAATTTGTCACCTGGTCAGGTTTTGGGAGGACAAAGGAATTGAACAGGTAAGTTTCCTCTGTTGTGTTTGGCCATTTCCATATTATATAAAGTAGGACCTTAGACACATATTTCCAAACCCCCTCCTCTGTGGCACTGGACATCAACACCCCTAGTGTGTGAGCAGTGGTAGAGAGAGTGGGAACACTTACCATGGGAGCGGATGTGTCTATTCAGGTTGCTGCTGTTCTGGAACACCTTATTGCAGAGCGGACACTGGTAGACACGTTTATGGTCTCCAGCCTGCCTGCCTACATGCCTCCTTACACCAGACCTGAGACCGAGAGAGAGAGTGAGAGAGAAAGAGAGAGATTTATAATATAATATATTTAGAGAATAATGTTTTAATAAACTTAAGACTTTTAACTCCCAAAATTCATACTATACAATTACAAACTTTTTTGGACTTTATGGACTGATATTAGTATAATTTTCAGTGAACCCTGTGGACCCTTCCCTCACTGCCACACATAGCAGTCTCTACTGGGTATGACAGTCACTCTACTCAGGCCACATCTTCTGTCTGGATCACTGACAGGTTTTAAGGTTTCCCACAACACTGACAACTGAACAAACAACCAAACAACTCTGTATCAATGCTTCCACTAAATTTATACAGTCACATGGTGCCACCAAGGTGACAAACACGAGGCTCAGACTCACAGTGCTGGTTTGGACTGATTTGTACCGTGTCACCCAGTACCAAATAAATATCTGATTCAAGAAGACACTCAGCTATGGAGATACACTGATAATGCAGGACAGTGACATCCCAAATAAAAAAAAAAAATAGTCAGGTGACAGATAACCATCACCGCTATAACTGGTCAATAAAAGAAAGCAGTTAATGTGTGTGTGCATCAAACAGAATAACTGATACACAGTATATAGTGACGTGCCATGCTTGTATGAAAATATGAGGTAAATCTGACCTGTACATGAAAATATGAAGTAAATCTGACCTATGTCAGCAGACACACATACGTGTCCTAAAAACATATCTAAACATATTTAAGGCCATGTGGCCAACATGTGGTTATGTATTATGTATTCAAAGCAATAATCTGGTGCACTTTCAACCCATAGCCATGCACATATAATTCAGTATGATTCCTAGAATAATCAGACAGGTTATAAGGCTGATGAGCTTGTGTGTTCTTACTTTCCAGTGGATGAGCGGGTCATCTGCCCAATCTTGATCGCTTTACCATCTGAGCCAATATCCAATTGCTGGTCATCTAATTCAGCCAGTCCCAGCTCTGGACCCTCTGTGCCGACAGCTTGATCAGAAGGCGCAGAGGGTATGGAGTCTGATGGGTACAGAAGAGGAGTGAAAAATGAAGTGGGAAATCTTATTTTCCTTTTTTTCCCCTCACCAACACATAAAAATCTACTTTTGTGATGTAAGGTCTTATGGCTCTGCTCTGATCTTATCTGAATAAAAATAACCCAAAACTAAATTACCAGGACCTTTGTTAGACTCTGACAGAGAAGCTATGGCGCTTGCTTTGCTAGTCTTCGCCCTACGGCCCCTCCCAGGCCTCTTCTTGAGTTCTGTGGCAATAGCGGGTGTGTTGGTTCTGTTCTCCTGGCTTTCAATGAGTGACTCTGGGAGGGCAGGAGGTTCTTCCAGAGGAGGATCCACTGTTTTCACTTCCGGTGGATGGCCGAGCAATTCGTCTGAAAGAAAGCAACAGATGGCTGGCTGGTCAGGGTTAAAGGCTGTCTATCCAATTGACTTTGCAATTATTCATGGCTTTTCATCCTATTTGTTTTCCAAATGACAATATATCAATGTTCCACATATGACTAGAAAGGTGATGAGAAGCCTAATGCAGACATGACAGGTACCAGTGTTACTCATTTAGCTAAGACTATACCTGATACTTCCAATGCATTAAGACAGTAGCAAATACAGAAATAGAAGCTGAGGCTAAAGTGGGTCAAAACAGGTAGATCCCATTTCCTTGAACTGTCTGCAACAACCCACCTGTGTCATTCTCAGCACTCATAGGTGGCACTGGCATGCTCACGGACTGTGTGGAGGTCACCTGTGTTTCTGTGGGTCAAGAAAATGAAGAAACTAGTTAACAGAATGAAACAGTCAAGCAGAGACCTTGTGAAAAGACGGTCATTTCAGGTATTTCTAGAATGGTGTGTACACCCATGTCAGCACTACCATCAGGATAGAACACTAAAAAAATGTTTGGGAAATGCAGTTACCTATTCACCTAAAAATTAAACAAGATGAATAGAATATGCAATTAATCTAGGTGAAACTGTGCTATTGATGATAAAGTCATATGCCAGAATCATGCAAACTGATATCTTTAACAACAGATAAAATAATAGCATTGAATTAGCACATTCAGCTATGCACCAAGACCAGTTCCCAAACACAACTGAATTATGGCTTAGTGAAACAGATGATGCATCAAGATAATACCATCAAGACAGACTACTGTACGTCAACACCCCAAAGAGCTAAATAACACCAGAATACATAATTCACATGAGAGGGAAGGAATAGCATTATGGTATTTGTCACATTAACACTCTTCACAGTCCTCACCTGCTGCAGGAGCCACTGGAGGCTTCAGGACGGGTTTGTCCATCTTTCTGGCATAGAAAGCACCATACCATACCCTCAGCTCCACTCCTGGAAGCACATCCTTGACAAGAGAGGGAAGAACAGTCATTAAACTGCTTTGAAATAATATAAATAAACCTAGTTAATTTGTTGGAAACACATTAATAAAAAAACATGAGTACTCTGTGAAATATGATAAAATCACCATTGTACGATACAAAGTCCTATGTTGCTCTGATTCATCATACTGATTCTTTGAGCACAGGGTATTACAACAGGACAGGTTTTCCTTCGGTGCTAGTGGCTGCCATACCTGGGATGTGTTAAAGTAGACCTCGTCATCCTGTTGATAGGCAGTCAGATTCTGGTGAGTGTGGTCTGTGGCCGGTCGCACCATCATCATCCAGTTACAGTCATCCTCATTTGATGTGTCAAACCAGACTGTCGTCCCGTTTTTCTTAAAAATCTTGACAAAATAAAATTGTAAAACAAAAACATGCTTATATGTCCATACATTTGGTGACACAACAAAAATAATTTTGTAAAAAACAAAGTAACCCTAACCCTGGCCCAAGGCTCTTACTGTTGTTTTTTTTCATGATACCCAGTCTACCACTGCATAACGCTGGGCAGTCACTCACCTTCAGTGGGAATATGCCTTGGTTGTCCATGTGCTGTACTCTTTTTGCCTCAAAAGGGCCGAATCGTGTGCGCTTGACCAGTTTGCGGAGAACAAACACACCCTCCTTTCCATCAGAGACGGATTTGATCTCCAGGCTGTCAGGTAAGGATGAGCTAGAAAAAGGTTTAAAAGGAAGAAACGGAGAAAGGTCTTAATAGTGGCTTGTCACCAATAGTGATTATTGCCATTGAAGGCCAATATTACACCCTCTCAGTGCTAGTCAATTATATCAGAATCCAGTGACGTTTTCAACTGATCAAAAATAAATGTGCTTCAACCCATCACTATGCCACCCTTCCCCTAGGAAGTAATGAAAAAAACACACACAATACAAAAAGCAAGTGTCACCCACAATACTTGCCTTCTTTTGTTTTAATATTTTATAGTCTTGTGAATGTCTGTGGCTCTTGTTTGCTTGTGTAATAAGCTGCAGGATACCTACATTTCTCTGGGATCAATAAAGCATGTATGCATGTGTGTATGTACCTATCTAACTATCCAACTTCTCAAACAGTGGTGCGTGGCCCACTTACCGGGCTCGACTCAGGACTAGCGAGTCATTCACAGTGACCACTGGCCCAATCTCAGGACACTCTGCGTCATGGTACTGCCCACAGTCTTCACACCCTGATCACAACACAGAGACCATCAGAAGCTCACAAACACATTGAGACACAGGACAAAGAGGATCGTTTAAAAAGATATGCACTTACATATAAATTCATCTGTTGTTTGCTCTGCCATTTTGACAAGCTACAAGAAGTGGGAAGAGTTAGTGAAAATGCCTTACACACAGCAACAACCAGCAAAGATTTAACACAAACTGATTCAAGGCATGAGGAACAAATTTTAAAAAGTTATCCGCCGTTTTCCTTTGATCATACTAAAGCATTCATATTTTGCTTTTACTTAAGTGCAGTGTTTTGTCTGGGCCTACTCTAAAACATAAGGGACATGAGTAACCCAAAGGTCAGAGGAAGTAACATAACTGACAAATAGTTATAAATATCACTCTCTTCCAAGTGAAATACTTCTCATGCGCAGATACTGTTGAAATATGTTAACAATCAATCCTCAATCGCAACAGTAAAATATACGTGTTCAACCTCTATAATTTAGTGATAATGGCAGCAACAAGAGGTTGAAGACGTTAACTTGTTCCTTTAATTAAAGTATATGGGGGTGGGGGCGCATCGAAGACGATGCTGTGTGTGAAGGGCACGGGAACGGAACCCCGACAATAAGCAATCCGCATAGGGAGCATACAGTAAACACAATCCGGTAAAAACGGGATCCGGGATTCTGTAGATTCCAAACTGTAGCCGGGTTTTAACTCCGATCTCAGCCCGCTCGCTCTCTTTCAGCAATGCAAATGTAACAAAGAACAATCGGCATGGCGGATGGAACGGAGACGGAGACCTCATCTGGAGCCAGTACATTTGAATGTCAAAACGGCGTCAAAATCATCTTTCTGCTACTTTCTGCCACCACCGTGCAAGCTGCCAACATATCTACGATGTTCTGACTTTGGTATTACATGCAAAAGTTGCACGAGTTAGAAATAAAAAGGTTACCTGTTTTTCAAACGACTACACATTCAGTGAATCCTGACTCCGGGTTCCAATCCGCTCCAGAAACCGCGCAGGACCGGAAATAAGACGCAACGAGAGGATTATGGGTTGTGTAGTCCTAGAGTTTGTTTCAATTTCTATGTTTGAACGAAAACTATGATGGGATTCACCAGTGCCATACAAATGATGCATATATGTAAAGGCACACATGTTATTAGAGTGGAATGCAAAGTATTAGAAGAAAACTTCTGTCAATGAGAACATTTCATATCATAATCAAAATATTTCCATAACGTCAAACAGTATTTCTGCTTTACAGGATACATGCATATCTGTGTATATATTTTTTCTTCAAACTTTCAAATTACATCCAACACAGGAATCTGATTATTCAGTCATATTTTTATTGCTTAGAAAATATAAACTTGATATGTTAATCTGCTTTAATCCCTGCATAACAATGACACTTGCACAGGCATTCAGGCTGTCTGCACAAGCAGTGAGGATGAAAAGCTTTCTGAATGGCCTTTTACATCATCAATGTATATTTTCAGTTTGTATACACTGCCATTCTCATTGCATATTTTGCATATTGTATATTCACACAATATGGTCTGACATTACTTTGGGTGGTAAAGGGTTGAAATTACAAGACTCCAAAAGCCACATCTTCGGCAAGACTGGGCAAGCAGTCAAGCAACTACAGTATAATGTTCTAGGGGAAAATAAATACCAGTAGCTGTGAAGAGCTCAGGTTAGCTCAAGCACGCACCTGAAGCAAGCTATTCTGGTGATATGGAGGTACTACATTCATTATTTTTTTATTGAGAACACACTAGATTGGATGGTTGATATTTTTCCACTTTTAAAATGGAAATGGTTAGTAGTACGCAACCTTTTCACGGCACAGAACTGAACTTCAGGTGACACGGTCAACTTGGCATCAACCAAATCAACTTGGCTAACCAGCTGGAAGTATCACCACCATTTCATCTTTGTGAAACTCTAATCTCCAATGGATTCAACTGCATCATAACACCAGTCAAGTATTACTGTATGATTCAATAATTACCTGAAGTGATACTGAATGGGAAGATCAAACTGCAAGCGCAATGCTTTTGGGATAGCATTTCTTCATTTCAGCTCAGTATTTTAGTTTTTTTTTTATCCTTTGGTTCATTGTGCACATCAAAATGCTTTCCACACAAGAGTGTAAATAAAGGAATGCTTAAAAGAAACAAAAGTGAGTGAAGGAAATATACATATTTACAGGAAAAAAAAGTCTTGAAGAGGGAAATAAATGGACATAAAGAACCAAACTGCATTTAACATATCACAGCACTCATTACATAAAATCTGTAAAAACAAAAACTAAGTGGTGTATATGATAGTGTTTATGTTATGACATAAGGTAAATGATAGACACTGGATTTGTTATTCAAACAATAACAATACATTCTCAAGAACCTCAAAGCGAAGGGATCTTCACAGTAACGTGAGTGTCACCTCAAAGCTGACAGACTGCATGAAATGGGCTAGCTGGACTTGATCCCAGTCGAGCACTTAGAAATACTTCCAATTAACATCAGTCAAAAACAGTGGAATTGACTGCTCTCCCTTAGTTGTGTCAATCAACCAACCAACCAACCAAAGACAAACAAATCTCCCGTCTTAATCTTAATCTCCTCTCGTCTTAAGTCTTGATGGGCATACAATGGACAAACTGAATTGGACGATCGGCAACAGAACATCACTTCAGACCTCCCTCAACCAACGAGTCCTGAAGGTGGAAAAAAAATTCTCTTTAGCATTTGTGCAAATCGGGTCGATGAGGCTGTGGTCACTGTCCATCTTCTCAAGACGTCAGCCATATGCTGTCAATGAAGAAGACCACACAGCCTTGCATACAGTAGAGGGGGGTTGGGGGCGGGGAGGGGGAAGGCCACATATGCAGAACGCATCTGCAAAAGAACTCTCAAAATCAAACTCATGGGGGCAAGGAAGTAAGCATGTGTATAGGAAGAAAGAATAGAAAGAATGAGGGTGAATGTGGAATGGCAAGTGAGGGGGGGAGAGATCCCCACAAATGGGTTGGAAGTACTGGGCTGTGGATCTGAGCAGTTAGTGGAAAGCTGAGTTAATTCACTGGGTGGCCCCAGGAGGAGGAGGAGGAGGAGGAGGAGCAGGAGGAGGAGCAGGTGAGGAGGGGTGCTTAGGGGGGGCTGCAGCATTGGACACAGGAGCTGTTGTCCAGGAGGACGGCCTGGGCAGAGCAGGAATGGGGGGTGTGGATGGCGGCGGAGGGGTGGTGGAGGACCGGGCCAGAGGTGGGCGCTGCCGGCGGTGCGAGGAGAGGGCATAAGCGCCGGGCACCACAGGCAGGCAGAGGCTCACGCAGGCGGCTCCCCGGCACAGCCGTTGGCGCGCTGGCTCTTGGACGAGCCCTTGTGCAGGAGCTTGCGGTTGATGATGCGGCGCAGCGTGGTCGTCCGGCGTTGGCGCTCGCGCTCGCCCACCGCCTCTGCCGCCGCCTGCTCCGGCTGTTCCAGGTACACCAGGTCGTTGTGCGACTGGCTCATGCCCGGGTCCTTCCGCTGGTGCCGCCGGCGGAAGAATAGCTTGGCACTCTTGTGGAGGAAGCCGCCTGTGGACAGTAAAGAACAACAGTCACAACACAGGACAGTGACTAATGGTCTGTGTGCTTTGCTATCTATCTCAAACACAGACATTAAGACAGCACATAATACAAACACAACTGGTGGAGTGGATCTAGCGCTCTTGGCTAATGACTAAGGCACACTTTCTATCCGTGATCATAGACATCACTTTAGGCTATATTCTGAAGAATTCCAACCGTGTTGTTCAAGATCACAAGAGTATTTGATACAACACTGACTGAATAGCAAACTGCCAGCTAACACTAACTTAAGGGGACACAGGATAATGAAACTCGGTTTCGGTGCCCCATTCAGTCAGCATGAACTGCTGATTTGCTATTCGGTCTATACTGTACCAAATTTTCTTGTTCTTATTTCTACCAACAGCAATCGGTGACCTCTGGGCTATGGGTTGAACTACTCCAGAATATCCCTACATTGCCATCATCAAAATGATCAGTTATCCACTACAATGAAATAACAGCATGAAAACTTCAACAGGTTAAAACTAGATCTCCACTTGGTTTGAATCTTGTATCAGTTACTCATTATGGGGTGTTTTGCCTTACTGTTTGTAATGTAAAATAAAAGTGCTACTCAACTCAATATTAATCCTCTCCTAATTCTGACTGCAACAACATTACACTGGTTTACTGTAGGGGCAGACTTTTGTTGTACATTGGTCAGACAAGTTTATGATTTTATAACTGTATTGCTTTGTCATCAAGTGACGACACGATTGCTTCTTACAAACACATCTAACAATACGTAGTACAAACATCCAATTACTGATGCACCACAGATAACAGTCGTACAACCTACACTTGTGTACGGCGCCAGTTAAGTAAATGCAATCAATCTACATGCTACTGGCAGCATAATGTTAACAGCCACCGAATGGCGCCAAACAGCGAAACTTTTCATGCTTTGCACTGCCCCTCACCCTTGCCCTTATTTTATCGAGCCAGACCAATTAGGTTACGTAAGCTGTGCAAGTGCATCTGAGGACATTCTTTAAGAGCACCATTCATTCATCCATTCTTTTGTAATCAAATTGAGAGAATAGGGCAGGAGAAATTGGAATAACCTACCCTGTCTGTTTGCTGTTGAAAGTTTAAAGAGGGGAGTGTAGTGTCTATGCACGCCTAAATTCCAAATTACACTGAGCTTGCAGTGTTGGTCGCTGGGATCGTATGCTGTCTTTCTACTTCTCTAGCTCCACTAAAGGGAATAAGAACATGTCTTATCTCTACATGTCCCGCATGAGCAGAACAAGTCTCTACTCCACTTTCACAAGCCCCTTTGAGAGGACACTTACTCAGGAGACAATTTCTGGTTAAGACTGCCTTCCTCTTTTAGATGGCAAAGACGAAGGGAGGGGGGAAAAAGGGAGAGATGAAGAAGAAGGAGATGAAGAGGAGTGTTGAAAAAAAGAAAGAAAGAAAGAAAGAAAGAGAGAAAGAGAGAAACTCAATGGAGAGGGTGAGAAACAAGAGGGCAGAGAGAAAGACAATGAACAACCACACGGAGCAGCAAGAGAGAAAACATGAATGGCATCAGACAGAAGGTCTGAGTTGAGGCTACTAGTTCCATTGAAGCATGGCCTGCAGCAGCAACCTTGAAGCAGACCAAACTTCTATGGCTGAAGTTAGAGATTTTTTGAAGCAACAGAATAATTATCAATTATTGTTATAATATAATAATTATCAATTTGTAATACGTCAACAGCCCAGGCCAGGATATGAGCACAGTTGCTGAAAACTTTATGCCTTGTGTGGAGCTGACTGTTGCAGGATGTGGGATTTCAATAGGTGACAAGAGTTTGTGTCTACCCATCACAGAGTCATATTAAACAATTAAACACTAATAGAAATATGATTTATTTTTTACACTCTTTCCAAATCCTCTTCATGCCATTGTGTTGTTTCTACCACACATAGTTCAGACCAACCCAGTTATGGTTTAAGGTTAAGATAACATGTGGCTACAGACGAAGCTGTTGCTTCTGACAAGGTAGATTCCTGGGGTAAAACCTTTGGGTGAAAACCATAAGCTCTACCAGAGAAATGTGAAAGATTCTGTGGTTTTAACAAGGGTCAAATCATTTCAACTGCTGAACTGTTGTGGTGAATATTAAAAGGGCCGACACAAACTCTCTGGAAAAAGCAGTGACCCTTGACTGGCCAGATAACAGACAGAAGAAAAAGATAGTGAAAAAAAACTGTGAGGCGTGGAGTTCCCATCATGCACTCTGGCTGTAGTCATCTAGTTGTCATTGCATCCCTGCTGGCGTAGCTATGAATGGTTACCATGTCATCAAAGCCAATGCTTCTGTCCGCCCACACAATAGTTTAAAGTTCTAACCTGACTGACTAATATGAATGCATATAGACAGTGAACTTCTTCCTTTCGGCCTCACCTTTGCCCTTTTTGGAGCCTGTCTCAGACATGCAGAGTGAGAGCGAGGCCTTGTCTGCGTCGGGGTCCTCCCCGGTCTGGCTCTCCCAGTCCTCCACCCCTGCCCCCATTGGCACCGCTACCTCTGTCCCAGTCGGCCCTTCGCCCAGCCCCTCTAAGGGGTCCTGGGGCTGAGAGGCGCAGGCGTTTAGCTCTCCGATCGCTGCTGTTGCTGATCCTGCTGTTGCCATGGTAACAGGCGCTCTGGCAGCAGGTTCTTCTTTAGGCTCCTGAGAGAGCGAGGCATCCATGGCAGCGGCGTAGCCGGCCATCAGGGCCAGTTCCTCATCCTGAGAGAGGGGCGCCTATGGGACAGAAAAAATCACTTAGACAACACATCTCCTACGCAGCAGTCATTCAAGAATGAGGAGATAGTAAGGAGAAGTAAACAGGGAACCAAGAGCATGTTTTAAAACAATGATGAAACAAGAAACTTAAAATAAGTCATAGTATGAAATGCTGGTTACACAGTAGCTACACAAACACTTTAAGGAGGGGCTCAGTGGGGGCTCAGTTTACCATTGTGTGAAAAAAGCCAGCATGACACTTAGCATAAACTAATTTGAGACCAAAGTGACACTGATCATTTCACAGCCTCTCCCCACCCACATTAGAAACTGCAACACAAGAGAAAAGTGCTTCATGCCTCATGTCATAATCCTGTCAATCAGTCTTTACAATGGACAACACAGAGATGCACATATGCAGTGATGAGGTGGGAGGGTGTAGGGGGTAATTTCAGTGGTCATGCAGATCAAAGGATAACAGAGAACAAGCCGCTCTGAGTGTGTGTGTGTGCGCATGTGTGTGTGTGTGCGCACTTCTGTGTGTGTGTCTGCAGAGGCTGTGGAGCTGCACCTTGGTCACGCCAGAGATGATGATGGTGCTCTTTTTCACTGGTGACTTGAGCTTCTGCCGCGCCGACTCCTGCAGCTGACGGATGGCTGCCTCAGCAACCGGATCTGTCCCGTTCAGCATCAGCAGCTCTGAGATAAAGGGAGAGACAGTTATCAACCACAGACAGACAGGCAGGCAGACACACCATACAAGACACAACAGCAAAGGCTTTTTAAGTTCTATTCCCTAACTGCTATTTCACATAGACCTGTAATGATACACCAAAGTCACAAATCACTGTGTATCTAAATTTTTGATCAACGGTTCAATTTCACTTTGAAGTAAAACCTTGTAATTCATATAGCCTTTTGCACACGAAAATGATTTACAACTAAACTACATTCCTGTCCAGTCCTGGTGTAACTGAAGGTTAATAATTCATTAATTAGCATTTTATGCCAGTGCTCCTGACAAATATCATGACGATTAATAGCAGGAAACCATATAGTCTATCCTTTCACGTTCAGCATTTTCCAAATCTGTAAGCATGGGCTTATTACTCTGGGCATTAAAATATCATGTGTCCACAGTGTCCACAACTACTGTTTATAGGCGCGTCATTGCCTGTTGCCTGCAGAAGTGTGATGGTGGTAAATGTACTTGTACATTACATTACATTACTTGTACATTATTTGCTATGGCGTGAAGTTGGCTGCTGTTCAAGAGTAGGATAAATGCCTAAAAATGATGGCTACACATCTTGGCCTGGACACAAGGCTTATTAGCCATGTTTGCTCCTCTCTTCACCTTGCTGAACCAGCAGTAGTCAAACTTTTGCACGGCATGTTATTGGAAACGTGCAGTTTGCAATACAATAGGCGGATGCCTGCTAACAGTATCTCCAACTTAAATGTTATTTTACTTAAATGACTATAGTTGCAAACAAACACACATGCACACACACCTGCAAACAAACACACACACTCACCTGTATCTGAGGAAGACAGCGCCTTGCTGACTGTGGCACTCAACATGCAGGGCTGCTCTGAGACCCTCCTCTCAGAGAGCTTGGCTTTGGTTGGAGGCTTCATTGGAGTTTCTGCAAGCCACACAAACACACACACACACACACACACACACACACACACACACACACAGAGAGAGAACAACACAATTTTGCATGATTGTCATCTATGCAAATATGCAAACATAATGTGAATAAACTATATATAGATATCTCCTCAAACAGACTAAAAGGTGTGTGCAACGGAGTGAGTTGTCTTTACCCAGAAGCCCCGGCGGCAGGGGCCGGCCTGGTTTGCTCTTGACGGCGGTGATGGTGGTGACCACGGTGCCACAGGGCATGACGGTACGGTCCATCTCCACCTTCTTGGAGGCGGCGGGAGTCGGGGTCTGCCAGGTGCGCACCTCACTCGGCTCCAGGTAAGTGAACTGGGGCATTGGGAGGGATCACAGTTAGCAATACAAATCAGTAACAATATCACAGTGTCACAATATCACTTTTCATTGTATTAAATATTACAGACGATTCTGCACATTGAACACTGTTCTATCATGTGGAAATAGCTGGTGTTGAGTCTTGCTATTATGGTGTTATGTGAATTGGTTGCTGGTGTTCTCCATCATTGTTGTATGTCTGTCTGACTACTAGCGCTTCTATTGCATAAAAAAGGAAGTATAATATGAATAGGTTCATGTGTGCCATATAATCTACAGGAAGACATTTAAATTAATCTCCATAATGTGTGAGATTGCTTGTGACAGCCCTGCTGACTGGATGACTTGCCAAATCCACAGTATTCTCAGATAGCCAAAAAGTGGTGATATTTAGACCCAGTAAATAATACACTGTCCAAACATGCTCAAAAAAATGACAAGCGCAGAGTCCAACTCCACATAGTTAATGTGCCTTGTTATGATCCTGCCGCTGCAGCTGTGAACGTCTCATGGGACAAGAGTGCAAATTTGCTGTAAACTCTCTTATTGCTCCTGAGTGCAGCTGCCTGTGGGGGTAGAGCGGTCCTAGAGCTCACTGCTCACTGTCACACTGCCTGTTGTGTTATAGTGTCAGCGGCAGTCAGGTGTTTTACAGCAAGATACTCTTTCCCCAGATGGGGCTTTACCTGTATAAAGGCACAGTTCTAGCCACATAGCCTTAATATAGAGACAAGACTGTTAGGATCATCAGATTCAGTAAAAAAAAAAATATATATATCCTATACCCAGGAAAACAAGCTTCATGATGATGATGATGATGTTGATGTTTTACCTCAGTAGTTAGTGTCCCAGTCACCACATCTTTGGTCATTAGTGCAAAATTCTGTTGGCCTTTGGGTTGCTTCTTCACCAGGTCAAAAGGCACGGACACCAGACCCATTAAGCTGTCTGCAGATACAAACAGAGTGCATCAAACCTCTCATATTGTCGTCATCTCATAGTTTTTACTGTCTAGTGACTAAGTGAAGAGTATTCTCTATATGTGCACCTGAGGGCTCTACTGGTCATTTACATAGGTTATTACTACATCTTTAACAATGAACACAAAAATAATCCATTCAGAATGTCAACATGTAACTCTTTCCACAACAGGTACTGCTATTATTCTTGTAGGAGTACTTACTCTCCTCAGGGCTTGCCATGTTCAGCAGCTGAATATTGAGCTCTTTGGATCTCCCATTCAGCTCACTACAAAGAAGCACAAAACACAACAGACAGATATCAAGGATAATGACAAAATGTAAACCGCGAAAGCAAAACTCTAAAAAGTGAAGAATGATTTTATCTAACTATTCTCTGGTGGCCTAAAAATGAATAAAAGGGCTCTATTTTTAATGTTATCTGAATGTGAGCAAATTACCAAGAGGCAGAGTTCAATATGTCCTTTGTAATTCCTCTATTGTATATCATACCTGTCTGGTAATAGCATTGCTAGTACTTTGTACACTTTAAAGGAGAACGTTCAATCAATTGAATCAATCAATAGCCCTGCTGTTCAAGGTCACTGAATGCTGTCGGTAGGAAAAAAGAATGAGAAAATGTAATTATAACACAGACCGAATAATAAACCAGTAGCTAACACTAACTGAATGGGGCACAGTAACTTTCAGTTTCATTTTCCTATACCCCATTCTGCTGACATTAACAGCCGATTTGTTATTTGGCCGCCAATTGCAACAAATTTGTAGGTTCTTTTTCCCTACAGACAGCATTCGGTGACCTTGAACAGCAGAGCTATGGATTGACTCACACTGGATTTCTCTTTTAATTGTGGTTTTCAAGTCGTTTCACTGACACGCCTATGTGGCATCTGTGCAACCTATGGAAACGAAATATTCTAAAGAGAATTGTGTTTACAGTAACAGAGGCTGTGTTACTAGACTGAGCTGAGCAGTCTCTGCTGTTTGTGAATGTGTGTTGTGCAGCTTTAGAGGCAGCGACTCACAATATGAAGGGCTGGTCCCAGGAGGGGTTAGCCGTGTCCTTTAAGACAGAGCTGACCAGCCTCTGAGGTGGGTCATTAAGCTGGAGCACACACTGGGGACTCATGCTGCCTGCAGGACAGATATAGGATGGGAGAGACATAGACAGAGAGAGAGACAGAGACAGAGAGGGGGGGGGGGGGAGGAAGGGAGGGAGGGAGAGAACGAAGAGAAATGAGAGAGAGTACATGAGAGAGTGGGAGCAAATGAGAGGGGCAGGAAGGAGAGGAGGATGGGGGTGGATAGTGGGAGGCAGAGAGAAAGAGATGGAGGGAGGGAGGGTGAAAGAGATAGATAATGAGAATGATCATGTGAGTGGAAGTGAAAGAGACGGGAAGGAAGGAGAAAAAGCGGGAGGGAGGGGGATGGATAGATGGAAGCAGAGAAACAACAAGAGAGAGGATAAGAGACAGAGGGAAAGATTATGACATGGAGTGACCATATTAATATTAGAAAAGGGACCATGAAAAAGAAGCACTCTGGGCTCAGTAGCTAAACCATTTCAAAACACACATTGTTTACACATAGTTAAGATACCTCATAAAGCATTAGGCACACAACAGAGACTATGATCATCTGACACAATAAAGTATTGATTTATATATTCATATTCTGCTCAGAGCTGTACTAGTTACTACCATGTAATGATGTTAACTAGGACACAAATGTATAGAGTGTGCTTGCTCTTTGGCTGCAGTCATAAAAATGCCTAAATATGGGAATTAAAACTATGTCTGCAGCTACACAATAGTGTGGAAATAAGAGGAGAGTATATGTGAGTATATTTGATAGTCACTCTGTGTTGGTCTCCACTCATTTCTCCACTCCACTCATTTCTGCACAGCAGCCAAGATAAGGGAATGAAAGGGCAGTAAGCCTCTCCTCTCCTCAGGTGATAGATGAGGGCTTTCTATCAGTTTTTATGGGCTCCAGAGTGGAGACTTTTTTTTTCAGTCATCGCCCTGAGGCTAATCACACTTTCATCAGGCTTTCAGTGGAAGTGCTCTGCTAATGACGGAGGGAGCGTGAATCATAACAAATCAACCATGTCAGTGTGTGCGCGTGTGTGTGTGTGTGCGTGCACGCGTGTGTGCATGCTATTAATGAAATTAAATGTAAGGTGGGGCAGAAGGAATAGCCCTAACTGAACTCTGATAACAGCACAGCACCCAAAGGCACCATGCCCATTGACACAAAGGAAGAGCAAACCCTGTGTCTCTCTCTACATCTACATTCAGAATACCAACAGCTATCAAATCAAAATATCAGGCAGGAAGTAAAAATGAAAGAAATAACTAAATAAACCAGAAAGCACCAAGTCCATCCCACACAGACAAACTGTCATAATCAAAGATGACCCAGAGGGTTCCTCAGTGTATCACTGTGGTGTCTGACCGTAAGTGTGTATGTGACGTAAGTGTGTATGTGTGTGTGTGTGTGTGTGTGTGTGTGTGTGTGTGTGTACATGTGCCCTACCTGCAGCACTCTCCTCTTGCTTGCATGTCACTCGGATGTTCTTCACCAGGAGCTTCCATTCATGAGCTCGGGGGGGTTTGGGGGGAGACACTGCTAGTGGGGGTTTGCTATGAGCGTCCTGCAGCCAAAACAAAAATATGAGATACAAGCACCTGGCCTCCTGGAGCCAAAGGCCAACAGTGAACATACACACACAAACACACACACATACACAAGGGCTTGTTTACATGTGTTTAGATATATACTAAGAGCTGAGTTTAAGAGCTGGGTTTAGAACACCACACTGGCCCAAAGAGGCTACACAACAGAGGATTACATGCAACATATAATTTTGGCCTCATTCACTGCAGCGCTATGGAACCAAAATGGCAGCCATTTCAAAAATTTTCATGATGAAGAAATGTAACAAAATTCATTCACAACAATCATTCGGTGGTACGGGTCTACATGAGTCCCTATGAGAGGCCTAGCTGACTGGCAGCTATTTCAAAGAAATTTTCGTGATGAAGAAATGTAACAAAACCTATAGTTCTGACATTCTAATCGGTTCAGTTCAGTTAGTCTGATCCTTTAGTGGCATGGGTCTACTTGAGTGCCTATGAGAGGACTAGCTGATTGTTCTGAGTGAGTGACTGTGTGTGTGTTGGGGGCTCTCTACTCACCCTCACTTCCCCCGCCTGTGTGGGTCGGCTGCTGAGGACTGCCGAGGGGCGTACCCGACACAGGACCTGCCCGAGCCTGTCTCTCACCGCAGGTGTGCCGAGACGCGGTGATCCACCCTGCTAAGCATTCACACACACACACACACACGCACGCACAAGCATGTACATGCACACATACACAGATAGAAATTCAGACAAAATCATTCATAAGTAAACATACGTGCTCTTACATAGAATTGCTTTACGTAGTGGCATTCTTCAAACCCATTTGGCTTATTGGAACCAATGCCAAAAAACTAGCTTGTTTTTTTACACTGCATTCTGTCTCACAACACCTGATCTCCTAGAACACAACTCCTCGCACAACACAACACTAAAACCACTCCCAGTGCCACAAAAATGCATCTCTATGCACAATATCTATGTGACGGTGAAAATAACACACACACACAGACAAACACACAGAAAAACATTCAGCTAATAAAAAAATGGCAGATTTGATAATTGTGTGTGAAAACATTGGTTAGTTGCAGCCTTACTCATCACTCAAATGAAAGAGGATGAGAAGCATTTTGGATGCCAGGACTGCATATTAACACACAAATGTTAATGCCCACAAAGGGCAACTGGCACTACTCCACCAAACAAGGAAGCAGGACATGGAAAAGGAGTCAGAGATGGGATGTGAGGTGGGAGTCTGGCAGTGTGAGAGAGAGTGTTTGTGTGTGTGTGTGTGTGTGTGTGTGTCTGTTAGTGTGTACTGGGATCCTGTCCGGCAGTGAGACTGCAGCACTGACCTGAGAAAAGCTTGGAGTGACCTGCAGGTCCAAGGTCTCCAGCCCCAACAGGCCCCAGTTCAGCCGCACCTCACCATTGGCCTCAGTCAGCTGCAGGTCCAGCTATGGGGGGTCCATAAAGAAACGCATGCACAAAACATACCATGTGAGGTGACAGAGTTCACAGGAAACATGCTAGGGCCAGCTCTTACTGGAAACTGACAATGCCAAAGGCCATTCACTGAAAGAAGAGAGAATGAGAGTGTCTGTGTGTGTTGGGGTGGTGGCAGTGTTATGTTCCACATGATTATAGTTTTTTTCTATCAGGAACTGTCTTGTGATTTCACATCAGGGTCTGTGACCTCTTGGTCAGTGAAAAAAACTTTACATTTCCTGCTACAACAGGAAATGGAACAACATCTGGCATGTTCTGAGCATTCAGTCAGTGACACTGCTGCCAGAAGAGGAGCGCGACGTTCGGCAGGCAGGAACCAAAGGCAAAGCCAATCCCTTTCATAGTTTGTGAATGCAGGGCTGCTTATTTTCCTTGTTTAAGCAAATGAAAATGTTGATAGCCTACTTCATCAGGTTCTAATCTAAATAGGGAGGAAATGAACTACAATCTAGATGGAGAGTGAGCAAACAACATTATCAACTGCACATTTGCCAGGGAAAGTCACGACACAGAACGAGCCGGATGACAAACGCCCTCTTTAGGACCGCTGCAGCCAGTGTTGAATCAGATCAGGAGTAAACACCACACTGACACAAAGACAGCACACACACACACACACACACACACACACACACACACACACACACACACACACACACACACACACACACACACACACACACACACACACACACACACACACACACACACACACACACACAGTTATGGCACAGAGCAGAATAAACTCCAAACAGAGGGAGCTTTCCAGCGGCAGTCGCGCTTCCCTATAGAAGGGCGAAATCATTCAGCGGCCCAGAGTGCTCCACTCTTCCAGAAAGAACAGAGGAAAACACACACACAAAGAAACAACAGCTAACACTTCCTCACAGTAGCCCTTGACTGTGGCACAACCAAAACATTGAGGGGATCAAAACGTAACAAAACAAAAACAGTTTACTGACCAATCCACACCAGAAGCATGAGCTTGAGTGAGATTTGAATCCTGCAAAGCAGCAACTCTGCTTTCTCGCTGAAATAAGATCTGAAGCATAATAAGGCAATGAGGGCTTTGACTGTTTAAGTAATTCCCTGTAATTCAATTTGGAGAGTCTGGGTGGATCATTGTTCAGGATCCAAACAAGGTACTTTTGAAGATGCATGTGTCTGTGATAAAGTCAGGCACGTAGAACAGCCCACTTATCTGTTAATGATAGAGGCACACCATGACATACGCATCATCTAACATGAATAGACTAGGAATGGGTCGCTGATCAAATGCCCCAGTGCAGTAGTTCACGGTTCTCTTACTGCAGTGCATTAGAGATATTCTATCTCTTATCACTGTCCAATAGAAAAGAGAAGAGCTAGGCTATGCTTTAGGCTTTGTTTTAGATCTGGCCCTTTCAAGCTTTCCAGACTTTGCTGTAATTCCGGTTCATCTTAAAAAAATATTCCATTCTTTTTCCCTCTCATCGATCTACAAATGCCCAGGGTTGTGTGTTAATGGCTGGTTGTCGTCTTGCTGTGTGTCTGTCTGTCTGACGAGCTGCATCATGCAAAAAGAATTTCCATAAAGGACATCTGTCCATCCGTCCGTCCATTCATCCATCCATCTATCTATCTATCTATCCATGTCTCTATTTATCTATAATGACTCAGCAACATTAGTCTTTTTAGCTTTTGTTACTCAGCCTCCTTTCCAAAACCTGGAAAATTAAGGAGGGAATTCTTTTACAAGATTTCACAGCTGGACAATGTCAGGCCAATTTGTTTAACAAAGCCAACCGCTTGCATTTCTTCCTCGGGTTCTACCACCTTAAAAGGTAACAATGCCTGTTTTACTGCTAATATACAGCCAAATATTTTTAACAATCAAACACAAGATCAGATTATTCTATCATCTAAAGTTATACAAGACATTAACAAGCATCACATACTTTTCGTTAAAGTGGTTGCGTGATTGCCAGCAAATGTTCTAAATGGCAGCCAGAGAGACCTTTGTTTTGCATTAGTAATGGGCTGTCTGAGAGCATGTGGGCTTCCCTTGAACGCTAGATCAGATTGTTTTCACCTCAAAATGCTCTGCCTCTCTTTAGTGGTATGAAATTTGGGCTGAAAAAAAGGAATATATCACACAAACTCCACATGTGCAGTTAGGGCCTGAAATGTCTAAAAAGAAAAGCAATCCAATGGCAGGATTCCTTGAAGCAGAGAGTACCATTGGGATCCACAAAGCAAGCCAAGGAATGAGTAACAACACATGCATGCACATTAGCCTAGATAACCACCAGGAGCACCATAATGGTAAAATGGTTACATCTGTAAGGTATGTGAACACCTTTACCTGCAGCTGTAGAGGGGATATGGTGACGGAGTAGAGCTGTGGCTCTGTGCTGACTGCTCCGGCTGACTTTGCTCCAAGGGAGAACTGAAGCTTCTCCCCACTCACCTGGCAGCACATTGTCTGGGCAGAACACACAGGAAGGAACCAAGATGTATTAAAACCAGACGTGCCAAACACTTTGCCAAGTTTGTGATTGAATGGTGCACATGGCTTGCATTCTGTTTATACTGTTTATCATGTTAATTATCACTTAATACATTTCTCACACACTTCTTACACACTTTGCATTGTCCAAGCAATGCATCATGATCATGCATCATAATACTATGATGTACACATTGTGTGAACCTTTGTTTTGAAGTCAGTGCAGCACCAGCACTAACTGCCCTTTTGCACATCTTCACAGTCCAGCACTTCCTCATTCTGGCTTAGTTAGGAAGAGAACGATCCTCAGGGGCAGCATAGGCTACTACAAAATCTCCTTACAGCTCTCAGACAAAGGCAGGTTGGATAAGCCCTTACCGAACCATTAAGCATGAAAAAGAGAGAGAGAAATCCAGAGCAAAGAAAGTGATCGGAAGTATAATAGAACAATCAGGTCCAGCTTACATTCTGCCCTGAATCGACTGTCTTGAGCCTTGACCAAGCACACCAAAGATAGATGTTTAAACGTCAGCCGAAAACAACAAAAACTGAAAACATGGATTTTCAAAATCAATGCCAGAAGCCTTGAGACATAGAATGTTCAAGAGAGGTCTCAAAACATATAGCCTATTGATTTTCTGAAAATGCAATAACGTCAAATAAATCAGTTAAAAAATATCTGCTTCAAATTAGGTAGCTGGGACATTTAAGTTCTACAGACACATGCACCTTGAAGCACCATACAGTCAGCCAATATGTGGAAAGAGGATCTGGACAGAAATGTGTTCTCAGTACAGAGATCGTCATACTGAATTACACAAAGGATTACAGCACTGCTGTGGGTTGATGCCAAAAGAAAACTACACCAGCAGGAAGAAGTAAATCTGGAATAAAAGGGGGAAACCCTGACAACCAGGTCCTTTAATATGATGGACTTTACTCTCTTACCTTGCCACCTGCTGACTTCTTGAAGCCTGACACCTGACTCAACACAAGGTCAGTGGACTGAAGACCATCTTCCTGAAATGTCAACTGCAAGGAGTTCTGGGAAAAAAACACACACATTCGAGGTTAACTGATATTGAAAGCAGTTTTTTGGAAATCTCGATTGAATGCTGTAATTGGTCTCAGTGGAATACAGTATTTTGCACAAATTATATCAGAAATACATGGTTGTATGTCACATTCAAATCCACAGAGGCTAATTAAATTTTAATATAGGTTGTCATACTAAACGTTGAAGTATTTCCCAAGTATAACTTGCTGTAAATCACTAAGTAACGGGCTAATGCTCTTTACAACTTGACAAATAAAGCTGCTTAAGAGCTGAGGTTAAGAGGGTTTGCCTAGCAACACTCACAGTATGGTTTGGACTACTTCATATGTCCATATTAGTAAGGTGTTCAGCCATTCACTGCTATAATTCATCTCACTTACCCCTGTGAGTTTCGACTGGTCATTCAGGGCTCTCACCCACGCCTTCCTCCATTCAGTCTTCCAGGTTTTGATAGACAGAGCCCATCTAAGAAGCGCATTTGCCTCCTCCGATTGCAGAGGGGTAATGGTGGAGTTTTCGCTTTCGCATGCCACATTATCCAAATAATATTGCACGAAGTATATGATCAAAGTCACAACGGATGCGATAAATAATGTGACCATGCACAGCCATTGTATGTCTCCAAGTCCAAACAAAGACAGAACACTTTCGAGGAAACTCATCTTCTAAACTAACAGGCTTATAATTCTTCAGCAAGACCTTTGTCTTGATGTTAACTTTCCTGAGATGCTTGACAAGCCATTTTAACAGACACAACTGGCCAAACTGTTATGCGAATTGTGTCCAACTTCGACCAACTTAAAAGCCTTACTTTCGTTTGCTGAATATCTTTGCTTGAGTACATCCAAATCTTAGAGGCACTACGCGACGCTGTGGTCAGCTTCGGTTAAGATTCTGTGACAGGATAAAGTTGAAGACTGCCTAGTAGGCAAACATCAGCTGAGAGCCTGGTGATGGCTCCTTCTCGGTAGGTTAGCTAACCCTAGCTAAACACCACAGATCTAACATCAGAAATTATCCTTTCTAAAAGATAAAACATTACTTACTATCACAACATCTGACCATTCTTGGACAGTATTACCTCATGAGACATCAGTAACATTCATGCCAACTGTATGCCTAGGCTTACTTTCAGTTACGTTAACATTAGCCTACAAAAATATTTGGCTTTGGAACGATTGCCGACTTCTCGACCCAAGTTAACTTACATAAGAATAAGAGACATTTCCTTACATACAAGCACTGGCATTCAACTCATATACAGGCCACAAAACAGTTTTACCTCCAAACGATTGGAAGACAATAGCCCATCTAACGTCAAAGCTGGATATTCACTTGTCCTCCCATTAAACGTTATAGATATAGGGTATAGCTGGCTAGCCAGCTTGCTACCTAAAGTAACGATGGAACCTGGGAAACTTAGCTAGCCAGCTAACTAAGGTTTTGTTTCCATACATAAATTCGTCAAAAAGTTATCATAGCATTTGCTGCTGTCACTGACAACACAATAGAGTAATCTCTAAATGCATGCGACGGAGACCGCAAAAACCTGAGCAAGTTACCGGTCCATCTGCTATTTGAAACCAGATCCCAAGCCAAACTTGCACGGCCACTGCCCCACGGACCACACTCCCTCTCGACCAATTTCAAATGGAATCGATGTGGCCAAATGTTGTGTGGTTCCGGAAGTCTATCGCCCCTAGCGCATAGGATTAGAAATCATTAAAAATCCTGACTTGCATAATGAAGTGAGTTTACAAGACAAATTTTCTGTGATACAGAAGCTATATTAGTAAAATAATGAAAAATATCAACGAAAGTGCATTCAGTATACGACCACAGACCATCCAAAGAAACACAGATTTACAGTCCAAAAAATGTATTTAATACAGCTACAGTTTATTTCATACAGCAAGTACATTACAACTATATACATATTAACACATCAATTTTAACACTATTTAACCATAAAAAATCCTGAACTCAAACTGTCACTCAAACTTTGTGACTGACATAAAATACTTGTTACTGTGTGTATTAGGTACAATGCTTCCTGACAATTTGTAGTCAAACACCCTTACAAATCCTCATACACACACAGTAGGATCAGAGAATGATCTGTGGACAGCGGTATTTTGGCTGAAAACTATAATATACTAAACACTGAGCAGTGCAGCTGTGAAACACAGCCATTGTCTGACTGGGTGAACACAAACATTTGGATGGAAAGAGACAGTATCTTTGGTGTTCTCTTTCATAGACCACCATCCAGCTCCTCTTCTCCCCGGGCGAAAAAGGAGTATGGAAACTTCCAGTGAGGCTGAGGAACTCCTCTGGGAGGCTCAGGGTACGCTGTGATCTCTGAAAAGGTCACTGCTGAGGTGACGGCTAACGAGGAGGCAAGGGGACACTGTAAAAAGGAAAAAAGGGTGCTGGTTAAAGTCAGCAGATGAGGTTAAGGTAAAAATCCATGACTTGGAGTGAGAAATGCAATAATGACACATCCATTAGAAAATGTATTTTATCATTGTTGACTGTTAACTGTACACACAAAGACATTTTGGCACTGCTGACTGGCTTCCTTTTAAAACAGTTCTCCATTCTTCTTGTTACATTCTATTTCAGAGCAATTTTCACCAGACACCTTATCAAAAGCCCTGACATGACAAAAATAACAGAGGAAGTAGCCCTGACATATATTCATCTTATAGGCAGCTAAGTGACACCACAAGTATGCCTGGGCTAATTACAAGAACTGATTAGCCTAACAGATGAGACAGAAATTCTAGTTTCATTTCATCATGTGTGAAATAGTGAGGATGTTTTAAAATTTTAAGAAATCATGAAACAGTTATACATATTGACATTAGCACATATTCCATTGAAATGTTCAACTGTACTTAAAATTCAGGCTTCTGTTTTGATTACAATATCTGGTATCTGATGGTTTACAACAAACCAATGGTCTGCTCAACAAAACTGAACAGCAAAGAAACTGGTAAGACCCAGTAAAGTGCCTCAGTAGCAACAATAGTGTTCATGGCCATACCTTAACTTTCTGACAGGCAAACTGGTACTTTGCCCCAAGGATGTAAATCTGAGGCAGAGACAGCAGCCCTCTCCTGGCCCAGAGAAACTGAATGGACAGGGAGTGAGGCACAAAACAGCCAGTCGAACAGGAGCCTTCCTGAAATGCAGACAAAACAACAATCATGGCCACATGAAATGATTAGCATTTGTTCTTTAATATGGTAAAACATGTAGCCAGTGCTGGGGGTAACCTACTTAAGTACAAAATGAGGTGTGTGTTTATGAATAAGCAACTCACAGCTTGTGACTCTGGGCAGTCTTCAGTGATGATTGCGGCCCAATCTGGCCGTGAACCTGAACTCATAGCCACCATGTCCGGGGTTGCCTTGCCAGTCAAGACGGCATACATTTCTGATCTCAGCTCATTACAGGTCTGGGAGGCAGACCTACACATTTATCAGAGGGCAAAGAAAAGTACAGCTCAGGTTTATTCTCCAGGGTGGGTCACAAGTTGCAAAATAAATACTTTTTTTTCCAGAAGAAGTGATGTGTTTGTGTGTTTCACCTGAAGGAGCAGCCAGAGATGGAGTTGTGGGTGAAGTGAATGGGCACACGTGCAGCTAGAGGAACAGAGCAGGCAACTGCAGGAGCCAGAGTTGTCAGCTGACACAATTAAGGCAGAATATTGCAGAACAAACAGCAAGGACACAGATATAAGCATCATTACTGTGGATTTTAGCTTCTATTATACAAAATGTTTTACAAAGAATGACATTTTCAGAAAATCTGGGATAGGGCTACTCAAGACCTACCAAGACAAATTGACACCCTTTATGTTGTATACACACAACGGTCATTTGAGGTAGAGGTTAAAGGTAAAAAAATCACTAATTCACCTCCCACCTTTTGGTAATTGGAACAGTTCTGTTATGTGTGGCTTATAATGTCTGTTATGACAGAGTTGTTCCACTTTTTTCCAGTTTGAAAACTGTGCCTTCCTTGTAGTAGCAACCATGGGCTACATTTGAATGGGTAGAAAAGATACAGGATTGACCTCTTCACCAAACCGACCAATCACTTTGTTTCCCACAATTAGCCCCATTGCTGGCAAAGGCGCTGGTGTGGGTCCAGCTGTGGCTAACTGCAAATAAAAGAACAAACAGTTAAAATGTTAGAGAAGCAGACAGAGATGAACAATTCTGTTTTCCAAATTGAAGGACTATGCCTAGTGACATTGAAACACTGTGTACTTATTAATAACTAGCTTCTAGTTATTAATCTAGTGCTCAATAACTGTCAGCCGTCAAGCTTACTTGAAATGTGACTGAAAACTCCTGTAGAATTTGTGTATCCAGACTTGAATTTAGAAAGCTGGCACGTAGTGTTGCACTCGTGATTTCCCCTGCATGTGAAAACTCAATAATGTACTCCACCTAGATCAAAAAAAGTCTTATTGTTTCACACAGGAAATACTGCCACTTTCAAAAATTACTGTTTGTTAGTTGGGTCCTCACCTTGGACACAACATTCAAGCAGGTGCCATTTTGTTCACTGGGTTCTGCCCACACCGTCACAGGAATAATTGGGATCTAATAAATTAAAAGAGGTTACTATTGGTTCCTGAATCAATGCCTATGACACCTAGACAATGTATCTCTGTTATCAGTCTGTATGTGCATCAGATTCATCTTACCAGCAAGTCTGATATATCCACATTTGCTGGATTCGGCACCTGTAGTGTCAAAAATGTTAATAGATCACGTTGAGGTCTTGCAACTAATGTGTGCAATGTGCAGTGTGGTACTATTTATGACAAAATATACAGAGCACTTACCCTGAGCAGACTAATGTCTTTAAAGTAAGAGTGCACGTTCAGTCTGTGATCGCTCAAGCAGGACTGAGCATTCAAAGCACGAGTACAAGAGTGTGTTGTGGAGCGTAAGAATCCTTTAAAAGAGAAAAGGAATTGCAAAACATGCAAAAAACAGTTAGATATACAAACAGGAGTCAAAAAAATCATATCTACCAGTCACTGGCAGATAAATATGTGAAATCTGCCTGCCATTTCAATAGTAAATCAGTATTTTCTGTCTGACATCTACCAGCCATCTTCACATTTCAGTACAAATTTTGACCCCTGAATACAAACATAAATTGGACTAGTTCAAACGTTATTCAGAGTTTCTTTTGCTTCCCCCATTATGTTTACAAATCAGCTAGCTATGGCCACAAAATTGAAACAATTGAAACAAATCTAATCTGCTTACTGGCTGGGTTAAGGTCAACACAGAGAGATGAGGCCACTCCAGGCGATGGCTGTTTGAGTGTACCCAGCATAGAGATATGATTGTACTGAATAAGTATCATATCATCAACCTGTTAAAAGAACAGAGACAGTAATGGTCACTCACAATTCTCGATAAAATGTATCATTTGTACATCTAGACAATTTCTTGCTAAATTTTACATAGGCTGCATTTCAGAAAATGAATGGCTAAACTTGAGTTAAAATATATGAGCATTAAGCTATATCTAAGAAGCATTGTTGTATTGCCGCTTACTTTATAAAACACTTTGACAATGGAGTCTGCTGTTGTGTCATCTTCTTGTAGAAAGGAAGGGAATGCCTTGTTTTGCTGTTGCTCTGAGCGAGCAGGGAGAATTTGTTGCTCTGTTGCCTTTTCTGTGTCAAAAACACAAAATAGATTTACTAAAACAAAAATATACACAAAAAGAGATAAGTACATGATCAAATATGTAGAACACATAACGTCCTGAAGAAAAATGTGGACATATGCATAATTTTGTTTCACCCAATTGACTATTTGAATGTTTATGTTTGTGTTGAATTGTTCACCTTCTTCTTGCACACAGAATAATGAATCGGTCACTGTGATGAGTTTAGGATCAACATTCGCCCGGAACATCAACCACTTCTCAATGCACACACCAGGCGGCCTAGGGTTACATGAGAGCCTAATCAATTTTTTTGTCATTTAGTCATCTCCCTCTGTCTCAAACATACACATTTTCTCTCTCTCTCTCTCTCTCTCACTCACACACACACACACACACACACACCACAAACCCTTTAAAAGATATCCCACCCTGATTCTTTTTTACAGTCGCTGAAGACAGAGCTCAAGTCATCAATGTCACAGTCCAAATTGTCGCAGCAGCAGCCAATATCGCAGAAGTTTGGAGTAATATCACATAAGCATTCTATGGGGAAGAAACACAATACGTTTTATTAACACACTGTCGTGATTACCGTAGTGTCAATGTTATTCCATGGCTCGTAGCAGAATAAAGGTACCTATTGGAGTATTGGAGGTAGCACTTTCTGTAGTGCTGACATCTGTGAAGGTGCTGTCCCTCGGTGTACTGTCTATAATGTTAGCCGTGCTAGATAAAGTTGCCTCGGTGAGGAGTTGCTCGGTTGTTGTTTCAAAAAAGTCCGACTGAGTAGGCGTAGAGTATGGAGTAGGCTCCTCGGTAACGTTAACATTGGTGTTATTAACGCCGGAAAGCGAATCTGTCTGATTTACAGAAATATTAAACGTCACTGTGGAAGTAATGCAGAGCGCAAACACCGACAGCATAGTCCAAGGCATAATGCAAAGCACCATATGTGCATAGCTGGCACAAGTGTAAAGGTAACTGATACAATTTACAAACAAAACCTCGGCAAAACATGCACTTGAGGACGCTAAAGTTCTTGTATCTTGCCGTTGCTAGGGAATTAGTTCCTTTCTTCGGATTTTCGTATGGATGTTTCCAAATGCCAAGAAAATCAGAGCGACCTCTACCACAATGGCGTAATTACAACAGCGTCTTGTTAAAGTCCAAAATAATGAAATACATGGCTTTTTTCGTAACATTGAATTAATTATGGTTTATGGGCAAATGGGATGCTATTTCAGTAACAATGAAAGTAAACTAAACCCTCATTTAACTATTTTTTACAGTACAGTAAATCGCGTGGATTGAAAAATGTTTGAACCGTTTTGGCTTATATCGCTTCCCTTACTTCACTCGTTATTGTTTACTGCGGAAACCCCGCCTACGTCGTTGAAGTGACGGTGGTGTTATTTTGTCTTACGAAATTTGTTTCTACGATGGATTGATTCGGAGTTCGTCCATATACGGACAACCGATTGCCACAACAATTGCCTCAACTTATTTGATGTTCAGTGACAATATTTTGTATCACTGATAGGCTAGTCGCTGCACGTCTCAGTGTTAGTTAGCCTTAGCTAACTGATAGTTAGCATCGGGGTGATGAAGTACGGGGCCTCCCAAAACTAGCTAACTGTTGGTGTGCGACGTAAATAAACAACCAGGTGCTGTTGTAGGCAGGTGTTTGGTTCGTCTATATTCGGTACACTTTTAATTTTTTTCAGTTTTAAAAAGATACTTCAAAATGAATTGCCGATCAGAATTATTGGAGGTGTCGGTGGAGGGCAAACAAGTTGATGAAGCTATGTTGGCGTTGTTGCACACGATACTGCTACACAGGAGCACAGGCAAATTTCATTACAAGAAAGAAGGCACTTACTCCATCGGTACAGTGGGTACACAAGACATAGATTGTGATTTCATCGACTTCACTTTCGTGCGAGTGTCCTCGGACGAACTGGACAGGGTCATCAGGAAAGCCGTCGGCGAATTTAAGGTAACGTTCAATGGCAAAGTAAGCTTAATGTGATGCTAGCATGGATATCAACCTGTCAATAAATTCATTTAACCTACTTTCATACAGGATGCTCTAAGCAACTCTGGGAGTGATGGAGTGGGTCAAATTTCCTTGGAGTTTTATCAGAAGAAGAAATCACGATGGCCGTTCTCTGACGAATGCATCCCGTGGGAGGTTTGGAGCATCAAAGTAAATGTTGTGAATTTGGCCAATGAACAGGAACGCCAGATTTGTCGAGAGAAGGTGGGCGAGAAGTTGGGTGAGAAGGTCATCAACATTGTGGAAGTCATTAACCGACACGAGTACCTGCCAAAAATGCCCACGCAATCGGAAGTGGACAATGTGTTTGACACCAGTCTGAAAGATGTTCAGCCGTACTTGCACAAAATCACTTACCAGATCACAGACTCATTGGGAGCATCTGTAAGCACAACAATGAGAAGACTGATTAAAGACACGTTGGCATTGTAAAAGTGAGAACGCAATCCTTGACTGTCTGCTCTCACAAAATAAAACCTAACTATCAACTTGCTACTACAATATTCATACATTCTTAAATTGGAGGCTATTCTGTTTCAAAGAAGCCTACAAGTTAACTAAAATTAGCTTTTCTGACTTGCTTGTATGGATAAACAAACGAAAAACACAAAAGGATTTCCTTCCTTTCACTATAATACTGTTTTATGTTTTGCCTTAGAAAATTTAACCTTGGATTTACATTGCCATCATTACTGTTGAAATGCAGAGGTTGGGATTTTGGTCACAACAGTGCACATTAGTACTCCACCACACTCCTACAACCCTACTCTTTCCCTGCAACAAGTAGGCCAATTGCATCATATTATCTCTTGTATATAAAATTAAAAAGCAATTTAAATTGGATTGAGACACATGGACATCTGATTATTTTCCTAAATTCATCCTATTATATGTAGGGAGCTTTTTACTTCATGTGTTTAGTGTGTTGTAAAGTGAATGCGTTCAGTTTCCAAACAGAAAATAAACTTGAGAATCCTGGTTCTTCCTTGACATTCATTCAATTGCTGCTGTCTGGTATATTAACAAGATATCTACATTATAATTTATTTGCAAGTTTGAAGTGAATTATTCATAAACATATTTTAAATATACAAATAAATACATACATATATTGTTATGTTATTGAAATGTTTCAGATAAGTCCTAATCTGAAAGGGAATTCAGGAGCACCTACATGAATATAAGGAGATTTGATTTGCATCAACAAATCTTTATTTCAGAAAACAAGCACAAAAACTGTAGAAAAGAGCACTAACACAAAAGTTTATGTAGATTCCATAAGCCACATCATTGCAATCATTACATACAAAGGTTATTGCGGCAATACGTTATTAACAAAACAATTTTTTCATAAACATAAAGTACAGATAGAAAACTGAACAGAGATCATACAAAGGCTGTCTTACATTATGACCAATTTGTCATATTAATTTCATTCAAGTCCTCCAAAATTGTACAATCTCAAAAATAATTTCCGTAATCTAAAGAGCAAATCTATGCTTACATGCACTGACATCCCATGTAACAAAATAAATATAGAAAAGGTTGCACATTTCAGTTTTCCAAAATATTTTCTGCGTGGTCCCTCTTACCCCTACATCTATCTTGATTCAGTTCTTACCCCCCCCCCCCTTCCAAGAAAAAAGCTTTAAAGCTTTGAATTGAAACCTTCAGTTGAGAGAAAACCATAAATAGAAATACCAAATTAGTTGACAGCGAAGCAAAATTCTGCATCCAAAATTAATGTGAGGTAAAGGCTGACCTGCTTGGCAACACCTTAAATTCATAATTGCATTACATCCATTTTAATCATTAGTAAAAATTAAAAATATGCAGATTTTGAAAGCAGAAATCAGAGATTGTTTTTGCTATTGTGCTTGAATAATACTTGTGCAAAACTCTTTGAAATAAACTCACACTCATTCGTAGGCCTATATTGTCAAATGTGTTTGTGTATATCCCTCCAGCTATTTCTTAACACACAGGATTTAGGGCTAACTTTCATGACTTCATATGACATTAGTGGGCACTCAATCACAAAAAAAAGAAGAAGAAAAAAAAAAAAGCCTGTTGCATTTTGAATCAACATCATGCCTGGCCCCTCACACATGTTGTAAAACAAATTCCACTGCACCACTGAGATAATTACCATGCACCACACAATACGCGCTGTACAAAATGTCAAGCCCACCTGCTAGCTATACAAATGTGTTCTTTAAGACGTATTAGGTGGTCACATCTGCACAACTTAACATACAGTATAACAGTGCCATCGAAGTAAAGTACAATATATTGATATCAAATCTATATTATATGTATATTGGATAAAAAAAAGAAACAGCTGATATCTAGGTTATTATTTACCTCTGTTCAGTAGCAGGGGAAGTTATATTTGTGAACTGCAAAGAGTGAAGAGTGCTTAGCCATGTGAAGTGTATGAAGGACTTCACAAATCCCAAACCAAATATGTTTGTCCAGGAACCATTGAACTCCACAAGTACAAACATGTGATAACCGGGCGGATGAGCTAGGCTGTTACTGAGTCGTGGAGGTATGACAAAAAGTGCTATAGGTCAGTTATAGTCACCGAAGGCTGCTACACTATGGCAGTTATCCATTGACTAATTACGAAGGCAACCTTTTTTTTCAGAACACCCATCTACTGTGCCAGCACACAAGACGTGGACCAATCATAAGCAAGAGCACTTAGATAATCTAAAACTGCACCACTAATCCTAAATAAAGCACTTCCTTTGAATAAACCACTGGCTTTTCATTGGTACAAGGGTTAAGCATTACATTTCCTAAGCATAGGCCTACATATTTAAAATTTCAAAGGCAGATTGAAAGAACTCACATGAAGTAAGCAATTCATAATTATACACATTCTTGTTCAACCAAAGGCGGTAACTTGCACATTAAAACTACTGCAAAACGTCTCAACTGCAATTAACTGCATATTTCCCACATAATCAGCTGAAGTTAGTATGTGTTTTCATTTTCATGCTGGGAAACTCACTTAGTCCTTAATGTAGATAGTTTTCATAGACAAAACAGAAACCCTTGACTTCCTCATTTCTCTGTTTCATATAATTTTGTGCACATTCATACAGAAATCTAGGAGACAGTTACATCCACCCTTTAAAGCTCCATAAAATTAGAGGAACAAATAAATAGCTGGACCCGGCAAGACTAAGTGTAAAGTAACACAACAAACAAATCAAATGATAATATGATCTTGCTTCTGTGTAAACTGTCCATTCTGGCACTGCGGGTCATTGGTGTTGCTGCCTTTACGGGCGGTTGTGACTCTGTTCATGACTCCACAAACTGAATGCCGTCTTAAAGGTCCGGTGGCACAGCTTGCACATGTACTGCCTCTTGAAGGTGAGGGCGGAGAGCGTGGGCGCATGGTAGAACAGCGTGTCAGATTCCTGAGGGCTGACAGACGTCTCTGCGCTATCTGTCTTGGACAGGGAGGCCCCATCATCGCCAGATCCTTCCTGCTCGGGCCCTGGGATTTTGGTCGGAGCAGCAACAGGCCCTCCTTGTTCCTCCTCAGAGGATGCTGCCATAGAGGGAGGCACCACATTGGTTGGTGAGACAGAGATGGACAATGGCGGCGAAGGGGAAGGTGATGACGCCCGGCGTTCCATCTCCCGATGTTCCATCTCCCGATGTTCCATCTCCTGGCGCTCCATTTCCCTGGCGGTGGCAGGCTCATCCGCCGTGCCCACGTGCGACTGGAAGTGGCTCCAGAGCCGGAAGTTGGTCCGGAATGCCTTATGGCAGATGTGGCAAATGAAGGGCTTGATGTGACATAGCAGTTCCTGATGGCGCTCCAGGTCCTTGTGTGAGCTGAACAGCTTGCCACACTTCTCACATGGCCACACGCCTGGCTCATCCAATGTTGCTGCTGATGATATGGCGGAGGTGGCAGTGCTCCTACTGGTTGTGCTCTCTCCCCTCTCACTCACTGCCTCCTCCAGAGGCTCTTCCTTCACCTGCAGCTCGCCGTGCTCGCCATGGGAACCCATGCTGAGGTCCTCAGGTGTGTACGACGAGTCCTCAGAATCAAACATGGGCAGCGCCACTGAGGAGTCACGATAGAAGGCCTCTTTTCTGACGGTGTCTCCCAGTGATTCCTGGTGGTGATGCGGAAGGTGCGGAGACTGAGGGTCATCACCGTCGCCGTCGTCGTCGTGAGTCTGGCCGTGGTTCTCCTGCTGGCCGAGCGACAGCTGCTCACGGACAGTCATCATGTTGTGGTTGTGCACCTCCACCTGGTGGCGCCAGATGCTGAAGGAGGACTTGAAGGTGCGCATGCACTCCAGGCAGGTGAGCTTCTTGTAGTCGCAGTGGGCCTCATGGTCCCTCTTCACCGAGGGGCTGGAGAAGCGCAGGCCGCAGTACGGACAGACTGTGGCGTGTCGGCAGCCCCGCTCGTGGTCCCCTTGCTCCATGGGAGAGGAGAGCTTTGCGTTGCAGAGCTTGCAAGGGTACACATCCTTGCTTTGGTTCTCTTTCAAGTGAGCCATCTGATTCGGGTCGTCTGCAGACTCGCCCCCTCGGTCAACTTGAGGGTTGTCGTTTTCCACAGGGTGCATTTTTAGGTGCTGCCGGAACTGCGACTGGAACCAGAACATCTTGCCACAGTAGGGGCAGACATAGGTCGACCTCGAGCGTAAACTCTTTTTGGCAAAGGGCTGAGCCTGTAAATTCTGTTTGTTTCTCCTGAGCTTCATGATCAAGGCCTTCTTGATTTCACGCTCTCGCACAATATCGATCAGCTTCCTCTGAAACTTCTCATCCAGCACCGAGTACGAGCTTGAGGATGGTGCAGGGTTTTGCACCACGCCATGTTGCGTCTGGCAGTGCGTCCACACTTTGAAGTTGGTGTGAAAGCGCTTGTGACATATGTCGCAGGCATATGGTTTTTCAGGGTTGTGATACATGTTCACGTGGCGATACAAACCCGCATTCGATCGAAAGATCTTTAAGCAGTTCCAACATTTAAACATTTTGTTTGGTCTCAGTTCACCCGGCTCTTCGCTACCATCTTCTGTGTTTGAAGTGCTCTGTACATTAGCTGTTCCAGTGTCTTTGTGTGCGAAGTGGTGTTCGTTCACCATACGAGACCTCTTATATGGACTATTGAGGCCATCCATCCTCGCCCTGCGTTTTGCAGCATGATTAAAATAGCCTTTTGGGTTCTCATCAAAGTTCATTTGCAGGTCTCTGAGGTTGACAGGTAAGTTATCCCCTACTGTGATGCGTATGATGTCAGAGGGGTCAGCCAGTGGACTGCTCGGCTCAGTCTTTATGTGGATGTCTGTTCCCTGACCGTCCCTCTCGTACATGTTGTGGTGCCTTGGCCTGAGAATCAAAGGTGGCACGTCATGTGACCCCTGCTGCTTCTGTTCAGTGGACAACTGCGTTGTCATGCCCATCTTTGCGGCCATCTTCACCACCGAGTGCTCCCTGTTCTGTGATTCTTTGAGTTCCAGTGCTGGAGAGAAGATTGGTACAGGGCTGTCCATGGACAAGGACCTCCGCAACAGGCTCTTAATGAGTGGTCCACTGCGGTCCACAGGGGGGTGTCGCTCCATCTGTTGACCTGCAACGGGCGTTTTAGGGTTAAAATTCGGCTCTGGCTTTTCCTCTCCAGGGTCAACACTGGAATCAGGCAGCAAACTCGCATGTTGGATTTGTGACTCGCTGAAGGACACAGAGGAAGTCAGTTGAGGTCTCACAGACGACACTGTGCTCTGTGCTGACCGTCCCTTCATGATGGGTGCCTTGGCTGAACTATTGGGCTTGTTGTCGTGAATGTCCGAAGATCTGCTGGGATTACGGTCTGTGAAGTCACTGCACCTCTCTATAGCATTCCCTCGACACAGTCGAGATGCCTGGCTTTGTTCTTTAACCTGCAAGGCTGCAGCTTCCTCCTCAGAGGCCGAGTAAGGGCCATGTTTCAGTGGCCTTAGTGGGTTTGAGCCCTGACTGTGAGCACCACCCAGCCCAGAGGCATCGCTGCGGCTCTGCCGAACAATGACACTCCTCTGCTGATAGCCGCCATCGTCCTCATCTGTGAAGGACACCCTTTTCCTGGAGATGCAGTATGAAACCTGTGGCCGCATGGCCATTATGTTGGTCAGGAAAGGGATGCCCAGACTGTAGCCCAGCTCCTGGATAGCAGCCAGGCTTCCCTTGTCCACAAACAGGGAGGATGAATAGATGTAGTTGAGGACAAGCTCAAAGGCATCCGGCTCACAGAAGTCCAGCTGGACCACGGCTCGGTGCTCTGAGTCCCTCCTGGAGAAGAGTGATTGGAAGTACTCGCTGCTGGCAGCCAGGACACTGCGGTGAGCCTGGTAGCGCTGGTCTCCCACCACCAGCACAATGTCACAAAGCTGCCCACGTAGACGCTGCTCATTGAGAACACTCAGTAGCGAGATGGCATGCGCTGGGTTACTGTAGTGAACCAAGTTCTCCATTCTGGCTGCGGAAGACAAAAAGAAGAAAGTATGGTTAAACTATACTGTTTAAGTGATTTGATGCATCTGCATAACAGCATATTTATAAATGCATTGTATAAAATTCATAGGATATAAATATAAAATAAGATTCACTACAACTGCCACTAACCTCCTAATATTATGATGACTAATAATAACAACAATATTGGCTATAGGTTATCAACAAATTTCATTTCAATCTTAGATTTTGCATTACGACAGAAAATTATGCTTGAATTAGAGAAACGGATAAATTTGTCCTAACAGCTAAAATTTAAATTGTGGTGTCAATTCCCTAATGTTGCAAACTGTTCAGCGAGAACTGTGTTGTCAAATATATTTTTTCAGAAATAAAAGTGTAAACAGATGGTTGATGAACTGACGTGGCAGTGACTGCCAAACAATCAATTGACAGATATTCAGATTAATAGGTGGATTGCGTCTCGGAGAACTGACCAACACAACAGTCTTAAAATAGAGCAACGCATGCGCGATATCGCGGCAGATTACCTCATGCTGCTGACAGATACAGGCATTCGGCAGTTAGGGAGTATTAGGTCATAAGCGAGACGTGGCGTTGAATCTGCAAATATCTGAGTAAAGTACTCAACTTCAAGTTTCCATTGTAAAACAGTCGGCAAAGCAATTCCTCTACTTAATTCACCCATCGAGGTAACAAAACAACCCTAGACAGACTCCTTAAAACATGCCCAAGTAGAACAGTGTAGCAACTACGCTGGCTATGAATTCAGCTACAAAATATCTGGTTGCAGTTACTTCCACTTCATACTTCGTCGCGCGCAAAGCAACAGGATAACTGCTAGGTTTTTGTTGGCGCACGCTACAACAGTTGGAGTCAAACACAAACAGGAAAGCCGTGGCTATGAGTGCATGTAGTCAAACCACTCCTGTCATTTTGCTTTGAGAGCTCGGTCGCAGCATCCGCAAGCACAGAGAAGTCGATTGTATATGGAGCGAAAAAGAAACCACCTCAGCGTTACGTCAGTAAAGACGGGTTTTCCACCCAGGTACTTCCACAGTTAGCGTCCTACCACTGGATATTAGAGAGCGAATGAGTTTATATATTGTACATACCCAATATATTTGTCGTATTCCCAGGCAGCTCTGAAATACGACTTTCTTTTAGAAATGTGTTGAGCGTGTTGCTGTCGTGATTCCATCCATCTTGTATTTGACGTCATCCCACTGAAGGGATGAGGTCATCGCTAAGAACGCTCGTCACGTGTGCCACATTCTGATCGGTATGGAGAGTCAGCAGGGACAAAAAATTGTTAACATTCGTGCGAAGATAACCACATTTGTTTTGTTAATTGTGGAAACAAACAATGAACGAAGTAAATTTTATATAAGATCTGTATATGGTTATATTGCGTGTTTGGTGTCATGACAATCTGGTAAAGGCGATATTCCATTCTACCATCTGGTTAATGCATTCACAGTGATCTTATTTTTCCACTAAATAAGAGTGAGCTGAAATTCACATGACTTCGTGTTCTCAGAAAGACAGCTCCAACATGCAGGGCCCAAGCGCTCTCTCTCTCTCTCTCTCTTTCTGTGCGTGTGTGTGTGTGTGTGTGTGTGTGTGTGTGCGTGTGCGTGCACATGTGCCAAGGACCACAGGCACTGTGTAAAGCAGTGTGTGTATATATCAGTATGCATCTAAATTGTATAATTATAAAACACAAAATACAATCTAATTTCAGTAAGTTATCCTCTGGCTTGTCAAAATTCTCATTTTACCCATTTGCTGCTATATCTTCAGGGAGCATGGGACATTTATTTTTTTAACATTAAATAGCCTATAGGCTACAGTGGCTATTGTAGAAATCAAGACTGCTGTGATAGACTTGAAAACTCTAAATGCTACAGCTCTTTCAGTATAGCATAGCAACAGTCCACCACAGGAGTATTATAAGTGATAGGGGGAAACATACCCATGGCACTCCATTGCCTCACAAATGGCATAGAACCTAGTTTTCACTGCCCCTCAGAGGCTGCTGTAAACAGCTGGATTGTTAATTATTAAAGGTGAGACAGATAACAGTTGTCTGCCAATTTAGCATTTACAACTGAATTTGAAATGAATGTTTTATGTTTTCACAATTCACGGCAGCAGGCATGCAGCACCTGAGGTGTTGAAAGTGCCATAGAAACGTGTTGAAAAGCCATATCCACTGGGACTTCCACTAGGGCATTTTGTGCTCTGTGCCTGGTTCCGCCACATACATAAACAGGCTTAATTGGCGCCAGTGACAAGGTTAAGCCTCACTGGTATTATTGCACAGATGTTAGAAGATCATTCAATAGTTTCCAGCACTTCTCTTCAAATCTTAAAGCATTCCAGAATTTCATAGAAGACCATGAATTTTAGGCCTATATATATATATATGTCAAACTTGATATAAAGCGAGGTTTGCTTTCCACAATGGCTCAAATGAATACACAAGGGATCCTCAGGATGTGAAGGAGTGGGGGTGAGATCAGGGAGTGGCAGGCACTGGAGACACCTGTTTCCAAGCACAATGATTTCTGGTCTCTCATCTTCACAAGGAGATGTTGGCACAGTGCAGCATCGTTTTAGCATGATTCTCAAACAATATCCACAAAATGCATTACGGTGTCTCTGTCTGGCTGGTTGCGTTAACCCTTGGTTTTGTTTGTGGACATAATACTAACTTTCAAGGTAGGGGATGTGTATTTTCTTGCATAATATGCGTAACTTTCTAATATTCAAGGCTGTTGTAAGTCATCAGTGCACCATAGAAGGCCACATCTTGTCTTAATGTAGGCCTACATTATAACATTACTTTAATGATTAATTTGATTTTGTATTCTGTCCTACTGTACAATGAATATGTCCTATGTAATAAGTGTATATATTTGGAAATGGAATTTAATATTTAAATGGAATTTGAAAATGTGTTTCTTTTCTGAGGTCTGTCTTTTCTGACGTTTTGTCATAAAGTGAGAGATATAGGCCTGTTATTAGTGTTGCAGTAATCCATCCAATTCATTAAGCACTGAGGTGTGACCAACAAACCATGAAGTATTTTGTTTCACTAATTGGAAGCTCATTTTTAGCTCAGATGAACTGTTAAGTACAGATCAAGTCATGTGCAGTCATCTAGTGTAAGCTATTCCCCACTTCACCATGAACTGTTCTTGCTGACTATTCTGTAGGATATGAGTTGTCTATGATGGGCTATCACCTCTGCATGGTAAACCAGACCACAGTGTCGAGTTCAGTATTGTCCTACCAGACGTCGTACACTCAGAGCAGATCCTGTGGAGGCTGGTTGCCCTGGAGTACGTGTGAGGTGACCCTTTACAGAGTGGCCTACCGTTTTCATTTCATCAGCCTACAAAGGGAGGTCATGCACTGCTGCCCTGGCTATGAACAAGTGGGCAGCTATTGTGCTCTACGTAAGTAGCCTATTGCCAGTATCTCAGAAAGGCACTGTTGGTTCTAAACAATCTTTGTAGAAAGTAACACATTTGTGTATCAAAAGGTCACTTTGGATAAAATAAATGAAAGAGCATTGTACTAAAGAGATGATTCATTAATTCTGCCGAGGAGGTTGTTTTTGGCACAACTTGTCCTTCTGTGATGGTTTCACTATCTGCTAGCAGGATTCCAGGAAAGTAGCCATTTGACTCATGGGACGGCTCTGTGAATTTACTTTCTCTTTTGTTAACATTGGCAGAAACTGTGATGCTTTGGACTTTCTGGACTCACGAATAGACAAATATAAGATAACTGAAAAAGGATAACATATATTTTCCAGATGACAGGGGTCTCATTTGGCTGATACTTAAGCCTTGACAAGTATTGCTTTTGATAAGCTGTAAAAGCTTGAATTCGTTATTTGTATTTTTTTCTGAAATTACTGTTTAGTTTGTCCTGTGCTGCTTTGTCACAGTCTTCAGTCACTATCACCCAATACTGTAACCCTTATTAGACAACTACATAATACAGTATCTCTCTGTTGGTTGCACTTGGTAGCTCTGAACAGCAGTGCTGAGTTCACTGCCAAACCAGGGTCCTGTCCAGAGATTTTGGCCAGTGGCTCTCACTGTGGATCTCAGACAAAATGTGCCTGGGACACAGACTGCCCCGGCTGGCAAAAGTGCTGCCCTGCTGCTGGAGGCCTCTACTGCACTGACCCGCAGCCTCCAGGTGCTAACCATGTTTGTCATCATTAGTTATACCAATTAATTAGATTGGATTGGATTTGCTCATAATCTTGTTTTTAGTGGATTAGTTAACAATGGGATTGATTCAATAATTCATGAATTACGTAACTAAGAAGTGATTCTCAATTGATTGATTAGTTCAATAGTGTATCTACTGTATAATGTTGTTAGGACCCCTACGATTTGACTGTAGACTGTAAATCGTGACTATCGATCTCTGATGCGTTTGTTTTTAATCAGAGCAAGGATGGTGCTTCAATGCAACTGTAACAGTAAAGATGGGCTATCAGCAGATGATTTCTTCTGAGAGCGGCTTGTTCAACCACACACGGCTACTACACTCTGTGGTGAGTAAGACCAAGAGATGAAGCTGAATTGGATGTCTAATGTCTCTGTTCTTTATTCATTCTTCATTTGGATCTTCAGCAGCTTCCATAAACTGGTGGTTAGTCTCCCAGTGCTCCACCATCAAAATACACTACTAATGTAAAAACAGTTAAAGTAGCGCTATCTCACTGGGCAACTCTGCTAAGAATTACAATTACACACCAGTGAAAATGAGTGAAGATAGTTGTTTGTTTGCTTTTATTTTTGCTTGATTTTAAAAAATGACAGTGTGTTTTTGTTGTGTTTTTTTTCACTGCCTGTGTCCTTGGCTGCATGTGTGTCCTATGTGTAGGTGACAGGGGCATTGAATTGCTCTGATATGTCTGTGCGCCATGTCCTCTCCTGGTCTGCTGGCCTCCATGTAACCTCCTCCTCCCTCCTTATTGGTTCTTCCTTGCCTCTCCACCTGTCCGACGTCTCCGGGAGGCTTCAGTCCCTGCTCAGTCACATAGAGGAGGTGGTGGCCGTGACAGTGCGAGGTCAGGACTCCACCAAGCTTAATACACAGAAATAATAGGAATGCTTCGAACTGCACATACACACACAAACACACACACACACTCACACACACATGCACATCAACTTTAAAGCTCTCTCTCTCTTTCTCTGTCTTTCCCTCTCTCTCTCTGAAGTCCACTCACTCTTTCCCTCTATGTGTGTGTGTAAATATATTCTCTCTGGGCAGATATGGATGAGTGTGCTCACAGGGAGCTGAGTAAGTGTCCTCTTCAGTCTGTCTGTGTCAACACGGCGGGCTCATACACATGCAGCCCCATCAATGACAGCAGAAGCACAACCACCAAGCCACCTCCTACCAGCGTTCCGACAGTAGTGACCGGCATCGCAGTCAAAGCTGAATGCCACACAGGCTATACGTCTGTGCACGTGGCTCGCGACTTTCTGATGGACAAGCACATACATACTGACACTCTGTACCTGGGCCTGCCTGAGTGTGGGGTCAATGGAGGCAACACCACTCATGTCCTGCTAGTGGCAGCGTGGAATGAATGTGACACAGTACTGTGGAGTGTAAGAACCATAACCCATATGTATATATACATAAATATGCGTATTTATGTGAAGTAAACGCTATTGTTTGTGTGGACTTGTATGGGCTGTTTGAAGAGTCATAGCTGTTCCCATAGGGTTTCTGTTTTAACAGTCCATGTCTGATATAAACTTCAAAGCTCTTTTTTAAGCATTTAGCTGATGCTTTTATCTAAAGCCACTTACATTTTTATCAGCTATCAATTACTTCAGGGGCAGTCTCCCCTAGAGCAACTTTTGGTTAAGTGCCATGCTCACACGGCGCAATGGTGGTATCCGAGATTTAAACCCATAATTTCCAGGCTACCAACATGCTAACCAGGTTCCTTAATCACTATGTCTAATCTTCCAATGAAGTGTTCTTTATATAACATCATAAATTTACATCATGTGAAACATTCATCTGTAAAGCTCATGTAAAGCCTTATTGTCAACTAGCCTAGAGTATGATTGGTATTAATACTCAAATGATACAGTATATTATTTTATTTTTAATTTTTTCTGCGCACTGGCTATCAGGTTTACATCAACAATTTATACCCACATGAGCACAAAAGTAAAATGGCCCGGGCTTGTTCTCTTTGTTATTTTCTACCAAAGCTGTCCTGATTCTCTGTGCTTCTTTCCTTCACCTATACAGAACAGCACTCGCTACCTGGCACAGGTGACGCTCTTCGGTAACATGAGCAGCCACCCTTGGCCTAACGGCTCTGTGAGCATGCCCAGTGTCCGCCTCCAGGTGCCCATCCAGTGCAGCTTTCTGGGCAGTATTGTCAACAGCATTGTCATCTCCATAGGTACACGTGACTTTTCGTTGGTGTCAGTCTCTGTTCATCAGAAGTGCTGGTCTTTTGCTAAAGTGTAATTTTAAATGCAGGTCGAAAAGAACCCACCACCCCCAGTGAGCCCTGGATGGGGCCTACCTCTTCTCCTCCACCTCAGATGCTACATCCTACCAGTGTTACAGCAGGGCCACCCCAAAACACATGCAGTAAGAGAGCCTCCAAATCCAGGTCTGGGCTTGTTCCCACAAACAGCTTAGTCCCAGATTTGAGAGATGGTAGCCATGGTGGTAATAATGGAAACTATCTTGTGGATAAATGATTGTGGAAGTGTGTGTCTTACAGTGAAATGTAGAATATGTCTACAGTTACTTACTGTTTAGTACTGAATGAGTTTTTAATTTTTAATATTCTACTCCCTCCCATCTCCCATTTATTTTCATTTATTTCTTTTAGATGCTGTGCCTCAGATCATCAGCATCCACTCTTTCAACGTCACAGGCTCCTCATTTAGAGTCTCCTGGACAGCAGCACCTTTAGGTGGAGTCACTTTTCACGTGGTGATTCTCCAGGGCACAGTGGTGCTGATGAGCTGGCAGATGAACGACACAGAGATCGAGGTCAAGCTGCTGAAGGCAGGAGTCCTCTACAGAGTCTGTGTCACACCTCACGCCTGTGGAGCCCTTGGAACCATGGTGGAGATTCCTGTTAAAACAGGTGTGGGATGATTTTTGGTGTTCATTGTTGGTGGTTGGTGTCCTCCTTAATTTTACAGACAGACCACAATTGTCCATTGAATACTTGTTGTTTAGTGACACGTATCAAGTACTAGTAATAATATATATTTGGTACTTGTTTAGGCATTTTATTTAGTCACTCATTTTAAAAGCTATTTTGCCATGGATTAAACCATTCATTTAGTACTACCAGTTGTAACTATAAAATGTAGCTTTCATCATTGCAAAGAATATAATATATTGTAAATGTAATTGAATTCTGAAAATATGCTAGAGGAGACCTATGTGGATGTGGACTCTTGATATGAGAAAATGTGTTCTGTATGCCAACAGATGCCCAGGCCCTTCAGGCTGTGGCCCGTCTGACTAATGTGCACTTCACCGAATCCCTGCTGGACCCAGAGAGCCCAGAACATAAGAACCTCTCCCGCAACATTCAGGCTGAGGTAAGATGAGCTCCTGACTGTGTCAGTTATTACAACCCGATAAATCAAATACCTTTGTTGACATAACATAGAGAAACTTCAGTCAGCAGAGGTAATTCTGAAATTAAATTCAATGAATTGCTGTGTTGATAATGGAATGACAATTATGATTAACTACCTGTAATTAACTGATTAATTAACTCCCTCCTACAGATCCTGCAGTCCCTTCCTCCAGACATACAGGCCCTGGTGGCTTCTGGGAAGGTTCAAGTCATCATTACTGGCTTCTCACAGGGTAGCGTAGTGGTGAAGTTTACCATTGTGTTTGTGCCCAGTGAGGGCCAGGACATCATTGGGGTGTCCACCTCCCTCATGACCTCTCTCCAGAACAGCTCCAAATATACTGTGGACAGCAACAGCATCTCCATACAAGGTATAAGCCCACTAGTCCCACTACTATGTCTCCTGGCTTGGAGCCAGAGTGCTCAGATATCACCAATATATGTATCATTTCTGGGAGGCAGATCCTGTCAGTGCTTGTGGTATTCAGGCTGTTCCTGGTTTCTCATTCTCAGATTTCAATGAGTGTCTGAGTGGAAACAATGACTGTTCTATTGATGCACGGTGTGTCAACACTATGGGAGGATATAACTGCTCATGCAACAACGGGTTTGTTGACACTAACCCCAGCCGGCCAGGACGATCCTGCATAGGTATAGTCTTCACATTCTTTTTTATAGTCACACACACACACACATAAATGAAAATGCATACAGGTCTGGACCCCTATATATTTTTGGCACCATATGTAAGCACTTGACTAAAATAGAGTATCACCTGCTGAGTTCTAAGCTAGATATTTTTCTGTGGAAAGAACATGTGGCTGTACTTGCTTTCTTAACAGGACGACACTCATTCAGAAAACTACCATTTCCTATTTAGATAAAAAAATAATAATCATTATATAAAAACTGGCAACATCCAGTGCAGCTTTATGGGCAGCATTATCAACAGTTTTATCATCTCCATGGTTACACATGATTGCATGGTTTTATTGGTGTTTGTCAAGTTCTTTTTGGTAGAGATGATGGTCTTGTGTGGTTGACAGGTAATATGTTGTTTTAAATGCAGGTCAAAATGAACCCACCAGCCCCAGTGAGCCCTGGATGGGGTCCTCCTCTTCTGCTCCATTTCAGATGCCACCAACTCCCAGTGTTACGACTCGGCCACCCCACATCACATGTAGTAAGAGAGCCTTCAAATGGAGGCCAGGGCTTGTTTCCACTTATAAACAGCTTTGTCTCAGATTTAAGAAATGGTAATAATGATAATAATGGAAACAATAATAACTGTCTGTCCAGTGCATAATTGACTGTGGGAGAAAATGACAAGTTCAAGAAAAAAGATCTGTTCAGAATGATGGGACAGATGTGTCTTACAGTTGTACTGAATGACTTTTTAATATTCTGTTCCCCCTTTGAAATCTGTTCCTTTTATTTCTTTTTAGATGCTGTGCCTCAGATCATCAGCATCCACTCATTCAACGTCACAGGCTCCTCATTTAGAGTCTCCTGGACAGCAGCACCTTTAGGTGGAGTCACTTTTCACGTGGTGATTCTCCAGGGCACAGTGGTGCTGATGAGCTGGCAGATGAACGACACAGAGATCGAGGTCAAGCTGCTGAAGGCAGGAGTCCTCTACAGAGTCTGTGTCACACCTCACGCCTGTGGAGCCCTTGGAACCATGGTGGAGATTCCTGTTAAAACAGGTGTGGGATGATTTTTGGTGTTCATTGTTGGTGGTTGGTGTCCTCCTTAATGTTACAGTCAGTCCCCCATTGTCCATTGCATACTTGTTGTTTAGTGACACATATCAAGTACTAGTAATAACATATATTTGGTACTTGTTTAGGCATTTTATTTAGTCACTCATTTTAAAAGCTATTTTGCCATGGATTAAATCATTCATTTAGTACTACCAGTTGTAACTATAAAATGTAGCTTTCATCATTGCAAAGAATATAATATATTGTAAATGTAATTGAATTCTGAAAATATGCTAGAGGAGACCTATGTGGATGTGGACTCACTGGGCATGAAAATGCATACAGGTCTGGACCCCTATATATTTTTGGCACCATATGTAAGCACTTGACTAAAATAGAGTATCACCTGCTGAGTTCTAAGCTAAATATTTTTCTGTGGAAAGAACATGTGGCTGTACTTGCTTTCTTAACAGAAAACTACCATTTCCTATTTAAATAAAAAAATAATAATCATTATATAAAAACTGGCAACATCCAGTGCAGCTTTATGGGCAGCATTATCAACAGTTTTGTCATCTCCATGGGTACACATGATTGCATGGTTTTATTGGTGTTTGTCAATTTCTTTTTAGTAGAAATGATGGTCTTGTGTGGTTGACAGGTAATATGTTGTTTTAAATGCAAAGAATATAATATATTGTAAATGTAATTGAATTCTGAAAATATGCTAGAGGAGACCTATGTGGATGTGGACTCTTGATATGAGAAAATGTGTTCTGTATGCCAACAGATGCCCAGGCCCTTCAGGCTGTGGCCCGTCTGACTAATGTGCACTTCACCGAATCCATGCTGGACCCAGAGAGCCCAGAACATAAGAACCTCTCCCGCAACATTCAGGCTGAGGTAAGATGAGCTCCTGACTGTGTCAGTTATTACAACCCACTAAATCAAATACCTTTGTTGACATAACATAGAGAAACTTCAGTCAGCAGAGGTAATTCTGAAATGAAATTCAATGAATTGCTGTGTTGATAATGGAATGACAATTATGATTAACTAACTGTAATTAACTGATTAATTAACTTCCTCCTACAGATCCTGCAGTCCCTTCCTCCAGACATACAGGCCCTGATGGCTTCTGGGAAGGTTCAAGTCATCATTACTGGCTTCTCACAAGGTAGCGTAGTGGTGAAGTTTACCATTGTGTTTGTGCCCAGTGAGGGCCAGGACATCATTGGGGTGTCCACCTCCCTCATGACCTCTCTCCAGAACAGCTCCAAATATACTGTGGACAGCAACAGCATCTCCATACAAGGTATAAGCCCACTAGTCCCACTACTATGTCTCCTGGCTTGGAGCCAGAGTGCTCAGATATCACCAATATATGTATCATTTCTGGGAGGCAGATCCTGTCAGTGCTTGTGGTATTCAGGCTGTTCCTGGTTTCTCATTCTCAGATTTCAATGAGTGTCTGAGTGGAAACAATGACTGTTCTATTGATGCACGGTGTGTCAACACTATGGGAGGATATAACTGCTCATGCAACAACGGGTTTGTTGACACTAACCCCAGCCGGCCAGGACGATCCTGCATAGGTATAGTCTTCACATTCTTTTTTATAGTCACACACACACACACACAAATGAAAATGCATACAGGTCTGGACCCCTATATATTTTTGGCACCATATGTAAGCACTTAAATAGAGTATCACCCGCTGATTTTAAAATTACAGTACCACAGTATTACAGTTTTAAGCTGAACATTTTTTGTGGGAAGAACAAATGTGACTGTACTTGACATGTCACAACAGAATGATACTTATTCTGAGCAACTGTCATTTCCTATTTAAATGAACCGAACATGAAGCATGATAGTTCCATGAAATCTATGTTCATACACACCTGTCTCATATAATTTTTTTTTCAGCTTTAAATATAAATTCATCTGCATCGAGCCTCTCTCCACCCATCCCTGCCACACAGAGCTTCATTACTCCAGGCTTAAGCCCTACTTTAGACACAACAGCAACAACCACTCACAGCCGCACCTCTTCAGGGATGGTTACTATGCCCCATATGTCAGCCATAACAACAACAAGAGCCAAAGACAACTCCACCACAACCACAACCACCACAAGTTCAGTGACGTACTCAGTGTTGATGACAAAGAGTCACCTTGATCCAATAAACTCCAGTAGTGTTGGAAATCCAGCTGCTGCCTCAGTGGTCCCAGCAAGCCTTACCACAACACAGACAAACGGCAACGAAACCCTGACAAGCATTCACTCACAAGTAACTACAACCTCTGCACACCCAACCACTGTTTCAACCACAGCTAAGGCTATGGTCACCTCCCTACCATTGTCCTCAACCACAACAACTACTGCAAACTCAACCAAGGCAATAGTTGCAATGGTACCATTGATCTCCACCACCTCAACTACAGCAAAGGCAATTTCAAACTCACCAATGATCACTACCTCGTCCACAGCCAAAGCGATGGTCACAAACACTGTAGTGACCACAACCACTTCAACCACGACCAAGGCTATGGTCACAAATGCACCGATGTCCTTGGCTCTCAGCTCAACATCTCAGCTTATCCAGGTCATCTCTCATTCAGTGACCATCAATGTGGAATGCAAGACGGGCTACACATCTGTGCACGTGACTCGTGACTTTCTGATGGGCAAGCACATACCTACTGACTCTCTGTACCTGGGCCTGCCTGAGTGTGGGGTCAATGGAGGCAACGCCACTCATGTTCTGCTAGTGGCAGCGTGGAATGAATGTGACACAGTACTGCTGAGCGTAAGACCCATGACCCGTTACTATATGCAATGTGACAGAGATTTAGAATCCGTAATTGTCCATATGGTCACTTCAAATAAAATAAATCTATCCACTGTATCTATATAGCAGCATGAATTTAAATCTTAACAAAATTCAGTCCCTTTTCTGTATATAGCATTCTAGTCAGCGTCCCAGAGTGATGCAGAGCACCAAACTACATTGCTGATAAAGAATGCAGGAATAATTGGGTTTAGAGGAGTGTCATAACTGTACCCACAAAGTTACCCACCTTAAGCAAGGCACCTAACCCCTCACTGCTCCCCAGGCACTGCTATAACAGGCAGTCAACTGCTCCATTTTTTTGTGTGCTGCACTTGACTGTGTGCTGTGTGTATTTTACTAATTTAGGATTAGGTTAAATGCAGAGACCAAATTTCCCAAATGTGATCAAAAGAGTATAGATTAATTAATAATAACCTGATTAATCTTATCTATGTATTTGTAAATGAAAGAACAATAAGTTTCATAATGAATAGGCCAGTGTTGTCAGTTCTGACTCCCTGTGGTTCTTTCTTTCACATGTACAGAACAGCACACACAACACTGCACAGGTGACACTCTTCAATGAAATGAAAAGTCACACCTGGCCCGACGGCTCTGTGAGCATGCCCAGTGCCCGCCTCCAGGTTCCCATTCTGTGCAGCTACATCAACAGCATTGTCATCTCGGCGGGATACTCACCCTTGGTGTAAGGCACAACACATTTACGCCCCATGGGAGATGTCTCCATGGAGATCTGGTTTACATCACTCACAAGCTCTCAGCTCTTGCTCCATGCCACTGTGTCACTGATTGAGGGCGATAGCAAACATGAATCATGATGCAAATAGAGTTTATTCCTACAGCTTCCTATTAACATGCATTTTATTTTCATGATTTGTATTGTTGTTTTGGTAACTAATAGCTTAGTTGTATAAAAAAGATACAGCAAGTCCTTTTACTACCTATCTAATATGTACATAAAATGTTTGTGTTTGTCTGTATATGTGTGCTCTTGTACATTTGTGTGTGTGTTCCACTGCTTACAATGAAGGTACGACATGATCAAAGATGTGGTGCAGGGGTCAGGCTCCTTCCACGTGACGGTGCGTCTGCTGAACGGCACCATGCCCCTGCCCGAGAACTACACCCTCTCCCCTAATGAGGAGGTGGTGGTGGAGGTTAGCGTCAACTCCACCATTAGTCAGATCAAGGTCGTGCTCAACAGGTGCTGGGCCACCCCCACTAACAACCCTGGTGGGCCCGTGGAATATGTCTTCCTGGAGAACGGGTATAAGTGTCTACACCACATACAGCATACTAGTGAAGCCAGTGTTTTAATGCATCACTTCAGTTTACCAACCAATATATGATATCATATGTACTATTACACAAATTCATATCAGCAAGCATTATTATTTTAAACCCCCCTGTGTTAATAGGGTCCCCATTGATATACACATTTTGAGAGATGTTGAGGGTAACATATTGTCTGTTATATTGTCTGTTTGGTCCCCAGTTGTCCTCTTCCTAAAACCTACACCAAAGTGCTGCAGAATGGCAACGACAGTAAAGCACTTCTGGCCATCCAGATCTTCTCCTTTGTGGATATAGACGTCATCTATCTGCACTGCCAGATTCAGATCTGTTTCAAGACTGGAGAGTCATCTTGCCGGCCTGTATGAATCTTTTTTTATTGTCAGTTGCTTATTTGCTGCAGAAAACAGACCATGGACAGTGTGTCTGTTATTTAGTGTGACTGAAGACTTAACAGTGAAAAGTCACTTAAACGTGGCCTCATCATGGTTGTTACCTAATTAATAAGTGTTATTATATTTGTTCCACTGTACACTAACCTGCTAGGACTGTTTGGAACATGTCGCTCGGCTGTCTAACCTGATTGGGACAGCAAAGGCATCCTGTGGACCCTTCCACAGGTTATACCCTAGTAAGTACAATTAACAGACCAAAACACTTACAAAAAACATCAAAGTAATAGCTCTGTATCTAAAGGTCATTTGTACTTATACAGTGCATGGATCACACATGCATACAGTAAGGTTAAATAAAAATGGTATATTATACAAGTATCTTGTTTAGGTGCTTAATTTGGTTGGCACTGAAATAGTTTAGATCACTTTCTGTTTTGTCTCTGTCTGATCTGATACCTGTCATAAATCCTTATAAATCCTTATAAATCCATGACAAACATTGAAGGTTTCGTGGGTTTACTGATTCCTCACATTTCTCTCCTTCTCCCTCCTCCCCTCTCTTTCTCCAGAAGAGGCTGGTAGCCAGCAGAGGGACACCCTGAGCATAGTGGGTTTCAGCCTGCTGGGTGTGGGCCTGGGTCTGCTCCTCTTAGCTGGTGTGGTGGGCACCTTATTCTACAAGAGACGCATTGGCATCTACAACTTCAGCTTCAAGCCCCGGCCCGAGAACTTCACCTACCACGTGTTTGACACCTAAAGTGGTTTGTCTACCATCTGTCTGTTTGTGTGTATGTATATGTGTGTCTGTGTGTGTGTTTTTCAGAGATATATTTTCATTACATTTTACAAGGATGATTGGTGTTTATTATGCTATTTTAGAAAGAATTTGTTACCAGCCTCAGTTGCTATGCTAATCTCTGTGAATTGAATCATTCCACTTTTAGCTTATGAGATACATGTCCCTTCATGGCTTGTATATAATTCTGTCACTGAAGAGCTACAACCTGTGGGCACATAGCAGATATTTTAAACATGTACTCATAGCAGTCTGAGCACTTTGATATTGATGACTTTAGCAGCACTAATAAGAAACCGTATCATCTAAAATTATGAATTGTGAGTGTAAAATGGTATTTAAGTATACATTAAACTATGCAATTCATTTAATTGAGTGTTTTTTTAAATGTATCTATACGTGTAATCAATGTGTTGCTAGTACAAATGTCCTGAATGGGTTTTGGTAATACTGTATGTCTCATGGACAAACATGACAGATGATGGCTGGTGGAGCTCAGTTATCATGATTTGAACCCTAGGAGTCAAATTTCTTCACACGTCTTGCAAATTCTGACACCTACAGAAGCATGTTTAGAGTGCATTATGATATAACACCTATAGTAGCATGTTTAGAGTGCATTGGCAACAGTGCCAGATCTCAACCATAGATGAAAAGACATACAGTATGGAAGGCAGAATAGGAGGAGTATGTGTAGAATATGAGCAGAGTAAAGGAACAATTCAATTCAAACAAATGTGGTTATGACCGTTTTCATGAGGTGGCATTCAATATGTATTGAATTACTTTATGGAAAGTAATGTTTGGATATAGTGTCTATAAGTTTGAATCAAGTTTTTGGTTTTCAATATATCTTCTTCAAATTGTACATTTACTGCATTACAAATAATGAACATTCCCTTTCTGGAGCTACATATCCTGAGTGCAGTGTTTTTCATTTTTCGATGTAGTGTCTAATTAGTCCTATGTAGTGTAATATGAGAAAGTGTTTCGTTTTGAACACAGTTACTGTTTTGCAACTGTTTTGGAGTGATTATTCAATTTTGCAAGAAGAATGTAGGGTTTTATGAATTTAGTTCTACTTAGTAGATTTGTGTTTACAGTTTTGAGAAAATTATGGGAGGTTTTGGGAAATGTGTTTTAGCAGTTGTGAAAAACTGTAGCATGGGCTCAAGGGCTCAGTTGAGAAAAACTGGCTGTGAATCTGGAGAGCCTAACCACTAGATGGTGGTGTTGTCCAAAGAGGAAGCAGGGATGATCATGACTTCTAGTGCCTCCAGATTTAGAGCTTGAAAATAGTGCCAATAGTCCCCACGCCCACTCCCTGAGTCTCAGCGTTGTCATTATTTAAAATATTTATAATTCTGACAATTGCCCCACACAGTACTCACAGACTTACAATTTCAGACAGAGAAATAGAAAGAGAGTGTGTGTTTGTGTGTGTGTGTGTGTGTGTGTGCGTGTGTGTTGTGTTTTGTTGGGGGTTCCCTTGGGACAAGGTGGTACCATCTGCACAAAAACTGGCACTAACATAACCTCATCCATTATTACACACACCCATTCACCCTCTTTGTTCTCACTAGGCAACCAATTACCATGACTACCATTCAGACACACTACTTATTTAGTTAGCTGGTTGCTTTCTCTCAATTCTTACAGATATGGACAACAGGAAAACACATGAAGAGGGTGGGAGGAGATCCTAAATCCACTGAATCCAGTTGCAAAAGGAGCAGTATTGTATTTCTTCTCAGTACTGGAGGATGTGCTCTTGTTGCTGGTGATAGACTACACAATGTCACTTGCTATGGGTTACACTAAAATGCATAAGACAGCTCTAAAATAAACTGTACAGATGGTCAGAGATGTCCTGCTGGTGAGAACTGACAAAAGGCAAATATGTTATAGGCAGTTTTTGTCAGACTTTGCTCAATAGTCAGCATCCCTGACCAGTTTGGTATGTCTCTGCACATTTCCTGATTTATTTTTTTTTTAGCTTGCAGGGACTGAGCTGGTCATGTGACCTGGCCATCTCTCTTCCATCTGCTCATATCCCTTTACCGTCCAAAGCTTGAAGCTCAGCTCTCTGACTCTGAGCAACCAGACCACAGCCATTTTTCATCTATCCATCTTTGTACCTATATACTGTAGTAGTGTGTAAAGTGTGTGTGTGTGTGTGTGTGAGAGAGAGAGAGAGAGGGACTGTATGTACTGTATGAATGTATACATATATGTGTGTGAGTGTGTGTGTGTATGTGTGTGTCTGTCTGTCTGTCTGTATAAGCTGGCCCCTAAGGCCTCTATAAGATGGGACCACTGAAAAGACAACATACCACTCATTATGGTCTGAGGTAGAGTGAGTAGTGTGGAATGAATTATTATTTTATATCGGGTCAATGGAACATGGGCCACCCAATGAAATGAGGGAAATTAATGGGCATTTCAAAAAAAGCTAAAATAGCCTGGTCTGGTTTCTACCGGAAATAATACTGCTTATAATGTGAATTTATGGCATTCACTGTCAACTTTGTTGTTAGAATAAAAAAATGTTACATGTTGTTCTGCAATAGGCTGCATTTTAGCACCAAAGCCAAATTGATGAGAATATGGTAGAACAGAGGATTATGCTCAATTCACGATGCAGATTGCCAAGCAAAATACTATTTGGGAACAAAATCATTTAAAATGATTATTTTTCATGTTGTGGGTGGTTGGCTGACTCACATTGATGCCAAATGACAGACTGAATCACTAACAACCCCTCCCACACAATCCAATACCAACAACTCCCACAACACCCCTTACTTTTGCACACACACATACACACACACACACACACACACACACATGCACGCACACACACACACACACACACACGCACACACACACACACACACACACAAACCTAACAAGCCCTCAACACGTCCAGTAACTATTCTAAGTGACAGATTAAAACACCTTTTACTGTTGTCTGATGACATCAGTCATTGTCAGTGTGTCTGTGCTCTTTAAGGCAACTTATAAACAGATCTGAAGAGAAGCCATCACTGAGGCTGCCAGCTGATTGGACACTGAGGAAGAGAAGCCATCACTGAGGCTGCCAGGTGATTGGACACTGAGGAAGAGAAGCCATCGCTGAGGCTGCCAGGTGATTGGCATAGGCTGAGCTGTCAAAGACAGCACACTGAGGAAGAGTAGCATCACTAGAACATGGCTGTCAGATCCTCTGTTTGAGAACCCAGAAGCCTTTTCAAAGCCTCAGCCAGTCACATGGCAAGCCTATATCCTCTGCATCTAGCATGACAGAGAGATCAAAGTAGCACGACTCAGTCAGCTGGGGCAAGTCAGATATGGAGGAAACAGATCTGTTTTATGTTACATAACCAATCCGTTTAAGTAGTGTTTTGGCTGATTTTTTGTCATCTGATAGTGGACCATATTATATTTATTGCTGGTCTTTTTGATAATTCAGACATAAATCCATGTGAAGAAAATAGCTAAACTTAGCCAATTTTGGCTAAACAGCTGCTGAATATTTATACTGACTGCAGATATGGTAAATGTGCATCATATCTTAAGACATTTTTGGTCTGCAAGATGGATACCATGGATGGAAGCATTGACATTTTAAACTGTTGACATTTTGCTGAATAGCAATAGACGTGCTATTGTAAGTATTTGCTAAATATACTAAAGAAAAACCTCAGGATAATTCTTTAGAAGAACATATACCAATGTATATACTAATGACTTTCTGTTTATGTGTACAATTCCAACTTCCAATTTAAGTTCTGATTCTGTGAAATTCTGAGAATTCAATCCAACACAAAAGAATAAATGTCCTGTAAGTCATGAATAGACTTATAAATAGCTTGACTTATTCATGAATAGTGATGCATGTGATACCTGTGATACTTGTACATGTAATACTACATGTCACACATGTGATATTACATGCAGTAGGATAATTTAAGGAAAATCAATGCAAAGGAACAGAAGATTTCTTTACTAATTTATTAACCTTTATAAGCAGTAGAACTTTGCACTGTTCTGTCAAGGGTGGTATTAAGGAAGCACTTTATGGTATGGTGTGACTATATATTATACTATCAATGACAGAACATCTTTGAATCTGGAGCATGTGACATTAATGGAATTTAGCACCTTTATATTTGTAGTCAGTCAGTTAATCCATCCAACAAACTTGTTCATCCGGTCAGACATCAGTCCCAACTGAAACATTTTTTCCCTTACCATATGTTTTTTCCCCATCATTAGGAAAAGCTTTACCTCAGTAACTTACAATAGATCAATATACAGCATACACATACAGTACCTAATCGACTGTCCCTTGCAATCCACATGCCACCCTGATGCCATGCACACACCTGGCACCGGAGTTGTCTGGCCGACGTGCCATGGGGGCCCCCGATGCCGCTTATTTGACGTCTGGGGCAAAGCGCACTACTCCACCGGTCCTCCGAGGTTGGGGTCTTTCCACCAGTGGTTCTGGCTCTCCTCCAGGGGAACCCGGGGAATTATGATCACGGGGTCGCCGGTGCACCTCGACCTTGAGCTCTCTTTCAAGGTCATGGGAGAGGAAGGGCAGCAGGGGGCGTACCAGCAGCAGCAGCATTGTGTTATGAGAAAGAAGATAAAAATAGACGCATAAGAACACAGTTGGTCAACTCTATCACAGTTGGTTTGTCTCTATCACAACCATATTAACATCCACATAGCCCACTGTAGACATACAGGTCAGTGGTATGGATGGTAAGCTCAAATATCTGGTTTGATTGCTGTTACCACTGAAATTAAAGGCATGCGGTGTGTGGACAGATATTCTAGAGGTTGTGTACCTCTTAAATATTCAAATGTTCCACTCACATTCCCATTCAATTCAATTCAATTTTATTCATTCAAGCATTGCAATACCATACCCAATAGTATAACACAACCACATGGAGGGTCATGTATTATAGGGTAACAGGACTACATGGAGAGGTTAACCGTTTACAACAATAAGACATTGTTGTAAAATACTGCAGGCCATGTACTAATTATACTGCAGACCATTTCAAAAATAAGATAGCTGTTGGCCTCTGTGCTGCCCAAGATTCAGGCCATGCAATTTGGTTTGCTTTGACCTATTTCAAATGGTATGTCTCATGGATGGGTTAACATCACCATAAGGGCAACACTACGAGGCCCATAGTGAGAACATGGCAAGACAGCAGCAGCAGCAGCAGACTCAAGACAGCGACTGTTACCATCTAGCTCACATCTAACTCTCTAGGCACTGCAGTTTCCATATGGAAGAGAATGGAAGAGAGAGGGGAAAACACTCTAAAATTAACCTGGAACAGGTTTTACACGAAGACATATCAAAACAGCTTCCTCATCATAAATGTACAGAGTATGTTGTAAAGAGAGAGAGAGAGAGTAAGAAAGAGAGGGATGGCAAGGGAGCTAACTGTGGGAATGGATCATTTTGGATTTACCTTGGGTTAGGGAGCGCACAGCCCCACAGATGCTGCTTTAGGGTCTGCACCCAACCAAAATCACGGATGGGCTGACAGAGCTGTATGTAGTGGTACTGTTTTAGCACAACCCTTCAGAGGGGGACGAGAAGGCCATGCGTTAGCTAAGGGAGGTCTCAAACCCACACAAACAAACATCAGTGAAGGACAGCACAGGAGTTCATGCCAATTAAAGCAGAGTAAACATTGCATGGATCTACTTCCATAAACATCATTTGAAGGAAGGAAACTGCCCCTCAATATGGTTATTGTAAATAAATATTTGGTGCTTCTAGCATACAGATCTTAGTGCATCACATCCCAATATAAACATACATATTGCTATTAAAGCTAGGTGAATATGGTCTGGAAATATATTGGAAGGAAATGTGTAATAATATATTTCTGGGATTTCACCGCAGCAATATGCAGGAGTTTAAAAGGATGTCACAACATGTGCACTGCAGAGAGGCTAAACTAACAGACTCTCAGCTTTGCGTGGTTAGATTCAGAAGTTCTCTTCCATGTGGATATACGTACACATGAACTCAAGCAATGTCTATCCGTTGTCTATACACAGAAATGCTCCTCAAGCAATGTCATACTAGTCGCACAAACATTGGGATTTTTTCAAAACACATACATGTCCTGAGTCAAAACACCACTACACATGAAGAAGTGTCCCCGCGCCTACCTACCGTCCATTCTGAATGCCAACAAAAACGGACCACAACAGCAGCTTTTCTTTCCTGCTTTTTGCATTTATTAATAGTATGTTAATAAATATAAGCAAGCAGAGCAAACAGAAGCACGTCACATTGATCGGTGTTGTCCCATTTACAGAGTATGACTTTCACTCCCTCTTTACCTATACCAGTGACTGACTGCATTGAGCCATATAGCACTGTGTTGTGATAGGCACAGCCGGCTGGCTGCACAAGGTCAGCCTTCCTCGTCTCTCCCGTCTCCCTCCTCCTCTTCCTCCCTCTGACCTAAGAGTCAGGCCAAAAGGTTGCAGAGCCACAGTGAGATGAGGGGCTCACCATAACTCAGAAAACAAATGGGTGGTGGATGTTCTGAACAGAAAAAAATGAGGAACAAACATTCCTCTTTGCTTGTTTGAAGTTGTTTTGTAGTAGGTCTCACTGTTTGTTTGTTTGTTTTTTGCTGAGGAGCAAGAGGTAGAGGAGGAGGAGGAGGAATTTAGATCATCGCACCAGATGATGTCAGATAAGAGGGCAAGTGTGATGAAGCAGCTTGTGAATGAACAATGAAAAGAACCAGTGTTTAACCTCAGCCTTCAAATGGTCACCTCTTATTCGCTATTGGGGATGCATGGAACCTGCGTGTACCTGGGTGTACTGCCACATGTTACAGGACTGCTATCCAGTCTTGAGTAGAATAAGCAGGAAACTAATGGCCTACATCAGCCCCTTGAGATCTATACCCATTCGTCTGGTAAAGTCTAGAGGTGACAAACCAGCAGTTGACTCAGGAATGATATTGGCTCTGATTTTTTTACTAGATTCAGTCTAATGCATTCTAGGTAATCCTGCAAACTAAATGAAAATGCTCCCATGACATGGACATCTAAATCCAGTTAATTATCCACTTATCACGAACACACACACACACACATACACACACGTCAATATGTCAATGACCTAAAGGTGTTTAATGTGGTTGAGGGGGGACTAATAATATCTGTTGGAAAAGCACCCATGCATTTGCACGCTAAAGCCCTTTGGCAAGGCAAATTGTTTCTTTATTTTGGCCCCATTGCAGACCAAAACAAGCATGCATCCAGAAAACACCAAAAGAAAGAAAAAAAAACTAGGAAAACAAAAGGGAATCAGTGCTGAAAAGCATACAGTACAAACAGCATTCAACTTACCATCACATCATGGCATTCAATACAACAAAGAGAGGAATTAGCACACATTGTTGATATTTTGCCATCAATATAATTCTCCAGTATGAGAAAAACAAAATGCATAGTAAATGCATGACTGGAAGCATGGATGGAAAAATACATAGATAAATAAATAAAATAAATACATAAATAAATAAGTAGGTACAGGCACACACAAATAAAGAGTTCAACAAATAAATACATGGATGGATAGATATAGATAGGTGTGTGTGTGTGTGGGGGGGGGGGTATTATATGTTTTGGTTGTACATGATGATCTAGATGGTACCTTTCTCAGAATAAAATACACTTCAATGTTTTCACAAAGAAAATACAGAATGTATCCTTTCATTGTACCAAATCATTTCAACACATTAATTTGATAATAGTTACAATACAGTATAGACATTCAATTCTACACTAAAACACAGTATATACCTAATGATGTAAAATGGCAGCGACCTCTTGGCTGTGTTTGTATTTCAAAGACCTAAATCCTAATTACTGTGTGACATTCAGCAACATTACCATGTGCGCACTATCACTTTAAGAAAACACTCTGCTCTACAGTATTGCACACCAGCCTTTTCCAAGAACACAGAAATAGCATTGAAATGTATTCTATGACAGCAAATACAAATGGTAAAATTACTGAACCTCTGATGACAAAAGACAATAATGTTTGTGGGCTATGAGAATCCCATGAGGAAAACAAAACAAAAAAAAAGCAACGTTGATGAAGGGAACAGCAGGCAATATGACATCAGTATGCCCTGCATACAACCAAGCGACACATTTATCAAAGTCATTTAGAGTAATGGTGCATGACATCCATGGGTTTTGTCATTGCATATCATTTCAGTGTTAACTAGTCGTGTAGACTAAGATCAGAGAATGAGTAATAAGTAACCTGAGGTTTTAAATAAACCCTTGATAAATGCGGCAAAGCAATCGGTGCAGCTCAATGGCTGCGCACAGCACAGAGTAGCTCATCTGTGGCCCCCATGCAAAAGCAAGCTCACCATCCATTGGCTAACCAAGCAGCCCGTAGCCATGGAAACAGTGTAACAGTCATAATGGACATGAAAGGAGAGGGTGGGGCTCAGCTGCCCCCACCCTCTCATTACTAATGCAGTGTAAGTGGGTGGATGTAAAATCATCCTGTGACGCTCATTTGGTCCTGATATTTAGCACACAAACAATAAAGGCCTAAAGAGGAGGAGGAGGAGGAGACAGAAAAAAGGAGGAGAAAAAAGAAGGGAGAGACATATCTATGCTGAATAATAAAATAGAGGGGAGTCGGAGATGGGTGGGGGGTGGGGTTACCCCCGATTACTAAACTTTCGCAACCTTCACTGTCATTTCTGATCTTTCCAAGGAAGCGCTAAAGGAAGAAGTTAAAGGAGAAGTGCAATGGTTTTTACTCTTTCGCCTCAGCCAGTTTGTTGTTCATCTCTTTACTTTTCTCCTTGTCTCGTCCCTCTGGCTGGACAAGGGGCTGGTTCTCGGAGGCCTTCTTCTTGGAGCCACGCACCCCGGCCGCCTGCCTCTCTTTGGGCTTCTTCACGGCCTTGCCCTGACTCGCGGACATGGAGGTAGTGGCCGCCCCCGTCTTTTTGGGTTTGGACCGATGGACACCTGGTTTGTCCACCTATGGAACAGGGACAACAGGGGGGTAAAGAGGACCACTCTGTGACAGTTGATGAGAAACCCAAGTGAAAAAGAGTATACTTACTTTGCTAGGCTCTTTGTAGGGTTCGGCGTACAGGGAGCGTATCCTCCTTCTATCTATGGCCTTGTTGTCAGCTGCAGACCGCAGCTTGGCCTGCTCTCCCCTGTAGGTGGCGCTGTAGCTGGTCTCCAGGTTAGTCTTCTCATCTGGGGGGAGGTACTGGGACTTAGCCCGGATGAGCTTGGCTGGTTTCACGTCACTGTAGGCTCTGAACTCCGTCCTGTTGGCCCATAACATCACAATACTGACATTGCCACCACAAAGACAGGTCAACCTCCTATTCAACATGGCGGTTTCCGTTTTTACTCAACAAATCACCCTCTCTTTTCTTTCCTCTGCGCAAGATAGAAAGGGAAAGGAGGCACAGACCAATAACTGTATATAATACACAGTCAATGGCACAGACCTGACAAATAATCTTTTACTTTGTACAGACAACTGAACACCAAATTCAATTTCATCTGAACTGTAGGCCCTTTTACATGCATTAGAAAGTACAAAGAAGAGGACAGAGACATTCAGTTCCGTCTTGTTCTCTGGTCTCATCTCATTTAATGTCATTTTCTGTACACAGACGCAGAGCCACACTAAGAGCCTATTAACCTGGGGAGGAAGATACAGCACAGTGCACAGTGAGGGGGGGTGGGGTAGTGTGTTCCTCCTTCTTAAGGCCGGGGGAAATATCTCGGCGAGATGAAGAGTTGCGTCATTGCATTTGCTGGCTGCACTGAAGGCCAGTATTGATTAGGTAACACAATTACTGTCTGGAGGGAAAAGGGGAACTAGAGAGAATCAAGGAATGTTCCAACAAGCTCAAATCCTCTCCCTCTGAGCTGGAATAAAATAGATTATATATATATCGAAGAAACTTAGAGAATTCTCAGAAATGTGGACAAGTGGAAATTAAGTGCAACAGGCTGTAAATCTATTCTACAAGGCACACATAAATGTACGTGGGAATTAACAAGAGCAAGGTGTAAGCAATCTTTTTTTTGCACAAATATGTTCAAGTACGCATAGTAAACATAATGTCTGAAAAAGGTAAACAAATTTACTTTCTCTCCCTATATCTGTCTGAATAAGAGAGATCAGAAAGATTGTGTGCACAATCTTTCTGAACTCACATGTTTGTGAGGTCACATATGTGTGTGTGTGTGTGTGTGTGTGTGTGTGTGTGTGTGTGTGTGTGTTTGTGTGGGAGGGGGGAGTTGTCTGCAAGGGAATTCACATACAGTATGTGTGAGAAAGATAACCTGAATGGAAAGTCGTATCTTTGCTTCTACACTGATAACTTTGGCTCCCTAGACAAACATTCACTACCCAAACAGCTTCTTATTCATCTCTAAGTCCTACTGCTAGTCTGTAGCCCAAGTGGTGACGAGGAATACCTGACATGAGTGATTAAAGGACAGCTCAGCAAAAGCAGCACTCTAAGAGATGCTCTCAACTCGCATCAACTGCAAGTCTCTCCTCGCTCGTCTCAACATACAGGTGTGGAGGGGCAGAATGGCCCGAGACACTAAGGGTGATGGACTGGACTGGCCACTCATCACCTGACACTCAGAGTCAGAATGAAGACATCAGCAAATGCCCAGCTGTGTGTGTGTGTGTGTGTGTGTGTGTGTGTGTGTGTGTGTGTGTGTGTGTGTGTGTGTGTGTGTGTGAATGCACATGTGCGTTTTGGGGGGGCGGTCTGGGTGCAGTGACACTGCTTTCTGCCTATTCATGCTTCTCTGCACAAGAATGGTGCAGGGCACAGAGGCAAGAAGATGCCAGGGCAACACCAGGAGATGTGAGCCACTTTGCATGCACACACACACACACGCACACACACACTCATACTCATGCACATACACACGCAAAGGTGGCTAGAACTCCCATGATAAGGTGTTCTTTACAGAAAACTAACAATATACAAAAACATAAATATGTTGTAAATTATATACTGTATACCATGAAAATAATGTCCTATCATTTGCTGTCATTCTTCAACTGATTTGACCCTGTACAAACACTTGCTCAACTCAGCCCATGGAGGTTGTAAAAGATGACGAGCGCTGATCTAAAGGGAGGCTGCCGCATATAGCCTTGTGAAGTTGAACCACGGTGAGTGGTTACACAAGAGGAATGAAGTCCACTGTAATTGCCCAGACACCCAAAAGATATGAGAACGGCTTATGAAATCCAAGACCGTGGATGCAAAGCCCTGGGGGGGGGGCGGGGGGGCAAGAGAGAGGGTCTGTGAAGTCTGACTAAATCAACTGTGCAGAATATAACTAAAGCTAATTAGTTATTTTATATATGTTATTATTTCATGCCATTTCATCTGCAACTTTGAGACAAAACTCTAATCTTGAAAACACTATACACTGATACGCTGATAAACTGATAAATGTAATTTACTTCAAATAGTCTGCTTTGCTTACAGTAATACCAAATCGTAACAGTGTTACAAGGGCAATGGGAGTGCCTGTTTTATATTTTCCAAATGGATTTGTATTTTGCTCTGTTTAATTCACTGATTCATGACAGTAATACATTCATTTTTAATTTGATTTTGGGAGGGTGGTGACGGAAGATGGGGGAGGGAAAGGGAGACAGTGAGGGAGGGATGGAGAGAGAGAGATGAAGAGACAGAGGGAGAGAAAGAGAAAGCAAGAGAGATGGAGCAAAGTGTAAATAAAATGAAATAAATAAAATAGGGGGAGGCAGAGAGACAGGGAGAGGGAGAACGAAAGAAAGAAATAGAGATAAAGACTGTTAGGGAAAGAAACTGAAGATAGGAGATATAAATAGAGAGAGAGAGACAGAGAAAGAGAGAGAGAGAGAGTAGGTCTTCAGCCTTATACTGGTGTATTCTGGTTACTGTACCGCTAACAACAATGACTATTGTGTTGAGTGCTGAGCAGTGTGTGTGCATGGTCCAGAGTGTGCTTGGTACGGTGCCACTGGTCACTGCGGGCTAATTATCCATCCTTACTGCAACTGTAACTGCACACAGGCACTCAGCAGCCCAGTGGGAGCCTCTGTGGACTAAGCCCTCCTATTGCTCTCTCTATACACATGGGGTCCACAGACACCTTACTAATCGATCACCTGACAAAGAAGACAAAATCAATAGTCTGTATTTTACCACGGGCCAAGCTACAGAGTGTGAAGCTCAGAGGATGAAATGACAATAATGGAATGGAAGTATGGAAGCTCACACACACATGTACACACATACACACACACACACTCACACACACACGCACACTCACACGCACAGATACATACACACAAACACAAACACAAACACTCAAACTTAAGGACACACACACAAGCTCAAGTATACACACACTGAGACACAGACACACACAAACACAAGAAATAAAAAATGCCTACAGGCACTGGTACTGAATTTTGGTTGTAGGCTACTCAGAGGCTTGTCCCATAGGACTGAATTTAACTGCACTCAAAACTTGCAAGCACAAGCGTGCCACAAATAAGTATGGACAGGAGTCAGCAATTTCATGTTGTATATTGGGATAAAAACTGCTGTCTCACCCTGAGAACACTCTGAGAGGTTCCATCAGTTCCCTTACACATTTAGCTGGAATTCTATTCTCTAGTTCAAGGCCTCTTAGCACTGTCTTGGGGATCTCATTTTCTTCCCCTGAAGTATCCAATCCAACAGCCTGCCAAGAATCTAATGATCTCCTCATTCATTGGCTACTCATACAATTAACCTGTGTATAACGCTTTTAACAGCGCAGATGTTGAAAATGTCATCCAGGCATTTTTTATTAAATTAAAGTAAAAAAAATGAGACACTAATGCTCCAATTGCTTTGTAATATCTTTCATTCGATTCACACACATTTTCCCAGCAACACAACACTGTCATTCATCGCTGTCTTCACCTACTTACACATGATCTAGCCCTACTGAGCCTGAGGTGCTATTGTCGGTTCCTGCATCATCTGGTCGGGTTTCCAGCACTTGGATAACAAACCAGTCTACTGTGTGTCTGAGAACGACAAGTCAAGTCCGGAGGCAGATGCATTTGGTGCTGCCGAACCAGGCCTACTGATAGAGCATCATCTGGTCAGGTCACATGTCTCAAAAAAAAAAAAAAATCGCGGCACAGGAATCGCGACACAGATCAAGACATCAGGTGAGGAAGAGAGGTAGAATTTCAAAGTGCTTGCATTAAAGCACCAACAGATAGCTACAAGGCTTAACAAGCATCACTTTTCCTCTCCTCCTATTACTGTCACTCTGCATTCACGTCTGACTGCTTCAAAACTCTCAGAAACAGAATTATGCACGGACAGGTTTTTGTGAATGACCATGGGTACTGGTTGTTGTTATACAAACACAGATGACTGTGTTTAGGACTATAAACACTGGTTGTTCATATAGACTGACGATTATGCTGTGCCAGGGTCTGTGCCATCTTTTGAACTCCACCCAGCCGTGCGCAGCGAATGACCCGCTTGCAAACTGACCAGCTCTAGCCTCTAGCACCCCTCCAAAGACACGCCCCGGCTCCGGAATGGGCAAACTGATGCCAGTTCATGCCACGCGAGGGTATTGAGCACAGCTGTACCCTCTTCACCCTCAGGCTCCTGCCAACAAAACACTGCCACTTGTTGAAATACTATCACTAACCCAAGTTCCATCATGTATTTGAAGATAACATCAAGCCTCAGATCAAACAATGAAATGTGGCCCTTTGTACTGCATCAACATGACCCCCTTGGGACTCTCTAGTGTTGGGCTATCACTGATCAAAGAACACTACAAGAATACACATATTCAGTTGACCAAAGAGACCAAAAAAAGACAAAGATGACACTCCTGCTGAAATCCAACACATATATATGATAGCATTTGATGCACAAAAGAAGCAGCCATAGCATCCGTAGAGGTGTATAATCTTTAGCATTGTCAGGCCTAGCAAAATGTTAATGAGCGCAACACTATTCTTAGCCATTACTGTATAATTTTAGTTTAGAGCCTACACTTTCATAACAAGCCTTGGAAACAAGGGTTACTGTACCTCTGTGGCCTTCCAAGCAAACTCATCTCCTCCCCTTGCATACTAATGTCACAGATGACACTGTTTTATTATTCTCAGGCCCCCAACTGGGTTAAATCTGAGAGATTTACATGTCTGAGAAGGGGCTTCCTGCTCATGGCTATGTTCACTGAATGAATGTAAGTCTGGGCTCATTATGCACGTCATGTGTCTGAAAGTGACAGGCCTTCAGCATCCATCAGAAGGGTACTGATGTATATGGCTAAGCTATGACTACCCGTGAAAAAAATGGGGAATTACAGAAACATGCTGGCATGGTCTTATGGGTAATCCACTTAATGATAGAAAAACTCTTACTAAAGACAACCCCAAAAGGCAAGCACAGTCAGGGACAAAATCATAGAAGCCACTTTTAGAGAAATGGTGTTAATGATATTCAAAATGCAAAAATGCTCACTTAACAAACAGCTCAAGGCAAAACCTCTCACAGCAATTAACTGTCTCAATATCTGTGAGATATGCAGACCCCTGATAACATAAAGATGGTTTTACATTTGTAATAGGCTACAGAGCTAAGAGGAGAATATAGTCTGATTTAACTTCCATTTTCAGCATTCGAGATTTCATTTGGGCTCCAGTGACATTCCTGTTCTATGGATGTTATGTAGTTGCTACCACCATTCCTTACCTGTAAGAGCTGCCCCCAGCTACCTCCTCTTTGATCTGCCTGTTAAGGGCATCCACTGCTGCCCTGGGCTTGCCCTCTGCGGCCATCTCCCCTTGTCGTCCGTCCGCGGTCACACCAACCCTTTTCTCCACACCAACCCTTTTCTCCACCACCTTTTCCCCTTTGGCCACTTGCCTCTTTTTCCTCTCATTCAAGAGGATCTCCTTTTCTTGTACTTTGTCTGCTATTTCACTTTTCTCTACCCCACTGTCTACGTCTGTGTGGACGTGCTTTGACCTGTCAGGGACACGGTCATCCCCGACAGATATGGTGGGGCAGGGTTTGGGGATCCAAGGATGGTCACCCCTTTTCGGGATGGGCCAAGGTTTGAAATCTTTCTGATACTGTGTCTCGTTGTTGAATGGAGTCTCTGGCAAGTGGTACTCATTTTTGGGCTTACAGCTGGGCTCTGGGCGAACTCGCCAGTGTTTGTAGTCGTGGCGCGTCACGGACTCGCACGATCTCTCCGCAGTGGTCCCCGGGGTAGTCGGCCCCTTCCCCTCGATCTCCTGATCCCTGTTCTCCCTGTGAGAAGGCTGCGTTTCTATGGCGACGGCGCTGGCTCGGAGCGGAGGACACAACTGCTTCTGTGGATGTTGCAAATGGAGGTGTTGCATCTCGGACACGTCCGAGTATTTGGTGAACACCAAAGGCACCGCAATGTCAGCTTTATCAAGCTGATTCCAAAAGCGAGCCATGCAACATGCCCGCGTAATGCAGGGCCACGCCATGACTGAGGATAGGAGTGATTGTAAATACACAGAATACCTCGCAGCCTGATGTACTACAAAATGCTCGGATTATTGATGTTTTTGCAATTCCGATCTCCCTAGACCCAGCTTCCTGTGTGCGCTCAAGATGTCCGCTGTCTTCAGTGTTTTGATTCTCCGTCGTGATTTCACACTAATTTGCAATTCAATCCATACCATCGGAGAAAAAATTACCAACTGATCGCATAAAACAGTTATACAATAGTCCCTTTCGAATGTCGAATGCCACGGCTTTAACTTTAAAACCAGTGGACAAAAAAATAGTCTGTGTTCCGCTCCGTTATGGCTCTTCGTGCTAGCTACGCTGCGCACAGAATTTTTGCTGGGTAAAGCAGCCCCGCCCGCGCGCGCTCACCAGGCATGGAGAAGATGCTCAGAATTGGACTAAAGCTGTATCACCTGGCTCCGTCATCAGCGTGCAGCTTCTGCAGCGGGAGAGAAGGCGTGCACTGAGCTACCATTCGTTATTATCAGTGGGGCGCTCAGATGAATAGAGAATATGCACTGCGGTCACAACTGAAGAGAACAGTCGTTATGAACTGGACTGGACTCCCCCCGTTTAACTTTGCCTGTAGAAAAAGGTTGTCACTCAGCTTATGTCGCATTGTGATGCTAATAAACTGTGGGCGAGGAGGCAGATGGCTGGTTGGTTGCATGCAGGACTCTTTTTTTATATAATCCTCCGTAGCCATTAATCTTTATGTTTATATTCATATTTAGTGCCTGAGCGAGGTGAATTCATTGCTATATGTTCATTATACAACTCACGAATATTGTAGTGAAGACAGAGAATAAACAAACATGCAACAAGCCGACAAACATCCTGGCCCCACTGCACGACTTAGCCTCAAACTCTAACAAAACTATATGCATTGTTTGCATATATCAGTTAACAAGCCTAACAAGTTAACTTGACTTTTATGTTAATCATTTTGAGCCTTTATGTATTTTATTCTTGTCATATGGTTGGTTGGTTGCATGCAGAACTCCTTATTATATAATCCTCCATAGCCTATTCACCACCTGTCAGGAGCGAATCAAAAGTCCCAATTCATTATCCTCCGTTCTTCTGTATGTCGTTATTAATGTAATAGTCCCTACATTTGAGAAGAATTCAAATGTGATTATGTCCAACACACAGGAGTCAGGACAACAATTATTACATTTATGTGAATGTGCAACCTTCACACACAACCATTCATAGATCATACAATATAAGCAGACAATATATTGTAATAACCCATGTTAGGAAAAATTATTGCTGCTAGCCATAGACACTACATGTTTGTGAGTCACTTTACTGTAGCACAGTAGTGGGCTTTGGTGTATTGTGCATCTCCAAAGGGCAGTGTGAAGGGCATTTTAACTGAACCCAATGCCTAGGGTCAAAAGTCTTTATTGCAGAGATAGGGAAGTGCACTTGGGTTGTTAAACTTTGCATTGAACTAATGGTTAAGATAAGATCCAGGGAGAGAGAGAGAGGAGGGAGGGGGAGTTATAGTAGAGACTTTAACCCTGAAGGGTGAAGCCTGACTAGGTCGATCTGTCAGACCTCAGCCTACCTCAGGCAGCCTGGTTGCCTTACTCTGCTCCACGGCAAGAGCACACCATGAAGATCCAGTTTGCGCCTGCAAATGTGCCTCTGAACAGAAGGCTACAAACTGCAGCAGTACTCCAGTGGGTCTTCTCTTTCCTCTGCCTCGGTAAGTGTACAAGTGTGTGAGTGTTTGAGTGTACACGTGTGTTGACGACACTGTGCCAGTACGTCTGCTGCACCTCTGCAATAGAACCACTCAGGTGGACCTTGCTTTCTGGCAGTGTTGCTTTTGCCTTTTTTTCTCCAGCCTGTATGCTGTGTATATATATAAGGCATGGTAATGCATAATGAGGTGTGATTAAATAAATGCACTGAAAACAGAATTTAACAGTGGGATGTCTTGTTGAGGCCTATACCTTGATTGTCTGCAGACACTTTGTTTACATTGAGAATGATCAGTGATTAGGATGGAGCTGTTATGTAACTTTCTCGTAATGTCAAACACACCTTTATCTTACTACTTAATACTTAATACTTAACTATCTTACCACTGTGAGCACAGTTTCATTAGTATAGACATAGTGTGAAACAAGATTAACTCTGTGTAGACAGGACTGAACACAATGAAACATACTTGACCTCAGCCCTTATAGGTATATATTTGTTACTCAGCTAGAAGAGGTAGATGTCACCAACACCAAGGTCAATGGGTCACAAACCATATAACACAAATGTCAATGAAAACATCTATTCGTACCACATTACACACTACTGATCAGGCCTCCGATGTTGTTAATGCTGCTGGACCTATGAAAGTATTCTGTTTAATGTAGTATACTAATAATATTAGTAATATTCATATATTTTTTCTTTTGCCTTTATTTAAGCTATATGACTTTGTGTTTTTCATGTCAATGTAATGTTTATTAATGTAATTGTTAGTTATTTTTGACAAAAGTCTGCTAAGAAACTTAAGCATAAGCATAAACATTAAAAGTTTCTTCTAAATTAATTCATGTAAATAAATGTACATGACGGAGGCCCTGCAGAAATGCCTTGTAGGAAACAGTCACCCCCTAGTGGGGAAATTATGTCATGTTTCTTGTCACTAATGACTGCTAATAACAGCTGCATGAATTTAATGAGTCATTAATCTTTATGTTTATATTCATATTCAGTGCCTGAGCGAGGTGAATTAATTGCTATATGTTCATTATACAACTCACGAATATTGTAGTGAGGACAGAGAATAAGCAAACATGCAAGAAAGCTGCCAAACATCCTGGCCCCAATGCACAGACTTAGCCTCAAACTCAAACAAAAAATTAGATGCACTGTATACTGTATATTCTGCACATGTCAGTAAACAAGCCATTTTTTACATGGTACTGATAATGAGTAAGCTGTTCTCAGATAGGCCTACTTTCTCCTAATGATTCACTTATGTTTACAACTGTGTTGTACTGTATGTACGTTTATGTACAAGAGTGTGCACACGTGCGTGTGTAGTTGTGTGTGTGAGTGCGTGTGTGAGTGGGTGAGTGAATCTGTGTAGTCCCACAATAGTGTATGTGGGCACTATTACGTATCTGTCTTGTCCATACTGAGTTTTAACAGTTACGTGTATCACCAATTGTTGCCGGTGAAACGTTGTCTCGTCTCACTATGTACTGTGTATATGGCTGAAACGACAATAAAAACCTACTTGACTTGACTTGACTTGACTTGACCTGACTTTCTTTTTATATTCTGCACACTTGACTTTTGAGTAAATTTTATGCCTTTATTTCTTTTATTCTTGTCATATTTTTATCTTTTTTTGTGCTTTTACTTTCTTTCATCTACTGTACTTAGCTTTTATTTTTGTACAGCACACTGAACTTCCTTTGTGTATGAAATATAAGTATATAAGTAAACTTGCCTTACCTTGCCTATCATTCACTAATCTAGGTGTGCCTCCAGAGGGTATCAGATCTATGACCTTTAACATGCTTGTTTGACTTTTGCTGTAGCAGCCCAACTCCCTGATCTGTATATTTCATTCGTCTGCTGCATCGATTCTTGAACAACTTAAACACTTAAAGACATATGTACATAGTCATGTATGGTAGATGCAGCATTTCTGTATGTTGTTGGCTATTTTAAAACCACCCCTGGCCTCTCACAGTAGGACTTCATTTTTTTGTAGCTAATCTCAGTCCATGCTTAAATGAGCATTCTTCATGATGTAATTAAGGGTCTGTCCATCTGAAGCTTCTGCCGCTGCCTTTGTCTGACTGCTTTCACCTGATAAAAGCAGATGTATTTAATGTTGTTTACACACTGATGAACAGGCTGGATATGTGCTGTTAGTGTCAAGCGTCCCAATATTTGTTGTCAGAGTTAATGATATATGTCCTTTGCCTTTGCCTAATTAGCAACATAGTCTACAAAAACTGCATGAAATGGATTTGATTCTAACCACAGCTTTTCACCCCATTCTTTGTCCTCTGTGTGTGTGTGTGTGTGTGTGTGTGTGTGTGTGTGTGTGTGTGTGTGTCCTCGTCTTCTATGTGTACATACTCTACTCCCCTACATAGCCCAGATCTGCACTGGACTCTTCTTCATTCTGCTCTTCACACGGTTCTGGCTCATCAGTGTGCTGTATGCTGTATGGTGGTTCATCGACTGGGAGACCCCCTCAAGGGGGGGCAGGAAGGTCCCCTTCCTCTGTAAACTCCCATTGTGGGACTATGTGAGAGACTACTTCCCCATCAAGGTGAGGGACATAGTGTGTGTGTGTGTGTATCAGTGGTCAATGTCAACAATGTCATCATTGTGGGTACAAAGAGAAAAAACCTATGGCATTTCCATGGCCTAATGATAATTTTACACCTCTAAATCTAAATCCATTTATATGGATTCCGCATAGTACTTCAGCATAATGTTTGATATCTTTTGGTTGTTCTGGTATGCTAGAATAGAGTACACTACCGCCATCTAGTGCTAGTGATGATCACTACAATCATAAAAAAGTGAATATTTCAAAATACAGCCATCAGCAATATAGCAGAAGTTAGTTTCTTTCATTTCCTCCTTGTGTCTGAATAACAAGTCAATCTTACTTAATTTCTTACAGTAATTAAAATCAAGCCATTTAAGCATAGTTATCATGACTAAAGGTATACATGGAGAATCAACTTTCAGATCAAATCATATTAATATAGTCATTGGATATTGCTATAGTCATCTAGCTGGTCTGTATCTGGTCAGACTGGCCTTTGGATGACTGTATACCTTTATGCTTGATTAGTAGACATTTATCAGAATGTATGTTTGATATTGGATTAGTTAGTAGGGTGACACACAAGAACTGGTGTTATATTATGTGTCTATCTCCTTTAGAGAAAACAGATGTAGCTAGAGGTAACTATTGTGTTCCGTTCTGTTTTGTTATCAGATGTGAAGAGAAAACCCTGGTACTGTCAGTGGTTTTATCAGATAGTCTGTAGATAATAACATCCACATGACTTGTTGTTCTTTTGAACTCTTGCTTACAGTACAATCAACACTTATTATTTGTGAATGCAGATAGAAAACATTGGAACCACAAGACACTTAGAGTGTCCCCACCGTATCAGTGGTCAAAATCTGCTGGAGTTTCTGATTACATTTTGAGAGCAAATAATGTCACACAATGGTCCACTAAAATTAAACATAGTTTCTCTTTGACTGCAGGGTCAAGAACAACAAAGTTGTTGATTGTTGATTAGAGATCAGCTGAAATATTTTTAATGAGAATATGATCTCATTAGTCAGAGGTTAGGAAGACCCAATGAAAGGCTCCTCTCTTTGGTGTTGGTAATGTATTAGACCGAGGTTTTATGGTCTCGTCATTGAAGTCCAACCATTGTCCTCCTCCTCATCAACCATCTGCTGCTCTGCCCTGCCAAACAATCTAGCATTGCCTTCTGAGTACCTAGCAGATATGGGCACTCAGGTATGGGACTCGAGACTTGACTTGAGATTCGAAGCTAGACTTGAGTCTTGAAGCTCACACAGAGACCTGAGACTTGACTTGAGACTTGTGAACAATTTAGATTCATACATCATTTAGTGCATGAGTAAATGCCACACAAACCCTCTTTTCAGTGCCTGCTGAATATATTCAGTTTTTGTAATGTCTGCATCCCAAACAGTGTCAACTTTACATTACAAAAGGTCTTGTAATGTACAATTGACTCTATTTGGGCTGTGTCTGGTCAACTCTCATGTCAACACCCTCAAGTAAAGGGTCACAAGTATTTTTAGGCCAACCTGCCGAACAGCTCGTGCGTCAGCTAGCACCATCTGGATTTACTAGTCAAGGTCTGTTATTACATCATCCTGTCTTTGCATGCTGTTAAACATGCCGGTTTATGGACAACACATCGAAATAGAATTATAATGGAATTTATTCAAGAATAATATTAAATAATAAGAAAGAAAGTAAGTGTACTGAATGTTAACCAAAAATGTGGTGTGAGCCAGCATTCAGGACATATCGTGCAAATCAAAAATCAGAAGTCAAAGGGAAAGGGAGCTGTTGCTGAGACACTTGCCCACGAGGTGGGCAGGACAGAGAGAAAGGCTCTGTTCAAGGGGTCACAGATATAGTGGAGGTGGGGTGGTGAATATACGGCTATCTCAAGGGTTTGAATGAAGTGTGTGAGGGCTCACTGAAGTTTGGAAGAACCCTTTGTAGTTACCTCAGAGCTCGTGAGACTCATTTGAGCACATGGACTTCCCCGGATGAGCATGACGAATAATTCTGTGGTCGTTTGCAAATAATATGTTTTACCATCAGACAGTTTTAGAATGGGTTCTATTCATGTGTTTCAGAGATGTTTCCTGTTACATTAGGCTTTTGTGATAACTCTAGGAAAAATGGTGGAATTGAATAGCCTCAAGACAGTTTTTTTTTATAACCGTGTTCAAGAATGATGAAGCTGATGAGGGGATGATAGGAGAGTGACCAGTGTTCTCTCTCTGTTTGGAAAGGGGCTGTTTCAATCATTAACATCTGTGTCATACTGTATACATACACTATCAGACAGACCAAGGAGATGAAAAACAGTGAAGACATCAAAGTAAATTACTGTCCAGGCAGAAATTCTAGTCAGAATTTTTCTTACTTTTCTTAAAATTAGTCAAGTTGAGATCACTTAATTTGTGACCCAAAACCAACTCAGTAAAACTGTATAGTGTCTGTCTGTCTGTCTGTGCTATAATTTTGCATTTGTCTTACATCTAAAGATAATATACTGTAATTAAAAGATATGTGTACATTAGTCAAATATCAATTCAGATCTTACTTGAAGTCATTCAGCAACTCTTGCTGCTTATCAGGTGGGTTGTTTGATAATTTTTTCAGTTGCCAACTCCTAAAATTCCCCCTCAACTCATTCCCTGCCTGTTTTAGACATAAATCTACAATGTGGGCAAAAATCAAATGGTGTAGAGTTGTTGCTCTACACAATTCATCTCGTCTCATGTACTGTCAGTGTAAACTGGCTCAGTGTTTGTTTTTCACCCCTAGCCTCAGGCACACCCCTGTGTTGCCTTGAACTGCTAATCTCAAACGCTGCTCAACACACAAACAACCACTGACACTGACACTGTTTCTGACAGTTGTTGACACTGACACACAAACCACTGTTTTTGACACTGCCATGTGATACTATGCAACATGCGAGGAACTACCTCTGACAATTTCCTTGTGACCTGAAGCATGAAGCTTGTTTATCTAAGTCCATGTGCAGGCAATGGACTTAAAGAAAACACACAAACACACATGGCAGGAGAGCTTTTTCAGTTACTAATGGAATACACAGCTTTTGAAGCTTTTAATGTATTATTTATGGATTTCACAAATATAAACAATGTTCTGAACCTTTTCTGAATGTTTTAATTTGTAATTGAACACTATGTTCATTACTTGATTCTGTTCTTTTTGAAGTAATATTTCAATTGGCTAAACTGGATGCACCATGACTGGATGCACCAGATCTATGGTCATGGAATAGAAATGGAATAGAAAAAATAAAATGCAATAAAATGGAAGACTTGATGATAATGATGATGATGATGATAGCAAATGATACAAAAGTAACTTATTCTGTGCTGCAAATTAGCGCATTTTTAAATGATCTCATAGGGGTCTATGGCCATCACTTTCACTTCACTTCCACATGATTTAACACACACAGCTTTCTTGGACATAATAGTGGGACAATTATTATGGTCAGAAAGGCACTTTTATTACACTTAATTAATAATTAACCTTTTATCAATAATTATTACAATTGTTCTTGTTCTAGTTTCACCCCATCGTTATATTTGTGCTTACAACTAATATCCAACTGTGTCTGTAGGCTTGGTGAGCTCAGGCGCATTCTTTTCTAAAAGAATAACATTTTTGATAATAACAATTGAGAAATATGTTCCCAGTCTGATAAACGCAGCCCTCTGATGTTCGGTTCCTATTTTTTCAGCTTATTAAGACTGCTGATCTGGATCCCAGGAAAAACTACATAATTGGCTTCCACCCTCATGGGATCCTAGTGGCTGGGGCCTTCACCAACTTCTGTACAGGGGCCACTGGATTCAGCACGCTATTCCCAGGCCTGACGCCCTACCTGCTCATGCTGCCACTGTGGTTCCGGGCCCCATTCTTCAGGGACTACATCATGTGTGCAGGTACAATGTTGTGTTAGTGAATCAGGAACCAAAACAATGACAGAACGTAAGTATTTATGCATTACTAGAACATCTCTGTTAGAATGTGTATAGGGTTGTACTTTCCCATTTAGCACGAAGCTGGGGGTCCACCGGTGCCCCAAGCAGGGGGTATCAGGCCACCAGAGAAACATGAGCAAAAACACCAGAGGATCACTTGGCCTCTGGTGGGCCACCAGCCTCTTGATATGGATGAGGATAGGAAGGCTGAAAAATGTTAGTTCATATTAGTATAGTATTACAGTTAGTAGAGTATAGTTAGTTTATACTAGTATAAGTATTAGTTAGTTTAGTATAGTTAGTTTATATTAGTATAAGTGAGTTTAGTATAGTTAGTTTATCTTGGTATAAGTAGTAGTTGACACTCATGTTTCTTAGCAGCACCTTTTGTACAAGCAACTTACAATACTTTTAACCCAAGACTAAACAAAGTAAATCCAGGAGGTATCTCAGGTAATTCCAAAGTGTGTTTAGTTAGTGCTTGAAAGGGCCCAAACTTTATTTCCAGTTCATGGACGCAGGACCGTTTTAAACGTTTTTTATTCAATGTACTCCGAGAATGGAGACCTTGTGACTTTTGAGGAGATGCTTGGTGAATGTTGCATTAGACATTTCTTAGAATCACATACCATACCTTTGAGACAACACTCAGGTCAAGATGAGGTTCTTTGTATGCTTGCATAATGTCAAAGTAACATTTTGACATGAACCAAATCATGAAAGTAAAGTAAATAAAAGTACTAGTGGGTGGAGGAACATCCAATCATTTCCTTTGCCATTCATAATTTTCCAATGAAGACTTGTCTGGAAAAAAACCCAAATACTGCAGGTTAAAATGTAAAAGATGGATTACTGTTGTATGTCTTTCAGGGCTAATCCCATCTGATAAAGAAAGTGCCAGCTACCTGCTCCGTCGGAGAGAAGGGGGCAATGCAGTGGTCATAGCGGTGGGTGGAGCCCCAGAAGCCTTGGATGCCCGACCTGGGGCTTACTGCGTGCTATTGGCCAATAAGAAAGGCTTCATCAAACTGGCCATGGAACATGGGTAAGACAACATTTAAGGCAATCATGATTCCAATATAGCAGGTAACAGTTTATGCTGAAGATGACACTGTGTTGATATGTTGACACGAAGTCATTCCCAGTGAGATTTTTTAGACCAACTGTATTGCCAAATGTATTGCGAAACCTTCTGAAACCAAGTAAAACCTGTAAACTGTGTCTGTGTTTCCTGCAGTGTTGACCTGGTGCCAGTGTACTCATTTGGAGAGAACGAGGTCTTCGACCAGGTGGAGAACCCCAAGGGCACCTGGCTCAGAACTATTCAAGAGCGCCTACAAAGCATCATGGGTATCTCTCTACCTCTTTTCCACGCACGTGGCGTCTTCCAGTATAGCTTCGGTCTCATGCCATACAGGAAACCGATACATACAGTTGGTAAGATCAACAGAGCACCAGCAATCGCCTAATAAAATAATCTTACCTTTACGATTTAGTAATTCAGGACAACCAGTTTTTTTATGTGCCTGTCATTTTTCTCTGACAAAAGCACACACACACATACACATGTTGAGACATTGCAAGTGTCTCCAGCATATCTTGTATAAATATCAGCCCATGCATGCGTGTGTGTGTATGAGACTGTGTGTGTGTGTGCGTGCGTGCATGAGTGCATGTGTGGGTGGTTGCAGTTCAAGTGCTTCTATCTTAAGCTTGATTTAAGTTTGCTCTGGTGTCCTGGGAACTGATCCACATTGTTGCACAAGGGCTGCAGTGGTCAGATGCCAGCAGTTCCCAGAGCCGACCTAAGGTTTGAGTCTGATATCTGTAAACGTGAGCATCATTGATCAAGGAAGGTCACTGTATCACCTGAAACCATGCCATCACTGGGACTAGATCAATCAGTTCACCCAAATCTGGCCTAGTTTAGTTACAGTCTGCCCTGGTATGTGGTTGAAATGAATATACAGTCAAGTAACTTCTTCCATAAAATATGCAATCACTTTTCATTTCAAATATGAGAAATGGAATTTTTATGCTATTTTTATTCACGTTTTCTCATATTTATCATATTAAAGGAGAAATCCAGTGTGAATCAGTCTATAGCCCTGTTGTTTGAAGTCACTGAGTGATGTTGGTAGAAAAAAAAGAGAGAAAATTTGATACAACATAGACAGAATAATGAACCGGCAGCTAAATGGGGCACGGAAACTCAAATTCAGTTTCACTTTCCTATGCACCATTCAGTTACTGTTAGCTGCCAGTTTGCTGTAAGGTCTTATTGTTCTTTTTCCTACAGAAAGCATTCCGTGACCACAAAAAAAGGGCTTACACTGAATTCCTTTTAAACAATTATTAAAACAGTTTCAAAGATGTATATTCATTCCCCTTGTGTAAGCATGTAATGGCACTGAATATTTGGATGCTGACTGAATGCTGCATGGTGTCTTTTTGACAGTGGGCAAGCCAATCAGAGTACAGAAGAATGAGACGCCATCGACTGAGGACCTGGATACTCTTCATGAGCTATACATGAACGAGCTAAGCAAACTCTTTGATGAGCACAAGGGCAACTATGGAGTGCCTGAGGACATACATCTGAGCTTCATCTGAGGCGGAGTCTTCCTCACTGTTCCACACACAAACACACACTGTCTACTCTGTCTGCAAGATAAAGAAGAGACAACATGGACAGACAGTAACTTGTACGGACCATGCAGTATTCTTTATGGTACATATAAGACAGTTATGCAGTATGTGTCCACAGTACCACTGAGTTGTCTCAAATATGTCTCAAGTTGAGAAGCATGCATTGTCTCTCAAAGGAATCACTTTCAGAGTTGCTGACTTTCAGAGTTGCAAGATCACTTGCAGAAGTTAATTTTAACATTAGCTGTGATCTTTTATAAATAAATGTTATGTTAATAATTTGAGATGTAGTCTTACATTTTCACTCTAATACCACAGAGAGCAACATCTGTCAGGAGAATATGTTTACTGCATGAGAGAAACATAAATAATCTACTGAGATACTTCACACAACCTTCAAATAATACCGTAACATAATTTGTATCATTACATACAAAAAATCTAGCAGAAATTAAAAATAATCTTTCCCTATTACACTAAAAGAGTGACAAAAATGACTAAAGAAGAGTCTGCCAAATGTAATTTTATTTCTTTAATTGTAAATGTGCATTGTGAATTTAATGTAGCTAATCACTGTACATAGTGTGATGATGAAATCATGTGACATTGACAAAGAAATAAAAGTACAGACCCAGATTATCTACATCATTGAGTCTCTCTGATAGAGAGTTAGACCTTGATAAGTTGGCCAGTATCATTTCGAAAGACATTTTTTATTTATGTAACCGATGGCAAAGGTCATTAATTTCCAAACCATTCCCCTGGTGTCTCTTGCATGGCTGTGGCCAGTGTCCAGTGTCCTGTTCACACAGCAGTGTGCCAACTCTCTCAGGCCAGAGGGAAACAGACAGACAGAAGGACAGATGGACAGACAGAGAGTTAAAGACTAGGAGATAGAGAGACAGACAGAGACTGATAGGACAAAAAGAGAAATTGATGGGGATAGAGAGAGAGAGAGAGAAGGACAGAGAGAGTTTCTATAAATCCCAATGTCCCTTAAGAAATGGAAATATATACCTGAAAGACACACACAAACACACACACACAAACACACACACACATGCAAGAGGATAGTGTCAGATATTACGGTGGGTGTGATGAAGGCTTGTTGGGGGGGGTGTATTACTGCCCCTCATGATTGGCATGATTGACATAATTGGCAAACTGTTGCCCTGGCAGACAATAGGAAAATGCCAGGCTTTCAGCCATGAACCATTCTGAGATCTAAAGGAACTAATGTGCCCCTCAGGTGACTCCCAGGTCACAAACTCATTTTAGGTAAATAACTTTTTTCCTCCAATTGCAATCATATTAATCAGTGTTAGCGATATGGGAAAACCTGCCATTAAAACAGAATACTGTGGGTTCATCCTACTGTCCCCCCCCTCTCTCTTTGTGAGTGTGTGTGCAAGTGTACATGTACATGCACATATGGGGTTGGTGTGTCTGTGCATCCCTTTATATAATGTTCAAATGGAAAAATGACTGTTTGTGCATATGCATATGTGTGTGTGTGTGTGTGTGTGTGTGTGTGTGTGTGTGTGTGTGTGTGTGTGCACGCACATGCACTTTGAGCTCATTAACCACTTCTTCCGAGCACCTGGAATGAAAAACAGTGTTGTGTAATGTCATTAGTAGCACCATTAGGAGCACACCCATGTTTCTCACCTTCAAGAGATGCAGTGGAGCAAAGAGCACTTACCCATACACAGTCCACTGCAGAGCAATATCATATCTACAGCCATGTACTACATGTGCTTTTCAAAACAAGATTATAGAACATGATTATGATTATATTGCAAATTTGCACACATGTTTAAAACAATATTTGTGCATATGTTAAAAAAAAACATTAGGTCAGGCCAAGGTCTAAACCAGGAGTTTACTCTGGCATTGAAATCAGTTGATTCAACAGTTCAAACACTGGAGTTTGAGTTTGGATGATACTTGAGACAATGATAACTTTTGGCCTTGGCCAAAGTCTGTGGTACTGTAATAATTACATGTGGGCACGGCCACTGGCACAGGCTGTCTAGACGGAGGCTATTGCCGCATCTGTAATGGACCGGCTCCTCTGGCTGGGGAACATCTGCATCAGCTGCTGTACTGGAGAACCTTATTACACATATTAATGACACATACTGCCCACTGATCTGGGTTAGTGTGTGCTTTACCCATATATAACTATATATATAGTCTTTGGGTCCCATGAGGGAAATTTGGTCTCTGCATTTATCTCATCCATGACTTAGTGACACACACACAGCACACAGTGAGAACCATATCTATAAGAACCATATCTAATATGATATATATAATAAGTCCATTATGTCCACTATGGGTAGAATAAGCTCATGCAGAATATGGTATTAATAAGTGTTGTGTAATGACTAAAAAATGACTAGTGCGTTATTAATTTGCATGTTAATAAGCAGCTTGTTAATGGCGGATCTGTGTGTGCTAATATAAAGTGTCACCGTATATATATATATATATATATATATATATATATATATATATATATATGGAACATGGGTAATACATACATGAGGGAAATTTGGTCTCTGCATTTATCTCATCCATGACTTAGTGACACACACACAGCACACACACAGCACACACACATATATATATATTACCCATGTTCCATATATATATATATATATATATATATATATATATATATATATATATATATATATATACAGTGACACTTTATATTAGCACACACAGATCCGCCATTAACAAGCTGCTTATTAACATGCAAATTAATAACGCACTAGTCATTTGTTAGTCATTACACAACACTTATTAATACCATATTCTGCATGAGCTTATTCTACCCATAGTGGACATAATGGACTTATTATATATATCATATTAGATATGGTTCTTATATTAATCTATTAAGAAAGATATGAATCATACAGTATATTTACAGGGGTTCCAAGGTGCAGTTGTTTAGGGTGTCCATACCATGAACCCGGGTACCAAATACCGACCCAGGGTCATTTTCCAGTCCTTCAAAATCTCTCTATGCTCCACTCCTGTCATATCAGTATTGTCCTGTCTGGTTAAAGGTGATAAAAACCATAAAAATATGCTTTAAAAAAGAAAAGAATCATATCTGAAAAAAGAATTATACATGTTTTAAACAGCACTTCCATATGGACAGTGATCAAATTCATAATTTCAGTAGAGGTGGTCATTAGTTGGCTGTCTGTCACTAAGTCTCCAACTGGAGTCGATGCTCTGATCTCAGTGAAGCTTATCAGTGATGTTGAGTGATGAGAGCACTTTCCCACAGCTCCACATTCAGCATTTTCACAAGACCAGTCTCTGACTACTCTGAGTCGTGTTGCAACAACTACACAGAATGACAGTTGATGTGTTGCCATAAAAACCAAATCTGCTATGTCATTTCTACAACTATCAAATGTTGCAGACCTGCTTAGACCTTACTAATGCTTAGTAAATGGATACTCTGCAGCCAACAGTTTTCTGGAAACTTCTTGTGAGATTCTGTGGGGTTAGAGACAGTAGGGTTACAGACAGGCCACCCGGGGAGTGACTGATTAGGTCAGTGTGAAGGTCAAGGCTTCAGCAGCCACTAGTTACAGACTCAGTGTGTGTAAATATGTGTGTGTGTGTGTGCGTGTGTGTGTTGGGGGGGATGGGGGGGGGGGGGGTTGTTGGACAAGAGCAAGGGCTGAGAGTATTTCTCAATCAGTTCAACAGCTGACCACTGTCCCTCTGCTTGGCAGCCTGGCATTGTTCTGTCTCTCTGCCTCTAAGCCACAAGAGAAAACTGTTACAATCACCTGACGATACAATCTTCAGCAAATGGTTTAGAAAATAATAAAAAAAAACCTCATTGATTGATCACTAAAATTCATACATTTCAAATTGACTGAATGATATATGGTCTACTGTAATAGTAATGACAGTTACTTATTGTTAAACACATAATTGTTTCATGTTTTATCCATCACTGTTGATTAATTATATTATTTATGATGTAGTTCTCAACATGCAGTTTTCTACATGTATAAAACCATACATGGTGGTGGTAATAAGCCACTGGTTTCTATAGATCTACTTTTTCAAATTGTTTGTCGACATTTTGCATGCATAGGTTGCTGTAGGACTACATGACATTCTGCTGCATTTATTTTTAATAAACAAATTGAAAAAGCCTGCAGTAAAAAAAAAAACATTTTTTTAAATGTTACAAAAAGTTAAATGTAAGCAAACTACATGAAATTTGTGTTAACAAGGAGGGGCGACCAATCAGTGTCAACACTGTCCAGCCATAGGCCACCTGCGGGTTTGTTTGTTAGGAGGATATGACCTGGTCAAACGATTGGCCAGTGTTAAACTTTTCAGATTGCCCTTTAAAAGCGCAGATTTCACCAGATACGCTCACTTTCTACTGGGAAAGTGTAGGCAACTGGCGTCTCCAATTCTGATCATTTTTGGCACCGGAGTAAATAATTTTACTAAACTTTCCAAACTGTCTAGATTTTGTTTCTAGGTTGCTTAGAGTATTGCTTATTTAGACAACTAAACGGATATTTTGAGGTATTTTGAGGCTTAATTCACAGACCACCTTTTAGCCCACGCCCCTTTCCTAAAGAACTTAAATGTGAGTTCAGCGGGCGTGCGCTTCGCAGTCCAAGCCAGTGAAGGAGGGGATGCTGTAGAGAGAACCAGCCTCAAGCAGCAAGTTGTCTGCACTTGACGTTTTCTACCCTAGTACAGTTGCAGTTCACATCATCAAGCTGAAGTCCATACTTGCTGCATACTCCGGAGTCCTGCGAGGTGGGTTGGCAACAGTGAAGAAATGCAGAGTAATGCGATTAAAGTTAAGCTATTTCTCTCAAGATCATACATAGGTCCTGATCTTTAGGGTGCTCGAATCTTTTGTATTAATTTAACCGTTTGTAGATTTACAACGTCTAATTTCCAGCTAAGAAATCCTTGCATTTCTGTTAACACATAACGTGCCGGATTGTGAAAAAATGTGACGACAACGTCAATTTTGGCTTGCTTCAAAACTCACTCGTCACTAAAAAACAAAATTATGTTGATGTCGATTGTATAGCCTACTTTTCACAATGTGAAACTTAAGATTTGAGATAGTGTGATGATAACGCATTTAACTTGCCATGTAGTAGCTACAGGATGTTTAGGCGCTGATAGAGACTACGGCATGATCAGGTATGAGGCAACTGATCATTAAGCAATAGGCTTTGCACAGTGAGAGATACGGCACCGTTATCTTTTGAAGTGTCTTCAGTGTTATTTTCAGCATGTTAAATATAGGCTTAGACTGATTATAGTGATTTGCTGAACACAAATCTTGTTCATTGCTTAGTGGTTTTATGAATCTCAAGGGTGAGGTTGTCTTTGGTACAGCGTGTGTCATTGTGTGTGCTCTCATAGCCCTCTGAACGGCACTGGTACTTTGGACATTTTTTATGGAGTATGCTGGAGAGCGAAGCATGCCGGTGGTGAGTGAATCCCCATAGTGTAGTATCATGTAGTAATATAATCTGCCTCTGGAGCGGAGCTGGGCCGAATCAGGTCCGGGTCCAAACCAGAATTAGCTGTTGTCTGTCATTGTGTCCATACAGCAGTTGTAGTGCAGTGTTATGTCTTTGTGGTAGTGGTGGTGATGTGGGCTGGAATAAGAGTGGTCTAAGGCCTACCTGTGCTCATATTGTTTAGAGGTGAGGGGACAGGTGCCTTATGGGTAAAAAATTGGAATAAAGGGGGTGGGTCAAGTTTGTTGACAAAGTCACAGTAAGCTATGTTTGAGCATTTTTTTGGTCTTACTGTGCATTGTAGAGAAATGCAGATGTTAGAGTGAGTGTCCTGTGGATAGTGAATTGGAATAGTTAATCCTCCCTTTTAGTGTCCAATAAATGTGAAGGACTAGATGATATTAATCACGTTGGAAATAAATGTCTTGAACTACTAAATGATTTCTTCCCTGTGTCCTTATTCATGTGCTAGGCACCGGATCCAGCATCCTCTCCTCCCTTAGAGATCTGCCTGCCACTCCTTGGCTGTCCCGATCCAAGATGGAAAAACATCTCCAGATGATTTCTGTGCTTCAGTGGGTCCTCAGCTTTCTTGCCTTGGGTAAGTGTGGATAGTGCAGGTTGATAAGGTCATATGTTGATAGTGTGTATTGATGGATAGTGTGGGTTGACAAGGTCATACAGCAAAGATTAGTGCATTCAATATAGCCCATTCAAGTCATCTTGTTTTTGCAATGTTAAACTTTTTCATTTGTCAGGTTGATATTGAGTGTCTAACCCCCTTTTTTCTCTTTCAATATACAATATCACAATCCTATGGCTAGTATATGACATCACTTCAAGCAACACACTTGACTATTTCTATTGACGACTATTTCTTGACCTTTTAAAATCATCTCCTCTTAAAAGGAAAGCACACACATTATGTAGATGCTACATCAACTAAATTACTATACAGGACATTAAAAGGTTCCTGTGTTTCATCTTTTAAAACATACTCTTGTTCATGTCTTCTTCCCCTAATATTCTCAATGTGGACTGTAAAAAGTAGTAGAAAATCATTCATCATTAATTAAGGGTTTGGGACTTACAGGTGATACAGTCAACAGCATTTTTTAATGCAATCAAATTGAATGTAAAATGTCTGGGGGCACCATGATGCAGTTAGCTAAGGTATCTATACCATGAACCTGAGTTTGACTCCGGCCTGAGGTCATTTCCTGATTTTTCTCACCTCACTCATCCCACTCATTTCCCATCATATCTCTACAGTCCCATCTGATTAATGGAAACAAAAGCCCAAACAAGTAAAATGTTGTGTGTCTCCATACAGGAGCTGCCTGCACTGTGATTCTCATTTACATGTTCTGCACAGACTGCTGGGTGATCGCTGCCATGTACACTGCCTGGCTAATATTCGACTGGAATACACCCAAAGAAGGCAAGTTACAATGCAGTGTTCACACAAAACCATTTTCTTTTAATCCTGTCTCCTCGCCAGCTCTGCTAGAGAGAAAACTGTTGCAAGGCTTATCACTCACAGAGTCACTAAGCTCTTTAGTCAATGCTCACGGTTTTTAGTTTTGTAAGCAGGCTGCTAGATGCCTCAGAAGACTGAGTAACTCCAATTGTCTTGCCCTAATGTGCTTGCTTAGGAGGCCGCAGGTCATCCTGGGTGAGAAACTGGACGGTCTGGAAGTACTTCAGGGACTACTTCCCCATCAGAGTGAGTAACACTAGTGCTCTGCGTTTACTGGGTTACGGACTTCTCAGTGGAAAATAGTCACCTTGTTAAGTTTGTCATATAGGCCGTTAGTGGATACTTCCCCTTAAAGTGAATTGCAGAAGATATTTCAAATAGGTAAAATTTTATCACTAATAAAAGAACAATGTACTTAATGATAAATTGATCATTAGATAAATGAGATTTTTTAGATACTTAAAGAAAGTAAAACAGAGACTAAATGAAGGTCTCCAGTGGAGTTAACACCTTGTGATATGATGCAACAGCCCACATCTTACATTCCCCAGTTGAGGCTGAAATATATGTAGATTAAACTGAATTACTTAATTGCTCATGTTATCAGTCATGTTAATTCTGTTGTGTTAGACAGGATTCCCGGTGGTACAAAGGTTGCAGTAATATTTGCCAAGACAGTGCTTAATGCTAGGAGTTGACTTGTCTGAATACCATTAGCCCATTTTCCGTGCATTAGATAGGATGGAGTTCTACTGATAATCACCACAACAGACTTTGCCCAAACAGATAGCGACAGACTCATGAGTGCATTGTATGTTCCATATCTCTGCCTTTGCCCTCTGAAACAGAGGTTGCTCCTGTAGTCACGTCCCAATACAAGCACATCTGCTGACCTTCGACCAGAACACAATCAATGGGATACAACTAATGATGGAATGATAATCATGAAAGGATTTAGAGTTACCATACAGATATCTCTCTCAACTCTTTAGGCACACTCTCTGAGATGTCAAAGACCACAAAACTCAAACCTATAGACATTCTTACTGAACAATTTTGGTGTAAAGATTGAAGTTGCTCTGTAGTCAGATTGATGTTTCGCATCTTGTTCACTTCTATCTTATCAGAGCAAGGGATGCACTTCTGATCATGTCAGTCTGATAGCATGTCCTTTGTTCCATCAAGTCAGTGTATGTCCTCTTAACAACACACCAAAACTGAAGTGTAACTTATGGTGTAACACTATGAGACATTACTCAGGTTTCCCTTAGTGAAAATTAAACAGTGATGTGCGCCATTTGTAGCCGTCCGCGTATCATTGTGTCTTTGGAAATCAGTGAGAGGCCTAAATCATCCAGTCCATTATGGTTTTCTGACGACATGTTGTGATTCAGCCTAATTGTGTAACATACTGTCTTGAGAGTTCGTGCTGATGCCTAGTGACCTGTTCGAACCACCCCCTCCCTCCATAACGACATTGCTCTGTTGCCATGCAACCAAGTTTCTCTGGGCCATAGATGGCAGTCTCTTTTCAGCCTGTCCTGATAGCATCCCTGATCCCTGTGCTCTATACTATTGAAATAAAATGATTCATAGGTGTCTTGTTACAAATATTAATCCTATATATCTTCATTAAACCTTTGCTGAATTTTAAAGTTTCATTGCAGTAGGCATTAGTGCAGAAATCATATAATGGAAGTGTAGAAATAAGATTGACAATTATTAGTTGTTCGGGTCAGATGGGTGTGTTGTGAGCCATTGCTGAACATCTGTGAATCTTTGTCTTAGCCCCCTCCCCCCCACCTCTGTGCAGTATCTATCTTGGTGAGTGCAGTCATCCAAAAATTAAATTGTCCATAATTTGGTTTACACAATATAATGTCGAAGGAACATTCATTCAGTCACTTATTCATTAATTCTTTATTCATGGAAATTGACTGAGTGCAGAGCTCTCTACGGCAAGAAGGTTATGTTTTTGCCGGAGTTTGTCCGTCTATGTACAAAATGTCTTGAAAAGTACTGCACGGATTTGGATGAAATTTTTGGACAACGAGGGTATTAGGACAAGCAACAAATTATTACATTTTGGTGGTGATCCGGAACACCATATAGAAGTTGTATGTATTATTTGTATTTGTATTTGTTGTGTCAGTGACCCTATATTGCCGTGGCGGAGGTATGTGCTCTCCGAGTGCTTTTCTAGTTTTAAAAACAATAACTTAGTAACAAACAATAAAAAACATACAGGAATAAAAGCCAGAGCTAAAAAATGCATCAAAGTTTGTCAAGTCATTCTCTAAAAACAGGAAAAAACTAATACACAAAAGCTAAATTAAAAATATTTAAATTCTTTATTGTTTGTTTGTTTATTAAACGTGTTTCGAAATATAACAATAAAGAAAACAGAAAATACATTGTGCATTTTCTATCATGTTTTTTCTCAAATACATGTTGTTAATTCTCAATTAAAAATCACTGAACCTATTCTAACCTGTCTGTTTGTCTGTCTGTCCTCTCAGCTCATTAAGACTCATGACCTTCTGCCTAGCCGTAACTACATCTTTGGCTACCACCCCCACGGCATATTCTGCTTTGGTGCCTTCTGCAACTTTGGTACTGAGGCCACGGGATTCTCCAAGAAATTCCCAGGCATCAAACCCTCATTGGCTACGCTGGCTGGGAATTTTCGGATGCCAGTTCTGCGGGACTATCTCATGTCTGGAGGTAAATTACAGCTCTATGCTGCATTAGTCTTTCTGTGTGGCACATTATTTCCTGCAGTATTATATAAAACAGTAATTATTATCATTAAACAGTGATCCATGGTCAGGGACCACCAATGCCACCCCCCTACACACACCCACACATACCAAGGTCTCAAAGGTTCAACTGGCATAATTCAACTTAATCTGAATTATGCTAGGTAAATTCAGGTCTTCGAGGATTAGGCAAGGCATGAGATTCAGCTAATGTCTTCATGGACCATGGTTTAAAAACCCCCTTTTGCAGATGAAAAGTGTTTGTGAGCGTATTAAGGTGATACCCTGAGAGTTTATCTGGTCAAATGGGCAAAAAGATTCAATCAAGTGTGTTTTTGACTGCAACACAAACACCTGTGCTCTCCAGTACAGTCCTGCTGATAAAACTGCTTGGCGACAGACAAGCTCCATAAAGGACCTCTGAGCTTTGCCCTTCCTTTGAGATAGAGGCAGATCTGTATGTGCTGATGTCCATATTGTTGTATGACAGGTTTCGAAATCTGTTCTGTGCTGTTTACAAATGGATGTTTTTCTTATTATTATTATTTGCTGTGTGCTTCTTTTGGCCTGGCAGTGTTAATTTACTGTGTGTGCCAATATGTCTGGTCTAATGTGTTTTTGTGAATATATTTTTTGTCCTGTCACATGTTTCTTTTCTGAGAAAGCTTCACAATCTAAAATATATCCATTGTTATTCTGCTGCTCTCTTTGCTTCTCAGGTATTTGCCCTGTGAATCGCAATTCCATTAATTACTTGTTGTCACGGAGTGGAACTGGAAATGCTGTGGTCATCGTTGTTGGTGGAGCGGCAGAGTCACTTGACTGTGCGCCGGGAATGAATTCTGTCACACTCAAAAACCGCAAAGGCTTTATAAAGCTGGCACTTAAGCAAGGGTAAGGAAATAGGCTGTAGATGGGCCACAAATTTTTTTGTACATATAGAGCTGAACTGAGATTTTCACACACACACTAATTTATGAAAAAAAAAAAGTCAGAGTCGTCAGTCAGATTTTTAAAAGACTTTTGACTTCTTCTTTTGACAAAACAAAAAAGTGTGTTGGTAATCAAACCATATGAAGTAACCAAAGATAAAAGATCATAGTTATGTACAAACCACAAGGTCGACAAACAAGTGTCAATCAATTACCTGTCAGAGCCAGGCCTGTGGACATTTGTGGGTGGTGCTTTGGAAGGAAAAATATGGGCAGTATCGTGTAGGTAGTTGTTTATCAACTAGATTTCAAAGAACCCAATTTGGACGCTAATAAATTCCATTTAAGTGCGTAGATTAGGCATTGTTTTGAAGACTGCCAATCTCAGGGTAAGAAACACGGTCTAATGTAGTAATGTAATGTGCAGGACTTGAAAATTCATACATTTTGAATGTCTACTGTCTACTTCTTTAGGGCAGACCTTGTTCCGGTGTATTCCTTTGGGGAAAATGAAGTGTATAGACAAGTGATCTTTGAAGAAGGCTCATGGTGGCGTTTTGCTCAGAAAAAACTGCAGAAGTTGCTGGGCTTTGCTCCCTGTGTCTTCCATGGCTGTAGTCTCTTCTCCTCAGAGTCAGTGGGCCTGGTGCCCTTCTGCAAACCCATCACCACCGTAGGTGAGTATCTGTAAATGTCTAAAGTGAAGCAATGGCTGAATTCCAATGCCCACTCTAACCCCAAATCCTGAATGCTCAAAGACTTCAATGGCATGAATCGGTCAATCATAAAGTTGACTCATACCAGTTTAGTCTTTGAGGGCTCAGGGATTAGTGCTTAGGGGGCACTGAGATTCAGTCTTTATAAGTCAGAACATTTTTCTTAAGTATTTGTTGCTGTGCAAATGTAATGTTTCTGTTAAGCATCCAGTGTAGCCTTAGACTGTTAGCGCTGTGTGCACAGTACTGACAATTGTCTTTCAATGTTGAATTACTTGATCAGTTGGCGAACCCATCACTGTGCCCAAGTTTGAGGACCCCAGTCAGGACGTTGTGGACATGTACCATGCCATGTACATCAGGTCACTCAAGAACCTTTTCGACAAGTACAAGACTCGGTTTGGGCTGAAGGAGAGCGACACGCTGATTATCCAATGAGAGCGAGGGCGAGATACACCCTCCACTCACAAGCCAGCTGACCCAGACTAGTAGCCTTTGCTGCAGTGCTGTCCAGCCCTCCCACCCTCTTTCCCCACCACACTACCAAAGTGCTTTTCATTGAGAGTCAGAGTATGATCATTCGAAGAAGCAATCGAAAAGTATGCAAAAGTTAAGCCACGGCTACCATGTTGTGCAGGTGAAATGGTAGCCTAGTGGAATGAAATAACTTGTTAAATACCATTTTGAAAATGTGCCATTATATGTCTATCCATTCAAATTCATTCAAAATGTTGACATCATACCGAGTGGTGAGAGAGGGAACAATTTTAATTCCGATCACTTTGCAAAATGGTACAAAAAGAATCAATAGGTTCAATAGCTTGCTACAAATGTGCCATTGTATTCCCCTGCCACTAGGTGGCAATATTAAATAATTAAAGGAGAATGTTATTTAAGACTAAAGAAACTGAACTTAAACAGACTTGAAAAGTTCTCGGTATTTCACTTATTGATAATATGTTAAAGGTTTTTTCTTTTTTTCTTTCTTTTTTTTTTCTTTTTGCACAAGCAATGCAAAGCGTTGCCAGACAATCACTTTAGTTATTTTGTTGCCAAAGAGTTCAGACACACTCACAAACACCAAGTTCCCAATTTTGATAAAACTAAACCTAATGCAGTTTAATTCTGTTAATCATAGCTTCATGAAGTTCATTTTTAGTACAGTATTTAGAACAGTATTTGTTTAAACTAATTTAGAGCTGTCATTTTGGAGACTGGTATGGTGCTATTGTATTGAATTACATTAGATGTATTTCTTGTGTTTTCACCTCCTCATTTCAATCAGTGAAATATTAGAAACACATCTGAGTTTAATACAATATAGTAGTAACAGCAGCAAATACTATATCTTACAAAATGATTAAGAAACAGTTGAATTGTCACACCTCACTCCATTTTTAGAGAATTAAGAATTATAGGCCTAACCGAAGGGAGATTTATTACAGATCTTAACTCTACTCCATTTGTTATTTTACTACCTAATAAGCTGGTAACTGAGTGTGTGTGAAATACATCATACATGAGATTCAGAAGTTATTTTGCCATGTGGAGTGCCACTTTTAATCACAAATACCTACCTACGGTCTACTGTAAACATAGACAACATATTTTATAAACAAGGGATATGTTTTGCCTTTTACCATCAATGAAGCTGGGCCATGTCTGTAGCAACCCCCTCTTGATATCAGTGATCCTATTGTGCCTTTTGGCTTGTCCCTCTTGTGTTTGCATTTCCTTGTGTTCATATTTCCCTTTTATATTGTTCTATGTTTATATTTACCTTTTGGTAATTTTCAAACATTTTACATCTCCTTTTAGGACTGAATGTTTTTATAACATCATGTGATTGGCAAACATCCAGATAGTCATGGGTTTTCAAATGAGTATAGCAGCTAACATAATGAAGCTGCTTGATCCACTGGTCCCAATAAATAAATAAAATACAACTAAAATAGCTTATCTTGAATTCAAATGGTTTAAATATGATGAGTTTTATCAAATTTCTGCCAACATTGAAAATGTAGGGCTTGGCTGAAGACTGAGCACAATGCTTGTTGAAATACAAGTGGATTTTTTTGTTGAATGTTTGAATGTTGAAAAAAAGAGTGTGGAATTCAAGTGCAATAAACACTACATTCATCAAGCTATGATGAGATATCAAATGTACAACGTGCCTATTAAAGTTTTTTTTATGTTTTTGAGAAGAATCATAGTGTTCTGGGGGTGTTTGTTAAAATGTAGGTCTACTGAAATCTGGAAGCTTTTCTTAAAGCCTAATCCTTTTATAGTGCAAAGGCAGAACTGGGAAGAGTTTAGTGGATACCATGCTTCTCATGATGCACAAGACAAAATCCAAACCTGCTGCTATCAGCATCCATCTTGAATGAGAATTCAGGCCAAGCAAAGTATGCAAAGCATACATATCAAATGATTAAAGAGAAGACCGCAGAATATTTAGAAACATGGAAAGTTTTTTAAGTGAGACACTTAAAAAGAAATATATAGTTAGGATAGCCTAAGTGTAAATGCAGCAGTCCTGAGGGGTAGACCATCGTATAGAACGATGTCTTAGTGTTTACATCAGGGGCCTGTATTAGGAAGCAAGGTTACTGGTTAACCCGGGTAGCTTTGAGAGTTCCGACTGATCTCTAAAAGAACCCTCCATTGAGCATCAGTTGTTTCTGAAGTGATATGTTTTTAGATAAGCTTTTTACTCCAGTTTAGCCAGTAACCTGGCTCCGTAGTGTACCCCCCAGATCTTCGTGTTTCGCAACACCGTTCAGAATTTCTTGGCGGCAGCAAAAATCCTGCCATCAAAAATTGCGCCTATGAATAGGCCTAACTGTTTTGCTCCACTACGTCTGATGCCCAAGGCCATTTTTATGTAACTGCAAATGGAGACCACGGGGATGGCGATCAGTGGACACCCGTGGACAATTCTGTTGGGTATGGATAGACGCACACCCACTTCTAGCTATCAGGTTAGAGGACTAATAGTCGATCTTGTTATCTATGCAAACTCGGGCTATACACACCCAGAATAAGACGGATAAGCCGGAAGATGTTTTCGTGTTCTATGCCTAGCTTACTCTACTCTCGGGCTTAATGCACTGATAGACAAAGCTCAAAGACAGACTCGTGCGCGGTTTGTTCAGCTAGAAAAACTAAATTAATGTCTGGTGTTACGTCGGTGAAATTGCTTACCCACTCGATGAGTTCCAGTTTCCCACTCATTAATGCATGGTAAGACAAGAACAAGGCTCTAGAAAAGAATTCCTGAAAAAAACACAACAAAGCTAAGTAGCTTCGGTGCATATCACATTCTATAAAACACGAACCAGAGAGAATTCGCACTTGCACAAGCACAAGATAATCAGTTGTAGATCACGCGGTATATTATGGTCACGTTACCATTACATTTAACTGCTGACTTCCTCATTCTTGAAGGAACACATACATGAGTTCCTGTTATGGGCGGGTAGATGTGATGAGCAGATGCACAACAAATTACATGACGACGAGAAACTAACTCGAACGTCTATTCGCTTATTGATGTGTCTGTGAGCCAATCGGTATTGTGATTGGGCGTGCGCAAGAGAAACGGATAATGGCCTCCTAAGCAAGTAACATTTTGTTTATGATGTCCTCCTAACTGCTCTGATAAAGCATCGATTTAATCAAACAGACCTTTTTCATCACCTATCACAGTTTGTGTTATGAGACTGCGTCCTGGCCTTTTACTACAAGAAACGCATTGGTGGAGGGCATGAGCTGTTTTATTGAATGAAGCAAACGTACCCACTACCAATAGGAGGATGAGCTCCATCGCCGGTCGGGATCTTGCTGTCTCCGCCGCTTCTGTCAGTAACCCGGGAGCTTCATCTTCTCGCGCCTTGCATGTAGAGCTCACATCCCAGCAGGTAAGTGGAACGTCATGCAGTTGTACAGTTCATCCGACTTAACACATTTGAAAAAATTGACCGTTCAGTTGTTCTGTGGTGTCACATGTCAAAACAGCACTGAGATCAAATGGGCCTGCAAAGCTTGTTAGCAAGCTAACAGTGCTAGGAAGCTAATTGCTAAGGGGTACCTGCCTCTGGCCAGTGAAGGCCATCTACTGTGTAAACCTGTCCCATATATTACTAATATTACCAACAGCTGAAGTAAACAACATGATTATATTTGTGTCCGACATTAAATTAATTGATCACTTTACAGTGGGACACATGGTATATTTGACAATAAAGCCAGTCATGTCATTGCGAAATCTGACTAACATGATAGTAGTCAACGTTACCGTTTGACATCTAGCCTCACATTCTCAGTTTTCCCCACACAACATTTTTTTCAGTTTCGGTAAGACACGAGCTGCTCTTGTGGTGCAATCAGTTGAAGTGCTGACATATTTGTATGCTGAAAATTTACAGGGCTGGTTCGCCTAATGTGGGCACAGCAAAGTGAGCAGTGTGTGTAGTCTTTTCTTTGCACCTAACGGCGCCAGTATCCGAATGTGATTAGCATGATGGCTTTCTCGCTCTGTCTCCCTCCAGTTTGCGCGCGGTGGGCAAACCCAGCCTTTCTGCCAACAGATGACTTTTGTAAAACAGTGTCTGATAGTGTCAGCAGAGTCGTCTTTGGGTGTTTCCGATTATTCACAGGCCCAGTCTTCTATTTATAATATACAATAATTGTGTTTTAGTGCTAAACAGATAAGCATTCTCAAATTAGACCTGTAATTGGCTTATTTATTCTACTACTCAGTATTCTTATTCTGTCTGCTTTGTGGCACAACATAATTGTCACCAACCTGTTTGTTTAAACTGGTATTGAGGCATGTTATCACACTTGTGTTATCACACTTGTAGGCTATATCAATCATAGTACTACTATTGCACTCCCTTATTGACCCAGGATATTCATGAAATTACTCACTCCTGTGCCATTCACCGGCACTGTAGCTCAGAAATAAAATAGATTTGAGACACACATTGTACTTTATCAGATTAGTGATGAAGTGCAATGACAAGTCCCTAGTGTAAGGTTATAGAATGTAGAACTGTTCAGAAGAAGAAGGCTCTGCACATATCAGGGAGATGCATGTGAATCATTTGCATTGTCAAGGGATTTCACTTTTCCTGAATTTATCATTACGAATACCCTTTGGAAGACTGCTTATTACACAGCACTTCAGATGCAGTCTTTTATGATCACTGACAAAGGCCATTGAATCCTCCCCATTATCTTGCACTCTCCCCATTCCTGTATAGCCCAGTCAGTGATATTAGTGTTCTCTCTTGCTCCCGCATGCCCCAGGGCATTTGTCTTTGGCTGTGTGGGTTGGTTTGTGTTTGGTTCTGTTGGTAATCCTATAGGGAATCCCATGACTTAGATTTAGGCCCTAATGCCTTGCAGTGGAGCTGCTCGTTCAGTACATGAAGAATTCTGGTCAGGTGGGAAGTTGGACGACCGCCCAGTGCTCAGGGGTCCACCCACTCGCTTGGGCCCCCGCACCACGTGTGTCTCTCTCCCTGCCCCTGAGCATCAGTGGTGCATGCGGCAGTTGCTGGCTTTTGGCTATTCTAGCCTTGCATTCATAGCCACGCTTCAAGATCTGCTTACACTAGAAGTTTAAGATGAGATCAGAAGAGTTTATAGTACCTGAAGAAACACTTCCTTTTCATTGTTACACAGAGAAGCTAGTCCTGCACCCAGTATTTCATCATGATCTGTTGTAAAGAAAAACTGTCTCAACATACAACATATAACATATATATAGCATATAACAACATATAATGAGGTTAGCCAGCCATTTAACCTAGATCAGTAGCAAATAGTTTTTTTTATTAAGGTGTGAACTTTGTGTTTTCTTATGATTAGTTGTCATGTAAATGTTGTTTTCCTCCAGCATGGGGAATGGCCTCTTGGTACCAGGGGACAGTTTGCAAACTCTACACACTTGTTTTGCATGCTGTGCAGCTGCAGTTAGCTGAAATTGTGGCATCCTTTTTGCAAGCTGAGGACTGTGTAGCACAGTGGAAAAAAGAAGAAGTGTTACAGTACTCTCTCTGTGGTCTGCTGAAACCGACTGGCACACACGCACACACACACGCACACACGCACACACACACACACACACACACACACACACACACACACATACATACACACACACTGGGCATCTTTAATGTAGCCCTATTAATGCTCTCCCATTTTCATTAGTCCTCTTTGGTTACTGTTCACTAAATTGTCTGTCTTTCTTTTTTTTTTCTTTCTTTCTGTCTCTCTCTTTCTTTCTTTCTCTCTCTCTTTCTCTCACTCTTCCTCTGTTCTGCAGAGGCGCCTGCGCCACCTGCGCAGTATAGCGGCCCGCAACATCGTCAACAGGAATGGCTCCCCGCTGCTGGATACTTACTTCACTTTGCACCTCTGTCTGGAGGACCGCATCTCCAAAGGTCACTACCCCACAGTCTCCTCTCACGCTTGGCTTCAAAAATACTTCTTGGGCGATAGCAACATAAGCCAAGACAGAACAGTCTATCATGCATCTTAAAAGTGCACAAGCAGAAATGGTGACAACCACCTGAGCTTTTCACATTCTATTTTAAAAGGATCCCTGGCTACTAAGACTACGTGTTGGCATTATAAGATTATGAACGTGTGTTTTCCTAAAAGTTTAGAAAATCCTTTCACTCATAAGCTGCCATTGTTGTAAACAGTGACATCACCTGGCTGCATCTAATCAATAGACCCCATCAGTATCAACCAGTGAGTGAGCAGCAATGGCAGCTTATGAACTCTGCAAATGAGAGAAAGTTTAAATCAAAAAGAAAGCATTTTGAGTGTTTCTAAATCCTGCGGCTGATACCATTGTTAGTCTTATAAGGCCAACATGTCCTACTAGAGATCCTTTGAAGTGTCCTTGTTGGAGACCTATCAGGATGCATTAGACACTACAAAATGTGGTTGTCAGATGTGCTCCTCCTACTTGCCAACTTTACATTCCAAAGCACAGTTAAACCTGAAATCTCATAATTGAATGTGGTGTTTGTACAAAGACTAGAGCTTTTGTGAACAAATGTAGAGAAAATCAATTTGCCAGCTGAATGCTCTTTTAAAAGAATTCCAAGGCAGAAGTCAGAAGTCTTTGTTGATGCAAATATGGACATTGTTGGAAAATAGCCATAACAGCATGGCCAATGCCACATAATGCCATATGCTATAACAGCATGCCTATTCACAAGGCCTGATCAGACATAAGAACTGTCAGAAAATCACCTGATGAAATTGTTGAGGAGATAAACACATAAATGATAGCCCAAAGCAAAGGTGGCAGAATTTTGTCTTTTTTGTTCAGAGAATTTGTAAAAGGAATTCATAGTGATTTTTAACATGTTTAACATGTAAATCATGCTGAAACCATGCAAGCATAACGAGATGTAAAGTAATCTTTAGATAGAGATAATTCTTGTGTGTGCAGCACTTGATCAGGAGATGTTCAGATTGGTTAGGTTTAGAAATGCCAAGCACGCCCATATTAAGTTAACATTGGATGTCTACCATGGTTGTTCTTATTAAGTTGTTAGACTTTTATTTTTTTTTCTTGCAAACTGCACCACACCTATTTTGCACAAAATACTTAGTTTATGTCTCAAAAGCAAACATTTAGGATGGTCTATGCCTGTACAAAATATCATTGACATCAGAATTAGCCATTCTTCCATCACTGTTATGGAGAACATGGTTAAAATGCTTATCCATGTTGTCAATTTTACCATTTACTCTACACTGTAATCACACTTAATCAAACATTGTGGATTTGAATTGAGACCTTTTTTTTATCTATAGTTTTTCGTGAATCTTACGTTTATAGCTGTGTATAGTCATGTGAAAGTTTGATATTTTATTTATTTATTTTATCAGATTGTGTTTGAGTCAGTGAATATAATACCAATTGACCCTAGGTAAGCCAAACAGTAAACATGACGCCTTTAAAGCATTATTTAAAGTAACTTTATCTCTCCATTTTCTTTCTCTTTTAGACTTTTACAAAAGTGAAATCATCAGAGACTCTTTGGTAAGTAAAGCTTACTCTATCCTATCTGGACACATCTTAGTCTGGGAAGGATCTATTGCATATACCTGATCTCTGGCAGTGAATTTTCAACAGTGAGAAACGGAGACTGACCCCAGTGCTAAGAGTAGTGCATTGATATGGAGTGTGTCTGCTGGCATAGTAGGCATGCTGCATTTGGTGAAGTTTTCCCTTAGCATTGAATGTCATGTGATAACAAAAGGACAAAGAGGTCCCTGTCATGAATGACTCTTGTGCAGAATGGGAAATCATTCTGTAATGTTTTGGCCCCTGTGCTGGATTGTACATTGTTTTTACCCGAGCACTGCTGTGTTACCACCGAGGAAGAGCTAGTACTATTGCTAACATAGAAACTGCACCATTTTAAGTTGAAAGTGCAATAGTACAGAGAAATTAAATTGTTAAGTGCATTCTCAGAGTTTACGCCAGGAGATATTCTTGGAAGAGCTGGGTCTTCACGAGTTTCTTGAAGGTGGAGAGGGTATCAGTTGATCTGGTAGCACTTGGGAGTTCATTCCACCAGGGCGGAACCAGATATGAGAAGAGTCTGGATTGACCTGCACAAGGTGTTGGCCGTGCTAGAAAACGTTCCTTAGAGGAGCGAAGCGGTCGTCAGGTGACATAGGGCTTCAGGAGAGAATTCAGGGAGATGGGAGCAGAGCCATCATTCACCCTGAAGGCCATCATAAGTGCCTTGAATTTAATGCGAGCAGCCAAGGGTAACCAGTGAAGTTCAATGAACAGAGGTGAATCAGTAGGTAATGTTTAGTAAACTGAGGTCAATATATGAGTGAGGTTAATACACGGGTGAGGCCAATACGTGGTTTTGTTTGCATAAAAGGCTGACCTGAGTTTTATACACGGTGCAACTTATATTCGGGAAATGACTTTAGTTTGAGGCCATATTTAGAGAGTGATCATTTGAGCATTCAATCTAGTAGCTAAATAGACATAAGTATAAAGTTAGTATTATGCTGGTCAGGTAGCCTGCAGTGTTTGAGTTTTTATTCACTCCTTTGACAAAAGGACAAAGAACCCATCTCAGTTGATTTTGGGTTTGTACCCTGCCACCCGCTTGTGGTCCCCTTCCTTTCTTTCCTGTTTTCTATGTCAGTCGTTTCCCTCTCCCCCCCCCCACTCTCTCTCTCCCTCTCCCTCATTCATTGTCTCCTATTCCTGCCCTCTTCAGCTTGTTTGCTACTCTGGTTGAAGGTCAAGCACACAGGCGAGGCTGTGTGTGTGTGTGTGTGTGTGTGTGACACCAGCACTGAGTGCAGTCTACTTGTTCATCATTTGTGTGTGTGTGTGTGTGAGTGCGTGCAGGGGTCACTCTGCACTTCACTTGGATGAATCAGCATGTCCTGTGACCTTGATTTTGTGTGTGTGTGTGTGTGTGTGTGTGTGTGTGTGTGTGTGTGTGTTTGTGTCTGTCTGTATTTGTGTGTCCTTGTACTTAAGTGTTCCAAACTTAAACAATTATTTCATTATGGTGTATCTCCTTCTTATAATATCCTTCTTCTAATATTTTCTTTCTCTTTCTTTCCTCATTCATTCTCTGGCTGTTTTGCTGTCTTGATTTCTCTATGTGTTTGGGTGAATGTGTGTGTTGGTGTGCACACGCAAACCCCAATGCAGTTATTTTATAATTATAGTTTTTTTTATTTTTTTTAATGTGAACCGTGTGTGTGTGTGTGTGTGTGTGTGTGTGGTATATGTGTGCACGTGTGTGTTTTAGAACCCCACATGGCGGAGCCTGGACTTTGGCATGCTGCCCGACCTGCTTGACACGTCGGTGTCCTGCTTCGTTGTGCGGATTTGGGGTGGCCGAGAGGAGCACTTCCAGCTCCTCATCGAGTGGAAGGTCAACCTGGACGGGCTCAGATACACTGGCCAGCAGGTAGTGCAGAGGCATGCTACGTGCAGAGCTGGCACATGCACACACTCACACACACAGATGCTCAGGGTCATGGCCTCTCTTACTCAGTGTCTCAGTGGCTTAGGTGATTTACCTAGGGAAACACACATATACAGACACTCACAAAGCAGTTTTACAGATACATCAAGCCAAGAAAAATAGGGGCACACACACAGAAAAAAGCTGTTGAGTTGGTTGTTTCTGATACATCTGTTTTCAATATCAGTTTTAAAACTCAAATCTCAAATTTACATTCTTCGCACAAGCATCACTCAAACCAAAAAGTGTTCTCACATGAGTCACTACTGTGTGTGTGTGTGTGTGTGTGTGTGTGTGTGTGTGTGTGTGTGTGTGTGTGTGTGTGTGTGTGTGTGTGTGTGTGTGTGTGTGTGTGTCATTTCCCTCTGTAGATTCGCTCCAGGAATCCAAATGAGATCATATTTGGATTAAACGATGGCTACTATGCAGCTGACTTTGATCAAAAGGTACTATGGCTTACAGGAAGGCACACACATTCTCACTAACACACACACACACACACACAACATATGCAGTAGCATGAATCAACAGTCTTTTTCCACCCATATAACCCAAACACTTAGCCATGGCATCACTCCCTAGGTTTCTAGTTGAGTTTAGAGTCTGTTGGATCACTCCAGTCCTGTTGATTGGCTTGTCTGCACAGTCATGCTGCAGACCTCCTGATGAAGAGTTCTGTGGTTATGGTGGAGCATGGGCTGGGACTGCCCTTCTAGTGAACTCAGCTCTTTGGTAGATTTCCTCCCTATGATAAACATCCCAGTGGGAACCATCACACAGTACCTGTTCACACCAAAAATGATAACTATAATTATAACGTCAAAGTAAATATCGCTCTAATTAATATGAATGACAACGTCCACACTGCAACTGTAACGACATGAGCAATGTTATTGTTGGGATCACATTCAGAGCGATTTGTTTTGGAAGATAACAGGTTGACAGCCAATCAGAAACCATGGAAATTTAGACATTAGATCAACACATGAGAACAGACTTATGTTATCGTTGGTCAGTGTGGAGGGAAATGTCGTTACAGTTATCTTTATAGTTATCATTCCAGGTGTGAACAGACTTTTACAGACCATTTCACCAGAGTTTGATTATTAGAGCCATTGCTGTTCCCACAGGCTTTCTGTTTTCACCTTCCACATGGCTGTGTGATGTCATATACCTCTAAATAACGCAAGTAGTTTAGGAACAAAATAAAATGTGTTTCTTACCAGTGAAACGGTCTTTATTCCACTTTTACTTTTCTACTTTTGTTTCCTTATTTATTTATTTGTTATTTGCTATTTATTTAGTTATTTGTATCCGCCATATATATATATATCTATGGTATCCACACCATGAAGTACAGTGTAACAAACTACAGCATGAAGTCTAATACCATTTATTAGTATTATCTCATTTATACTTATCATGCTTGAACTTATGCCTGACCCAGGCGTTTATATTGTACTGGGCTAGGCTTACATGGGGCCAAACCCTGAGCTTATGCCACAGTTACAGGCCCAACTCAAAGACAGGACCACAGTATAAATGGGGATGTTTTGCACAATGAAACTGTCAGTTACTTACAGAACACATTTAAAAGGAGCTAAAGCTGCCATCAATTTCATACAGGTAGTAAGATAATTTGTAAGTCCATAACATTACCCATAACACATTGGGCCCTCAACCAATGATGGTGTGTGTGTGTATGTGTGTGTTGCTCTGACAGGATCACTCAGAAAGGAAGAAGAACAGCTTGCTTCAGGTGGACCAGAGTTCTGTGCGAAACTCCTACAGTGTCTTCTCTCTTCTCAGGTAAGGAATGTCGCCTGGCTGGTCATTATCACAAAATAATTAAACCACACACACACTCTCTCATTTGTCTCGTAATTCCTGGATTTTTTTTCTCCATGTCTCCTTGTAGTCCTTATGGTATCCACCAGATGGTGCTCAATCATCACTTCTAGTTTTGCCATACTGTCCATGAGCCAGATATGACAGATGGCCCATGATGTTTTTGACACTAGCAAATGGTTGATGAGGAAAGGAAGAAAGCAATCCTAATATATGTTAAGGAAATGTTGGCTGATTTTGTAGACTCACTCTCGCTCGCTCATCATGTCTTCACACCAATAAATGCCCATTGGCACCACTTGGTGGCACCATTTCACCATGCACTGAATTGTGCTTTAGTTGAGTTGATGGTAACCAGAATGAAATTGCATACAACTGAGGGGACCGACCTGGCATTATGGCCACACACACACACACACATTTAAATTCTTGATTTAAACCCACCAATAATATTTCTCACAAACAGGATCCAAATATTATACTACAATAAACTACAGTACAGTAGTAGGCAGGTAAAATATCCCCTTATTTGTGTTTCAGAGCATAGACTATATCACTCTGCTTCTCTCAGCTTCACATTTTGCACAGACATATGGTTTGATTCTTATAAAATAATCCCCTTCTCTTTGCCATGGCTCTCTAATACCAGTCCCATCCAGGGGAAGCCTGTTTATCCCGCCTGTTGTTTTTAATTAGATGGTCCTCTTCCCTCAGACATGTTCTTTATTTCAGTCACAACAACACACACACACACAGTATATAACAGAAAGAACCATGGGCAACCTCAGAAGCATGTTTAATCTTTCTTCCCTCTCCACATAAAACATAGCCATGATGGCTAAATTGGGTGACAGTTAGCCTTGTGACAGTTAGTAAGTGCTTCCCGCGTTCATTTTGGAATGTCTTTAGAGTGGGGGAACGCAGCTGCGGGCGCTTGAAAGCGGTGCGTTTTGGCGTTGCAGACTAATTGCTGTTGTTATCCTTGCTGTTGTGGCTGCGTTGGGGTCGTGACGAAGGGAAGCTGTCAGTGATCGAGCTGTCTGTTCCACTTAGCCTGACGGAAGGAGGGGAGATGCTCGCCGCACACTTGGAGCAGGAAGAGACGTGATTGACCCGGAGAAAAGAGAGGGAGATGAATCCAGAGACTGTTGATTTGTAAAGAGTCTTTAAATTAAAACGAGAAACATTCCTCCTCTCACGATGAATGCTGTCGGTCTCAGGAGAGATTGTTGCGGTTAACTAGTCAGATCACTTTGAGACTTATTGTTGAGATTTATTTTTATATGTGGATATACTTAACAGTTGGTTTTTAGTGTTGTGCATATATATATATATATATATATATATATATATGCACATTTTTCCGTTGTTTACATATCCCTTTCTTTTTATACACAATTTATGTCTGTAGAGTGAGAATGTGTTTGTTTATATATACATAGTGAGCCTAAGGTCCGATTGATTAGAGTTAGGCTTAGTTGATTATTTATTAGTCAGTTACAGTGTATATTTAGACACAATGGCATTAAGAGTGTTGGTTTTACTTCACCCAGTCTAATAACTGGTTGAGGGACTCTTGAGGAATGTGCAGCCTCTTCAGTTAGGGGTTTAAACACAAAGTGTCTTGAACCAACTATACTCTGTCTATCTGTCTCATCTGACTTGTGAGAACGCTGTGATTTTGATGAAACAACCGCTGCATTGTGGATCCAGTCAGCTATTTTGTTTGCCATCAAAATTGATGAAAAACATTCCAGCTGTTTGGAATGGACTGGTTGATAGGTTGATGTATGAGAACAACTTTCACATGAGGAGGTGTTGGATCAGCAATCAGTTCGCCTCTCCCACTGCCCCTGTCCTGCTTAACATTCTTTAGCTCATGATTTCCTCTTGAAGCCTAAAGCAGCCACACACACACACAGCAACAGGAAGGTGTCTGTGTGTGTGTGTGTGAGAAGGTTGTGGGGTGGAGGTGTAACCCAGTGCACAGAGGCGTTAAGTCCTTCCTCTACCTCAGCACCTCTTGCCTAAGGCGGTGAGTTGCCCGGCTGCCTCGGCAACGAAGAACGAGGAGCCCTCCAGCACTCAAGGTTCTGGACCGGATTATGAGGTCCAGTTGATCCAGCTTGAGCCCCCGTTAGCCCCACCGGAGAGAGGGGCCAACCCACCCCCTTCTCCTCACCCCGCTCCAAAACCTTGGATGTCCATCTTACCTTGGTGGAAAAACAAACTTGGCCATAGACCCCCAGGATGGTGGTGTTACAGTGTTGTTTTAACTTGCCACAGGAGGGTTCCATAACAGTGCCAACCCTGCTTAGATACTTTAGGCCATTCTTGAGGAGGGCATTCTTTTTTGTCGCCCTTTGAAAACTTGGTGAAAATAGGTCTATATTCTGTTCATTTTCTCACACAAATTGCATTGCACATGAGTAATAATTATTTTCTTACAAGTGCGGCAGAATGCTTAGATCTTCTAAACCTCTTTGTTGTTTTTCGGTTTCGGTTATTCTTTTTTCCACTTCCAGATGATCTATTGCACATCAGTAATTATTTCATTAGTCCTCCCAACTGGCCAAGCGGTATGTTGCACTCAGACCTCTGCCAGTAACTCTACCAGTAATTCACCACAGTGCTCAGCCTGAAGGCCGCTTCTGTGATCACAAGTGCTTGGATGTTGTTCCGCTTCAGCCAGAGACTCTTCCCCATCCTCAGCCTGCCGTAGCCGGGGCGAGAAGATGAGAGCAGACCCCTTTGGCCCCTAATCTCCCTGCTCTCATCTAGAGTGCATTCCTCCCCAGGGTCTTAGGAGCCAGTTTCTCATCAGGCTTGTGCGATAGACACTCATCTCCGAGCATCAGGTTTCTCTTTCTCTCTCTCTCAACACCATTGTATCGCAACAAGAAATGCCAATTCTTAAGGTTCTTAAAAAGTGGGGGAAAAGATGTTGGTTTTTGTGACACCAGTCAATGACACAGAACATTATATAGTATTTCTCCTTTACCCTGACTCACAGAACATTATATAGTATTTGCCCTTTACCTTCACTCACAGTATTTTTAGAATGGATCAAACATTCATACATTACAAATACAAAATCATTTTTAAGCTGAGATCATCTACTGTTCACATTTCTGTTTTGAAATATGCAGCATGTACTGGTAAATTGGTGCATATTTGAAATTTGTGTATCTATTAGATAGAATTGTGCCCTATTCACCAGACTTATTAATAGAGAAAAACTAGAAAGTTGGAGGTTCTTCAACTTTCAGGCAGACTTGTCACTCTAGAAGCTTTTGAGTAATTACAGTTAATACATAGGCCCATTATAACTGTCTTGGTCATATAGAGACACACACACACACACACACACACACAAATAAAAACATTGAAAACAAGCATTGTAATCATGAATGAAATCATCCCTAGATATAGGGTGCGTAGTTGTACTGTCACTAACAATATAGTTACAATGAAGGTCACAGTATAGTTTGTTTTTCCAGTGCAATGTAGTGAATAGGTAGACACACAGCCAGTGAGTGCCCCTGAGATGTCAATGAACCCATGAACTTGTTTTCGTTTTGAGTGACATTGCCCTTTGTGGTGGCAGGCATGTCAGAGGAAGCTGTTTTTTTATCTCCTATTGGACCAGCAGTGTAGTTTGTGTTTTGTAGTAGGATGGTGAAGCGTGCGTGGTGTTTGTTTGCCATACACACCCCCATTGCCCCCACCCTCTCCACTGTCTAAATAAAGGTTGCCATGTAAATAGGCGTCGGCATCTCTCTTTTTAAAGGCGTGCGGAGAGACGGAAAGGAAGTGACCCCCCCCCAAAACACATCCCCCGTCCTCGTCCCCGTCTCTGAGATAGAGTGACCGGAGACCAGAGTGACAATCTTATCTGGTCTCCATGTCAAGGCAGATGTTTGGGGAGTAGAATGGGAGCAGTGTGAGAGTGTTGACATTCCCTGTTTCCAGGGTAGATGCTACTGAATTATCTGCGTTCCTGTTCTAAGGTTTCGGGCTGCTGCTCAACACAACTGAAAGCGTCAGCATTTTTGTAAAATCTCATCATTTTGTTTATGCATATACCTTCAAAATGTTTTTCATTAGTTTTTACGACAAATTCAGATTGATTGATGCAATTCATCATGTCTTCAAAACTGCTTTGTTGCAGAAAGCAGATGTTGCATTTTGAAGTGCACATTAAATTGAAAACATCTTTGAGAGACAGAATTTAGAACATGTTGAAACAGAACTGGATGCTAAATGCCTGTCTTCATACCTGATGTAGTTTTGAGGCATGTTTCTGTCAATCCCTTCTTTATAGGCTACCCATTATAATGGTGTTCAGGGATTGCAGCCTGTTTTTGGTTTACTGATTCTGTATCCAAATAAATGTCGCCCACACATTCAAAGCTGATGAAAATTAATTGATGTATACATAACATGTATAGATTGCAGTTGCCAATTATGTTTTTTTTTTTTTTTAGCACATAATTTGTTCTGTGATTATCTTTTAGAATAAATAGCTTAATATGTTTTCCCAAACAATTCTACCTATTCCCTGCTCTTGAATGCAGAAAGAGTCCTGCAAACCTAAACAGTTTTGGACATTTTGTGTGGTCTTCTGCTTTGATACCCCTTCCCTCTATATTGTCCAAGTGTGCTGAAGATGCAGTCTTATGTTTGCGCTGATTGGCTTGTTTATATCCAGTTATTTCTCTGTGTACCAGTGCACACATCTGTCTCCGCTGATGATGCGGATTGTTAGTTGCTGGAGCTGTTGTGCTGCACACAAAAAGATACACTATTTACTTCCACCCGTTTAGATTGGCACTCACTGTAAACACACCAACGTATGCGTACATTATCCTTAACATGAATAAAGAATTAGCTTGAAGTTTAGTGTGTGTGTGTGTGTTTGTCTTTTCCGCAATTTACAGTTCCTTCAAGTACAGCAGTACCCTTTTACCCTTTGACCTTTTGCCCTTGGATCCTGAAGATCTGGCTCTTTCACAGCATTTAGTGTGCCAGTTGATATGTGTACAGCTCTTACTAACCACTGCCCATTTGGTTGCTGAAGGCTGAGGGCTGCAGTAGTGGCAGACAGCTTGAACTGATAAGGTGGCAGACTTGCGTGAAGGTGGACTCGCTGATAACCGGAGCACATCTTCTTAGCTTGCCCATATCAGATTCCTGCATCCTCGTCAGTGGCAGAAGCCTTTAAATCCCCCTTCCCTCCTCCCTCCGCATCGTCCTTGAACACCTGACACATCTGAACATCTGTGTGTAAGTCTTGACCTGTCAAAGCGGTATCGTGACGAGCCGACAATCAGCAGGGCTTATCGGACGACTTTGACTGTGTCTGATGAGGCGAAACGAGGGGTGAAATTAGCTTAGACGTTGTGAATGACTACTCCGCCTCCAAACCTCCACCCCCCACCCCCCCGGACCAGCCTATGGTGTGGAACAAGCCCAGCCCTGAGGGCAAGTCTCAACATGATGGATGCCAGGAAGAGGTTAGGCCACATTACGCCTTCAGAAGTGCTAAAGGGTCAAACACGTTAGCGGCACAAGAGCATGTGACAAGGCCTTGAGAAACATGGAGGGAGGGAAGGTGTGTGTGGGTTTTGTTTTTTCTTTTTAGGTAGATGGTCTTTATACACACGCCTGTAGACACCCACTTCACTTTCTCTCTCTCTCTCTCTGCTCCCTGTCTTATCTTACTATCATACAAGCATGGGTATTTTCCTCAGGAACAGGCACATCCCTGTGTTTTCTGTAAGGCTGTTACTCCTCCTTGGTATATGTCAGTTTCTTTGGATCTTTGAGGCAGATTGTCATTTTTACCATAAATAAATTTACATTCAAGTAGACAGTAAAACTACATTTAAGAGCACATAAACTGTGTCTGAGACAGGAAGTGAAGTCAAAATAGACTAGCTAGCTGGATACCTGTATATTTATTGATTGTCTAGTTGTTGTTGTAGTTGTAGTTTCTGGGTTTCTTTAAAAATGCAGTGTGCCAGTGTGTTCACTGTCCCAGCCCTGGCCTTGTAGTGATGACCCTAAGAGCTTGATGTATGGTTGTGGTGCTGGTAGCCAAGCCTGAAGCATATCAGAGTTCTCTGTCATCGGTGTGGGATTATTCGTCTCTCTAAGCGCTCAAAGCTGCACTCTTGTGGTTACATTAGTCGTTCCGAGTCCGACCCTAAAATCGTGGGAACCCTGCAATCTGCGGCTCTTGCTACCAAAATTGTGAGTCTTGGCAGATCAGGGGGGATGGTGCTGAGGGGGAAACAGTCTGATCAGGGTTTGGACTCCACGATTAAATTTGATTTGCTCTTAACATTACATTTACCAGGGTCTGGGGGACACCACAGTATTCCATGGGCTAGTATTGTACACATTTAGTGCCATATTTCAAACATGTCCAACAGTGAGAAAATAATTTTGGAAAGAAAATATAGAGAGAAAAAAGGTACTTATTACAGTAGTCATTAGTCACTGCAAATTGACGAATATGGGACTCTGTCCAGGGTTTTAGATGTTTTGAGCTTAATGAACAATTTGATTTTGAGTTTGGGAGCAGTGGTAGCAGTGTTCATTTTAGTATGTTCCACACACAGAATGACGTGGATCACAAGATATTTTAGTATTTCATTGTATAGCCCATGTGTTGGGTTGGGTTTTTCGTCTTTGTTTTGTTTGCTTAGTTTTTACCTCTTGTGTTTTTTTACTTTTACACGTTTTTTTGTTATTGTTTGTCTTGTGAATATGCAGTGATATTGTATTCTATAGTTATAGAAGTTTGATTAATGCAGAATTGGTTTCTGTATAGTTAACAGGATTTACAGAACCAAAAGAGAATGGATTTCAGTAAATCTGTCCAGAATGTCTAAAGACTCCCAAAGTAATGGCACTAAATCCTCAAACAGAGGAGGAAGTCGTAAAGAGAACAAGCAAAAAGCCAAATACACATGTATCAATATTCTCTGAGACGCATCCACACACCGGAGCTCTCGGTGAAAAACTAAATTTACTGCACACAAAATGGCTGACCTCCCTCCGACATTTTCTGCCTATTTATTTGTTTTGAGTCATGACAGTAAGTCTGTCACCGTGAACTCATTCTGCCTGTTGTTTTCATTTGGAGCAACAGAGAGTCATTTGATGTCCTGTCTTTGGAGTGGAGTGAGCTGATGGTGCTGATTGTGTGCCGTGCATCTCTGAGGGGTAATGGGAAAAAGATGCCGCCGTGGTTTCAAGTCTGGCCAGAGTTTGGATCTGCTCTGGCACTGACCCTTGCTCTCTCTCTCTCTCTCTCTCTCTCTCTCTCTCTCTCTCTCTCTCTCTCTCTCTCTCTCTCTCTCTCTCTCTCTCTCTCTCTCTCTCTCTCTCTCACACAAACACATATATTCAGTCTGGCACTGACCCTTGCGCGCTCTCACTCTCTCTCACAAACACATATATTCAGTCTGGCACTGACCCTTGGTGTCTCTCTCTCTCTCTGTCTGTCTTGTCATTCAGGCATGAGAAGGATCCTTCCTGCCACCACACTGATGATGGAATAGAATGGGAATAATTGAATAGGATTGCTCACCTTCTGATTCCAGGCCTTGGGTTAAGATGGTGCTGTCAAATGTTTTGGGCATTAAAACCCCTTTAGTCAACCCTCCCAGTAACTCATTGAATTCCCTAACCACCACCACAGGGAAAAACATTTGAGTTGCTCAAAAGCTTGGATTTATCTAAACCTCTATTTCCTCCTTCTCCTCCTCCTCTTCTACTCCTCCATCCCCAGGCTCCACACAGCCCAGAGGGCCATTAAGCAGACCCAGGTAACTGTGCAGAAGATTGGAAAGGAGATTGAGGAGAAGCTGAGGACGACAGCGGCCTGCACAGAGAGGGTGAGTGCAGTTGTGTTGTGTGTGTGTGTGTGTGTGTGTGTGTCCATGGAGAGCTCTCTCGCTAAAGAGACACAAAGGGACTGTCTGGATAAACAGAGTTCTGGGAAAATCACCAGTGATGTAAATGCTTGTAAAACCACAGTTTGTGTGTTTGTGTCTTTTATCTGTCCACTAAGCATTGAATGCCAGCATGGGGTCTACTTAGAGTGGTGTTGGGGGACTAGTGTGTGTGTGTGTGTGTGTGTGTTTGTGTGTGAGGGCGTGTGTGTCTGTGGTACAAACAGGACACAAAGGACCCTTAGTGTTCCTTCCCAGTCTCGGGTCTGAGCTCATCTCCAGCATGGACGCCTGTCAGTCAGCTCCTGGGCGACTAGTTAGCCATGGCGTGGACTCCACTTCATCCTGCAGTAATAAGCAGAGAGGTGCACTGCGGTGGAACCCTGGGCAGATTGTGTACCTTGCATTACGCAGATCCTCATAAATATGTCATTAGCTCCTCAGGCAGTTAGCCTAGCCTCTGTTTGAAGGGTTTGGGGGGTTTTGTTGAGCAACACAAACACACACACGCTCTCGCACACGCACACACTCACATAGACTCTCTCTCTCTCACACACACACACACACACACACACACACAAACACACTTACATTCACCCACCCTACGCGTATGTTACTGCCTGGCTTTAGGCAGAGACCCGACGAGAAGAGGCTTGAAAAGCAGACGGTGTTTGTGTTTCCACATTTCACTGTATCCTTGTGGAGAATAAGAAATGGCCGGCAAAGGAAAAGAAAAGCATATTTAACATATCTGGAATTGGCAGGCGGGCAGCTGTGAAAATGGAGCTGTAATCCCGGGGTCTTAATGTTGTGTTTATTGTAAACAGGCACTTCAAAAGATGGCCCTCTTCTCTGGGTCTGGGAGGGAGAGGCCTGGAGGCTTTGACACCTACTCTGCTGCCGCTAAGCGCTCTCCTCTCGGAGGTTTAAAAGCATATCGTCGCTCACACCCAGGCTCCTATTACCCCCACTTTTTCTCTGTTTTTGAATCCTGAAGCACTTGAGCTAGAAGGGGGATGTGACATCCTGCTGGGTAACCTGAACGTGTCGGTGAAAGGAGAGGAAGTTTTTTTCTGGTGTTTGTTTGTTCTTTCTCTCACTTGTTCTTTATCTTGTTCTCTTTCCATGTTTGGATGTGTGTGTGTGTGTGTGTGTGTGCGCACATGTGTGTATTTGTATTTGTGCATCTGCATGTCTGTGTGTGTGAGTGTGTGTGTGTGTGTAAAAGAGGGAGAGGGGAGGTGTTATTGAGGGCATGTCCATAACAGCTCTGTACATTCTCCCGCTCAATCACTGGCACGCAATGTGTGTGTGTGCGTGTGTGTGTGCACGTGTGTGTGTGTGTGGTTCCAGCTGCTCTTGATTAGGCAGTCTTTGATGCCCGCCGACGCTGACTGACTGTCCCTCCACCTGTCGCTCTGCTGCAGACACACACACACACACACACAGATTGAGAGGGAGAAAGATAAAGGGGCTAAGACAGAGATCGAGTGTATGCAGATCTGTGCATCTAGTGCATCTCTCTGTGCAGCTGTTGAGGGGGTTGGAGGGAGGTCAAATGTGGTTGAGTGTTGGAGGGGTGTTTACTACCAGTGGATGGATACATGTTTCGATGAAGGTAGGACTGATCTTGTGTGGATTGCAAGTAGTGTAATACTCTGCATTTCCACCCCTTTGTAACACACACACACACACTTTCTGGCAGCGGCTGCACACTCTGTCTCTCTCAACACACTTGGTCCTCTTACAATCCCCCCCCCCCCCCCCCCACCACCACCACCACCCATCCCACACACACACACACACACAAAAGTGATTGACTGTCTGGACCAACCGTGGGCTCAGAGAGTGAGGGGAGAGAGAGAGAGCAAGAGCGAGAGAGGTGTTTTGCAGCATGTTGAGTGGCATGGCTGCAGCTGGTTCGTGCCATTGTCAGAAGTGGTTAACACGCAAGCAGCGAGGGCCGCATTCCTGCTGCATAAGGGCCTGGTCCCCACGAGCCACAGCTAGCACCGCAGCATGGAGGCTCTATCTGGCCTTTACACACACACACACACACACACACACACACACACACCCTCACACACCCTCAGCCCTCGCTATCTGACCCTCACCTCTAGTCACTCACACACACCCTCAGCGATTACTCCTACAAAGAGCTCATAACACCACTGATAAGCTTTGCTCACTTTCATCTCGTCCAGATCATCTCTTTCCCTCCATCTCTCTCTCTATCTATGTCTTTCCATCCCTTTTTGGGTTGGTTGTGCTCAAAAAAAGAAATGTGATCATTTATGAGCTACTGTTAGATAATAGCTGCTTAGGTAGCTTTTTAAACAGCCTACTATATTAGACAGTTTTGTCCATGTTTAGACTGTTATTGCCGGCAGTAGTGTGTGTGTGCGTATGTGTCTGTCTCACTGTTGGAGTCACAGCTGCTGGTTCCTCCTCTGGATAATGAGGTTAAAATTCCTGTGTGGATTGGAGAAAGTCCGATCTGAGGGCTTTGGCAGGGGATGCAATGCTGGTCACATTTACCCTCATCCAGGTGGATTATGACGTTCATCCAGGATTGAACTCATCTTGGTGAACACAAGGATGCGCTCTTTCTCTTTTTCCTCATGCTCTGTCTTATCACAAACAGACTCTCTCTCTCTCCCTCTCCCCACACACATTCACACAAACATGATTGACCGCCTGGACCAGCTGTGGGCTCAGAGAGTGAGGGAGAGTGAGAGAGGTGTTTTGCTGCACACTCTGTCTTTCTCCACACTTGGTTCACTCACATACATATACACACACTCACACAACCTCAAACACTCACTACCACACACATAGATAGGCAGTAACAGAATGTTGACATATAGCTTGTATCTGGAATATCAAACTTGCTGACTGTACGTGTCCCTCACAGTGAATCCAGTCGCTAGTTGCTTTTGGGACAACTGAGATAAATCTAGATATAACGTGTGTGCTAAAATTGTCAAATATATTTATTTTAGCATAATTAGTCTAGACATTCACATTATGAATGAACCGTGTTGAAATTCATACCTTATACTGCTTAAAAATGCATTTGTTGAGAAGGTGTATTCATGTCAGCGTACAGCTAGCTGTGGTTTCACAGTATTCTTAGCGCTATATAGGGGTTTATGGTTGCATATAGCGCAGGTAGAAGTTTGTACCTTGGAAAACACAAATTATTGACAGGTTGAGGGTTACTTGCATTATGACAAACACAACGAACTAGTTGTCCAATGTTGTTAACTTACAGGAAAGGGATAATATAAATAAAATGCACATTAATGCTTGCTCACAATGTTAGCATCATTTTGCTAACAACACAGCTAATGCTTTTTGCTGTAAAGCGCCATGAAACAATACTATTGTAAAAGGCGCTGTATAAATACAATTTAATTGAATAACGCCAGTATGCCTACACTACAAAAAATCCTCTGCTTACCTGACATGGACCAACTACACACATTAATCCATGTTTCACGTTAAGTCCACAGTTACCGGTATGTCAGTCATGTAGGCATAGGCTACAGACCAACAAAGATAGGCTTGCCAGAGTGCTTGCTTGGATTCCCTAATGTTTAACACAAAGTCTCCACAGTTCATAACTAGTTCAGAGACGTAATGTTCAGCATAGCAGAGCCCAAACAAAATGACATAATGTCACAGTGGTAGTAAATTTCACAGCTGTGTTTCTCCTTTTTTCTTTTGCCTAGTTTTACAAATCCTTACACTTTGATCTGAACTATCTCCGTAGTTTGTTGGTTAATATTGTTGATATAGGTATCATTTTCAAAGCTTATATAGCTTGTATCTGGAATATCAAACTTGCTGACTGTACGTGTCCCTCACAGTGAATCCAGTCGCTAGTTGCTTTTGGGACAACTGAGATAAATCTAGATATAACGTGTGTGCTAAAATTGTCAAATATATTTATTTTAGCATAATTAGTCTAGACATTCACATTATGAATGAACCGTGTTGAAATTCATACCTTATACTGCTTAAAAATGCATTTGTTGAGAAGGTGTATTCATGTCAGCGTACAGCTAGCTGTGGTTTCACAGTATTCTTAGCGCTATATAGGGGTTTATGGTTGCATATAGCGCAGGTAGAAGTTTGTACCTTGGAAAACACAAATTATTGACAGGTTGAGGGTTACTTGCATTATGACAAACACAACGAACTAGTTGTCCAATGTTGTTAACTTACAGGAAAGGGATAATATAAATAAAATGCACATTAATGCTTGCTCACAATGTTAGCATCATTTTGCTAACAACACAGCTAATGCTTTTTGCTGTAAAGCGCCATGAAACAATACTATTGTAAAAGGCGCTGTATAAATACAATTTAATTGAATAACGCCAGTATGCCTACACTACAAAAAATCCTCTGCTTACCTGACATGGACCAACTACACACATTAATCCATGTTTCACGTTAAGTCCACAGTTACCGGTATGTCAGTCATGTAGGCATAGGCTACAGACCAACAAAGATAGGCTTGCCAGAGTGCTTGCTTGGATTCCCTAATGTTTAACACAAAGTCTCCACAGTTCATAACTAGTTCAGAGACGTAATGTTCAGCATAGCAGAGCCCAAACAAAATGACATAATGTCACAGTGGTAGTAAATTTCACAGCTGTGTTTCTCCTTTTTTCTTTTGCCTAGTTTTACAAATCCTTACACTTTGATCTGAACTATCTCCGTAGTTTGTTGGTTAATATTGTTGATATAGGTATCATTTTCAAAGCTTATATAGCTTGTATCTGGAATATCAAACTTGCTGACTGTACGTGTCCCTCACAGTGAATCCAGTCGCTAGTTGCTTTTGGGACAACTGAGATAAATCTAGATATAACGTGTGTGCTAAAATTGTCAAATATATTTATTTTAGCATAATTAGTCTAGACATTCACATTATGAATGAACCGTGTTGAAATTCATACCTTATACTGCTTAAAAATGCATTTGTTGAGAAGGTGTATTCATGTCAGCGTACAGCTAGCTGTGGTTTCACAGTATTCTTAGCGCTATATAGGGGTTTATGGTTGCATATAGCGCAGGTAGAAGTTTGTACCTTGGAAAACACAAATTATTGACAGGTTGAGGGTTACTTGCATTATGACAAACACAACGAACTAGTTGTCCAATGTTGTTAACTTACAGGAAAGGGATAATATAAATAAAATGCACATTAATGCTTGCTCACAATGTTAGCATCATTTTGCTAACAACACAGCTAATGCTTTTTGCTGTAAAGCGCCATGAAACAATACTATTGTAAAAGGCGCTGTATAAATACAATTTAATTGAATAACGCCAGTATGCCTACACTACAAAAAATCCTCTGCTTACCTGACATGGACCAACTACACACATTAATCCATGTTTCACGTTAAGTCCACAGTTACCGGTATGTCAGTCATGTAGGCATAGGCTACAGACCAACAAAGATAGGCTTGCCAGAGTGCTTGCTTGGATTCCCTAATGTTTAACACAAAGTCTCCACAGTTCATAACTAGTTCAGAGACGTAATGTTCAGCATAGCAGAGCCCAAACAAAATGACATAATGTCACAGTGGTAGTAAATTTCACAGCTGTGTTTCTCCTTTTTTCTTTTGCCTAGTTTTACAAATCCTTACACTTTGATCTGAACTATCTCCGTAGTTTGTTGGTTAATATTGTTGATATAGGTATCATTTTCAAAGCTTATTTTGTGCTCTTGATTTTTTTTTTTTTTTTTTTAAAGGGCAATGTGGCTGCTTTTGCCGTGGATGGTCACATATGTATGCTGTATAGTATGTTAGACTATGTAAACATAAATGAGAAGATGTTCTGAACACAGACATAGACTCCCATCCACTCATCCTTTTTTACTTTACCTTCTCAGTCCTCCCACCTCTCCCTCCCTCCCTCAGTCTCTCTCTCTCTCAGCTCCTAAATGAACTCCCCACCCCTGGTGGTCCTCTACTCTCCGTCCTTTACCCCATTCTCACCAGATCCCTACTCCACCCCACCTCTCCTCTCTCTCTCTTCCTCTCCTCCTCTCCTCTCCTCTCCTCTCCTCTCCTCTCTTCCTGCTGAGGCTCAAGCGCTCCGAGAGTTTGCGGCTGGCTGCGGCAACAGATAGCGGGGAGACGGTGGAGGAGTTGCTGATGGGATGTTATAGGATGTTATATGGGATGAATGACTCGCCGCTGATGTTTCTGTTGGCTCGGTGTAGCTGTCAGCAGCACAGGCAGCAGCACGCCTCACTGGACTCCACACAGCCTGTGTGTGTTTGTGTGTGTGTGTGTGTGTCTGTCTGTCTGTCTGTGTCTGTCTGTGTCTGTCTGTCTGTGTCTGTGTGTGTTGGAGGTGGGTGGGTGGGTGGCAGGGATGCTTTTCATTTCTCAGACATTTGGCTGCCTCTTATTTATAGGCCCAGGGTTCATCCCTAGTGTTATTTTATTATGTTGGCTAAAGAGGTTATGTTTTTGGTGCAGCTTGATCCGGCCCGATTTACATGAAGTTGATGGAAATATGTAACCTGGGTGAAACCAGGATTATTTATGAGTGCATTTGAATTTGCTTAGCTGAGCTGTCTGGCAGCCTTCCTGTTCTGAATCACCAAAAGCCCAGGGACCGTTGTGGTGAGCTTTATATGGTTACCTACAGAGGTGAAGTGTTGAACACTACCAATGGTTGTGCTGATGTCAGAAACCAGCAGCTAACGGCTACCTGAATAGGCCTAAGGAAAATGAAACTGAGGGAGTTTCTGTACTCCCATTGAGTTACATGTGCTGTACTTTAGGAAAGTTTTTTTTATAAGAGTGTAATGTTCTGATTAAGTTTAGCTTCACTACTGGTTGCGCACACTCTGTCTGTGAGCAAGATAACTTGAAAACTACTGCACATATTTGGATGGAATTTTCGGACAACGTGGTGATCCGTAACACTGTCTGAAATTTATATTTATTTAGTGACCCAGACCCTAAAGGGACTGAGTCCTGAATGCATAGACTCTCCTCTAAGGAAGGGAGGCCTCAGGGTGTGTGTTTGTGGTGGGGGGGATACTGGCCTTTCCTTAAAAAAAATATTCTCATTAAACACGAAAATTTGTCAGATGTCAAAAGCTCTTTTGTATCTTTTTTTGCCGCCCCCACCCCACTCCTAGTTGTCTGTAGAGGAATAAAACTTCTTTTGAGCGACACTTTAATCCTCTAAAATTCCTCCCCAGTGTTGTTGTAGTGGCTTTGTGGAAGGCTCTCACTGGGTGGCACCAGGCCTATTTCAGGAGTGCTTGACGCCCCCCTCTATTCACAGACAGCAGAGAGTTCATTTATTTCAACCTGCTATATTAAAAATGCCAAGTCCACTTTCGCCGAATGAGAAACTGCATGTACATACTTACTCAAGACACACACACCCACACAAACCTTCTAGAAAAGTAATCGCAATGTGGCTCTTTAACAACAAGTGCATGTTTGTGTGTGTGTGTGTGTGTGTGTGTGTGTGTGTGTGTGTGTGCATTGTGTTGTATTGGGCCTGTTTTTCGTCTTTTAGTCTTGAGCGTGCTCACATACATAAATATGTATGTACACTTTTCTTTTGTTCTTCCCTGCTACAAACACAAAACATAAAACCTTTCAGCTAGGCCCTTTTTGATCCAGACGAACTGAACCGAATCTCCGTGTCATGAAACACTTAAAAGTACCGTGACATTTTATCAACCGCCGCCCCGGCTACGGGAACCGAATGTGATCTTCCCCGATCGGGTTGTAGCCCGGCGCCAGTCGAGCTCCAGGACCCCTACCGATTTCCATAATACCAAAATTCTTCTCTTTCGTTCCCTGCTCCCTTCCCCTCTTTCTCCTCTGTCTCCCTCCTTCCCTCTCTCCACCCTAATGACATTCCCTTTGCCGCCAGCATGTTTTGTTTCATTTCTCTCTCTCTCTGTCTCTCTTTCTCCCCCTCTCTCCCCCTCCCAGCCCCAGTCAGCCTCTGTACGGGCCATCTACCAGTAAAACCACCAAGACCCGGGTGGTTCTCATGCCACTGTTGGTGGGTTTTGGGGCTCTGCTCGCTCTGGCTGCCGTCAGACTCGTCCGTCCGCCCCCCAACACCCCCCCCCAAACACACACACACACCTCCACACACCCCCAAACCCAATGGCTCTTAAAAGAGGCAGCTTGTTCTTTTGGAGGGTGTTTATTGATTCCACGATGCCTCGAATGGTTGGAAGGCTTTTGGGAGCCGGCCTGGCTTGTTCTTTATGGAGTGGCCAAACGCAGAGAGTGAGAAACCATGGTGTGAATAATTCATCAGCTGATGTGACTAAGGGGGCGCGGGGGGGGGGGGGTAGTGTCAGCACTGGGGTTGAACAAGGGCACGGTGAACAGGGGAAAAGGCACTATGGTTAATGGAAAGCACAAGTTTTTTTTTTTTTTTGTGGGGGCCGGGCGGGATTTCAGAGAGAAGCATGTGTTTTGATTTCTTGGTTTTATTTTGAAATTGTACTTAGTGTTGAACCAACACTCTCACTCTCTCTCTTTACTACCATGCTGTCTCTGTTTGGGTGTCACTCACGTGTTTCCATGTTTGTTTTTCACTCATTCACTCACTCCCTCCGTCACTCATTTTCTCTTTCTTTCTCAATTCAATTCAATTCAGTGTAATTTCAAAGGAGCTTTATTGGCATGACTTCTTTTTTTTTCTTTCTCTCCCTCATCATCTGTTTGTTTTTCTCCACTGTCTCTGTGAGCCTCCACTCATTCACCCTTTCCCTTCCTCCTTCCTCCCTCACTCACTGGTGTTGTTTGTGTGTGTGTGTGTGTGTGTGTGTGTCCCTGTCCCAGCAGAAGAAAGAGCGCGAGTGCCGGCACCTGCGCATCAGCGTCCTGCGCAGTGAACTGGAGAGGCAGAGGAAGGAGCTGGCCAAAGAGATGGACACACTTCAGAAGGAGAAGATGCAGCTCCAGAAGAAGGGTAACACACACACACACACACACACACACACACACACACATCCGCACACCATCAATGATGTCATGAATTAGTTAACCACCAATAAATCAGTCATCTTATGCAGGAATAAGCCAAGCGACAAATGGACAAAATGAAAAAAAAAGAATGAAGGAACATTAAAGAACATGTAGGTCAACAGGAATAAATGAATATGACATAAAGCACCTTGCATTTATTGAATTCCTCTGTGGCCCCTAAATATGGTACATCTAAACACTGATGCAAGCACTTATCAGTGGTGCGCTGGAGGATCTAGTGTGCAGATGTTTATCGCTGCACATCTGGTTAGCCTCATGAAGTAAACCCTCTGACAGTGTACTTGACTTACTTTGTAAACCCTCTCAAAGTGCACTTGTTCCGAAACTTCTACCAAACACTTACAGCTGTATGCATGCAGTAGGCATATGGCTCAGAGGAGCTGGAGCAGTAGAATAGAGGACTCTTGAAAACCACGAAAAAATATGAGGGTGAATCTGTAGCAGGTTAAATAAAAAAGATGTATGTCTTAACTCTTAACCTTCGTTTTAAGATTCCCACTGTGTCATTTAGTCCTAAGAGGATGGGTCTGGGTTTTTTGTGTTTGTGTGTTTCAGCCATCTTCCTTTGTTTGTTGTGATTGCTGGGTCAGAGTGTGTGAGTTTGTGTGTGTGTGTTGGGGGGGGGGGGGGGTTATAAGAGAAGCAGTGTTTGGAAACCTGTTTTGATTGATAAAGGCCTGCCGTGTTTGACCAGGGAGACCCACCACAGTCTCTCCTTCACTATGTTCTCACTGCTTTCAAAGAAGGGGAGGGGGTGGTAAGGGGTACCAAGAAAGAGGGGTCAGTTGGTTAAAGATTGAACAGTCAGGGCGGCGTCTCCGCATTGCATTGTGTTCCTAATCCCTGGTGCCTCGGCTCCAGGGCCATCGCTCAGGAGCAAACATGAGCCCAGACGAGGACAGGACCACTTTGAGGCTCAGTCTGACAAATTACTAACAGTGTAGCTCAGTTAGTCTGACTAGCTCCCTCCAAGACCAAAAGCCTCAGACCAATTGAACCAACCAGCCTGAAGAACCAATTGGCCAAAGAAGGTCTCTTGCTGATTGTTATTCCCAGTGATTTTGAAGCCCTTGCTCCATTTGATGTTTTATAAATAAAATGGTTTAGTATAGAATATATGAAAGGATGGTCAGGGTAACTTTAATTTCTTGTAACAGAAATAATACTCAGTCAGTGAGCAGTATAAATGCTCACTAAATCATTAAAAGCTATCTTTGACACTGAATAACACAATTTCTCTAGCTGAGGAAGTAAAAAATTACATGAAATAAAGTGACTTTGACTCTTTTTAAGAGGAGTTTAATTTGACCACCTGTGCTGGCAGCCTTCTGGCTAACCACATTCATTTGTAAGCCTGCATTCTTTACAAGTTAGTGAACTAAATCTGCTGTGCATACTGTATAGTGATGGAGTTAGCGAGACCTGCCACAGTGAATGAATGTGCTGCCGGTGCACCATATAATCTTCAATCAGTGAGCGGACACATTCCAAGACTATTCCAAATAGTGGCTGCTCATCAAAATTATATTGTCCATTTCACGCCAGCTTTAGTGGAATATGATTTTTTTTTTTCCCTCCCATTTTTAAGTGTTTTGGCGTGTTTGCCATAAGCATGTGTCCTGACAATTGATTCACCAAATGTTGTGTTAGTCATCACTCCTCCACCCTCCCCTACATCCCCCACTTCTTTCCCATCATCTATCTTGCTGTCCTCCAGCGCTGGCCATAAACGAGGTGCATAAAAGCTCATAGTCATCCTCATAAAGGCAGCTGACTGTGGCATACCTCTGCTTAGTCCTGGAGGTCGCACACCCACCCAGGGAGATTGATTGTCTTAGACCTGTTGCCCAGACCTGAGATGAAAGTGAGGGGGTGGGTGGGGGAGATGGCGGAGATATCGTAATGATGGAGGTCTCTCTATCTCGTTCCTCCCTCTCTCTCTCTCTCTCTCTCTCTCTCTCTTACTTTGAATACTGTCCATCTCTTTCTTTCTTTCTCTCTGCTCGTATCCGTTTTTTTATTTGTCTCCCGTCTTTCTCTCTCTCGGGGGGCGCCAGCAGAAACGAGTCTGTGAGGCGAGCAGCATTGCCCTTTCTCTGGCACTCAGGAAGGAGTGGAGCGCACAGAGCCCATGTGAAGGCAATAGTAGAGGGGAGGTGAATGGTGCGTGTGCGATTTATGAGGGAGTGTCCCAGCCTCTGTCACCACACACGTGCACTCTCTTACTCCTTCTCTTTCTTTATTTCTCTCTCTGTCACACACACACATACTTATACTGTACATATCCATACACACACAGACAGGAACGCACAAACACAATACAGATACTGACACACGCACGCACACACACACACACACACACAGACAAACCACAGACTTTCCTATTTCACCCTCTTTTGATTTGCTTCCATCTGTTCATCCTCTTCTCCACTTCAAATCTCTGGCTCTCCTCATCCTCCTGTGGCTGCAGGCAAAGGGGAAAAAATCGGATGTCTTTTTTTTTTTCTTTTCTTTTTTTTTACCTTCCAAATCCTCTTTTTTGTGGTCCCATTACAGACAGAAGCGTAGTCTGGAGTGGCTCTGGCTCTTAGGGCCGTGACTCTGGGCCAAATCGTGGCCGTCTCCGCTCCTGAGCTGAGCGGTGAGCTGCCATGCACAGCGGCCCTGTCCTGGGAAAACACTTAGGAGGTGGTTAGTGTTATTATTATGATTATGGCTGCAGGAAGGGAACACTGGGACCGAGGCAAGGAACGCAATAACAACGTTAACAAAGCGTGGCGTGGCAAAATGCTGTTGAGCGAGCACGTAATCGCACACACGCGTGCACACGCACACTCTGAATACACCATTTCTCTCTCACACACACACACACACACACACACATACACTCACTCGCTTGCTTTCTCTCTTCAATGCACTCTCTCTCACCCACCCACCCTCTCTTTCTCTTCCTCTGTCACACACACACACACATCTGGTGATGATATGGGATTCTGACCTGTTCTTTGATAGTACGCATGTGGGGTTGAGGATGGTGGGTAGATGTTCCATGCAGGCTAGCAGGGATTCTCTGCTTTGAAGAGCCTGACCCCCCCTCCCCTCCCTACCTACTCCAAAGGGAGATAATCTGTGTAGGTTGTGTATTTTGATGGCTAATGCGATTAAAGTGTGTCTAGCCTAACATAACCCCCTCCCCCATCCTTTGCTGCTCGAGTCACTGAAGAACAACTTTGACAGGTTACATTAAATATTGGACATTTGAACCGTTTGTGTATGTGTGTGTGTGTGTTTCTGAGGAATGACTCGGTGTGTGAGAAGAATTTAGGAAGAGATATGCACATGTTCCCTAGTAGCATCGTAGTTCTGTATCTACAAGCTATTGCTGATACTTGGAATGATACATCAGTTTACAAAGTGTTTTTTTCATATCCAGAATTCAGAATAGTTTACGTTTATGATGTTTATAATTATGGTTTTTGGCCAAGAAAGAAGGGTGTAAATATCCTGTGAGCATTTTGCTTTTAGCCATTTCACCTGTTATCTCTAGAGGAAATCTTTTTTCCCTCAGATGAAGGCAACCATTTGATGTTGGCAACATTCAATTAAAGGCTATAAAACCCAGAACAAGCCTGGTGCTTAACCACCTGTGAAATTATACCCACACCAAACCACACCATACCACATGACTACCTGTGGGTTATTTTTCCTTGTACTTACTTACGTCTTTCTGTCTCTTTCTTTCTTTCTTTCTTTCGGTCTCTCTGTTGGTCTCTCTGTCTTTCCATCTTTTATTCTTTGTCTTTCTTTCTTTTTTGCGTCTGTATTACTCTTCATCTTTCTTTCTTTTTTTCTCTCTTTCTTCCATTCTTTCGTCTTTCTTTCTATCTTTCTTTCTTTCTTTCATTCTGTCCAGAGGAGGCATTTTCCGTGCAGCACCAAACTCTGGAGAAGGAGCGTGAGTCTCTGAGCGAGCAGCAGAAAGAATGCACAGCCAAGAGGTAGGTGCAGACAAACCCCTAATTACTCATCCTCTTCATCCTCCTGCTTTTCTCTCTTCCTCTTCTTTTCTTCTCTCCCTTCTTCTCTTCCCCATTCCACATCTGCTGGAGATTTACATTGGGCTCCCCGCAAGAATGGCATGTTCCATCAAAGCGTAGCTTGTTTCAAATGCTTGGGTAGATCATTCTGGCCTTACGTGGAAGAGGATGCTGGCTTTTGTTCTGCTTTTATATGTGTGTTTTTACAAATACTGCACAGGCTTTGCAGTGTGTGTGTGTGTGTGTGTGTGTGTCTGTGTGTGAATGAATGTGAGAGTAAGCAGACTGTGTTAAAGCGTGTTTGACTTGTTTGCCTTGATCAGGTTGTGTGTGTGTGTGTGTGTGTGTGTGTGTGTGTGTGTGTGTGTGTGTGTGTGTGTGTGTGTGTGTGCGTGCACCAGCTTGCGCAAGCCAGCCCCTGACTCACTGCTTGTTTGTCTGATGCCCACCTGTTATCCTGCCCTCACCCCAAACAGTAATCAGAGCTGAACAAAAGCACAGAGCGTCTCTGCTCGGCTGGCAAGCCCACAGCAAACACTCCTATTGTTTTAGATGGACAGGCATCCTTACAAAACCCTATAGACACCCCTAACTCCCCTTCCACTTCCCCAGCTCCAGCTCCAGCTCCAGCCTCAACCCTAAAGAAGCAGGCCTATTGTCTTACCAAAATATATGTTAAGCCATCAGAGTGGCCTTGAAGTGTGTGTTTTTCAGTAGCGGTGAGACAGCCTAATAATGTGATTTAACCACAGTAAACTCCTGCTGTGGCTGTGGAGTCAGGGTCAGGACTAGACCTTATAGAGGCCCATAGTGGTCAGAAAGAAATCCCATTGGCTCAGAGTGTCCTGACAGAGTCACATTGGACCAAGTCAGGGTTGAGTTTCATTGGGCTATAGTTGTTAGGATGGAATCTCATCAGGCCAGAATGATCGAGACAGAATCCCATTGGCCCACAAGTGGTCAGATAGGAATCCCATTGCACCATAATTGGTCAGGCCGAAATTCCATTGGCTCAGAGCAGACAAGATAGAATCCCATTGGCAAGGTGTGGTCTGGACAGAATCCTATTGGCCCAGAATGGTTAGGTTGGAATCTCATTGGACCCTATCGGTCAGGGCTGAATTCCATTGGCTGAGAGCAGTCATGGTAGAATCCCATTGGCCTAGAGCGGTCAGGGCAGACTCCCTGCACCACCCAGATGGAGATAGAAGCCAGATGAGAAATGAGGACACAAAGATGAAAGCCACAGAATGGACCTGCTGAATCACATCCAGTCTTACACACACACACACACACAGTCACACTGCACAAGCCATTTAATGTGTGCCTAATGACTGCCCATTATGCTCTGCTCTCTCTATGTGTTGATATAAGTGTCTGGATTTCACAGTGTGTCACCTTACACACACAAACACCCACAGTGCAGTGCAAACACACATGCGCACACACACACACACACACACACAGAACGGGAGACAGACTTAAACTAAAACATATTTAGTCACTTGACGTGCATACTCTGTGAGTGTGTGTGTGTGTGTGTGTAAGACTCAGATCTCCATATTTTTCCTCTTAAATCACCCCAGTAGCTATTGGAAGGGATGTAAAATGTAAAGAGCAAACATTTGTTCACTCTCTCCTCACCCTCACCCCCTGACTCACAGGTCAACCCCCTATCTTCCCCCAGGCCCGACTATTCAGTCTATCCACACACACGCGCGCACACACACACACACACACACACACACTATCTGCCTTCCACAGGGACAACATGCCATGCTGGAATAGGCATGTATGTTGTAATCTGAGGTTGATTGTCCCGTGAGCACTTGGTGAGGAGTGTGTCTGTGTGTGTGTGTGTGTGTGTGTGTGTGTGTGTGTGTGTGTGTGTGTGTGTCTTGGAGGAGTGTAGGGAGACGATGATGAGGTGCCCTGTAATTGAACAGTTATGATAATTGAGTTGCTCTTACAATTACCAGAGAGCCGGTCTCTGAGCTGCTAGCCCATTAGCGTAACCCTCTTCCCCCGGCCAACACAAACACACAGTCGGCCCCACAGTGATAAACCTCATCGCCAAACGCTGCGTTTCTCCACAGGGATTGGCCGCCGCCCCAACCCTCCCCCCAATTTCAGCTCTCTCCTGAGTCTCACACCATCACTCTCATTCTGAGTACCATTTTGCTTTTGCTGTGGTAATTTTCCTGACTGTAGTGTCGGAGCCTGTTCCATGACCACATATTGACAATGCCCTGCCCTTCCAGTGCAAATCAAGTGATGAATTGTGTTCATGTTTTCGTTTGACATGTTGTCATATACAATATTTCCCTATTTCCTTGTTAGATATTTTGTATTTTAATATTGATTTATAGAGCTCCTGGTCTTATTCTGCTTCCTTTTTTCATGCTAGTGAATGTGTTGCTCTGTGTGATGCTCTAATAACTCGTGTTCTGTTGATGTGTCCCTGCCCCAGAGAATTATTCCTGAAGTCCAACGCACAGCTGACCTTCCGATGTCGGCAACTCCTGTCTGAGCTCTCCTATATCTACCCCATCGAAGTGGTGAGTGCTTTCCGGATGTTAACTTCTACATCCAGACACACACACACACACACACACACACACACACACACACACACACACACACACACACACACACACACACAGACATGCAGATTGCTTTCATACTCACACATCCATACCTCTTCCATAAACCTGAACCTCTGCTCCCGTCAGTGTGCCCCACACACACACACACACGCATGGACGCACACACACGCTCACAGGCTTACACCACTGAAAATTGGTGCCTTATTAGTGGAGAGAGAAATTTGCAGCTGAAATTTGCAGTAGTTCCATTTGCAGTAACATAAGGAAGCTGGCCCCTTAGAGCCAGAGGGAGCCGCCTGATTGGACTAAGAGCTCCTCATTTCCTCCTGGCCTCCTGGCCTCTACTACTGCTTACAGTATAGAAGAGAGCAAGAAAGAACGACAGTGAAAACCCACAGACTAAAGAACATGTTTCAGTTCAACAGTTAGACGCACCCCAATCCCTCATTATATTTGTTTGTTTGTTTTAATGTAAATCAAAAACTGTGACAACAGATGAAAAAAACTAAGCTAAATAGTTACCTAGTGCAACAAATAAGCTTTAATTACGAAACCGCCAATAGTGTTTCCTGAATGGTACGCCAAAATCTGGCATGCGGTGGGAATGATAGAAATGCTGTCAACAGACTGAAGTGAGTCAGTGCACCATCAGTTTTTTTTTTTTTTCATTCACACTTGGGGAATGGGGAACACTAGGCATTGTGGTGGGCATACACACACATAAACATGCACACATACACACATATGTGCACACGCGCGCACACACACACACACACACATACAGAAGCAAGAATGTGAGCAACCATTCATTACGTACCACATTGCAGTTATTTTTAGGTTAGAAAAAAGCTAGTTAGTGTTGCTTTCCAGCCTTTCCTACTTTGTTCCTTCTTTCTTGAAGGTTTCTACGTCATTCCACTAATTTAATGTACTTGTGCTGGTTTTATTCTGGATCTTGTTGGGATGTTGTGATAAATGATGTGCTAAGCTTCTACTTCCTCCTTCCTTAGAACAATCAGTCGGACTACGTCATATGTGGGGTGAAGCTACCGAACTCCGAGGACTTCCAAGGTAACGCACCTCACCGACATCCCCCTCGTAGAGCTGCTGCTAACACTGTTAACCTGACTGCCTAACACCATCATCAGGAAACATAAGGATGTGTTTTTGAGCCCTATGTTCCAGCCAGCGGTCAAAGGGTTTGTTGTTTAATGTTGCAAAAAGGGTTCTGTGAAGGTCTGCCGAGGTGATCTGGTTTCTCATTTAAATCGGCAGTTTTTGACATTTTAGACACAGTCTCATATTTTTGGTTGAGGTTGTGGTTTATGGAAGGTGCTCCAAGTGTGAAGTAACATTGTCTAGCCGGGGAAAGTGGTGCCTTCCCATCCCCTTCATTTGACTCCGGCTATAGCTACACACACTCTGGCACCCTTAGCTATTGGGAGAGCTCACAATGTGTTGTCATTTGCTTACTGTGTTATTTCACATTCAAAAAATCTGAATTGTGGGTAGGTCTGGTAAATCACACAAATACGCATGCTATACTGCAAACACACACACACACACACACACACCACACTCACTCAGAGCTCATTCACATGCATTATCCCCCACCTCACACACACTCTCACACCACACACACACACACACACATACAGCCCTCTTTACTTGGCCGCAGCAGGGACTCTCTATCTCAGAGGAATGTGGCTATCGCTTCCTTCTCTTCCCCTGTAGTAGAGAACCCGTTTACCCAAACCTCCTCTCCATTCCTCCATTATGCTCCTCTCTCCTCCCCTCCTCACTCCTAGTGTCTTCTCCTATATCCTGCTCTTATTCTACACCTTCTACCTTGGCTCCACCCCATTTCTCCTCTCCTCTCATATTCTCCCCTGTCTTTTCCTCTCTTCTCTTTCCCTCCTCTATCCTCTCTTTTCCGTTCCTCTCCTCTTCACTCCAGTCACCTCTTTCTCTTCTCTTTTTTCCATCTCCTTTCTGTCATTCATGCCCTCTCCTCACCTCTCTTTTCCATCCACTTCCTCCTCTTGCCTCACCTCTACACTCATGCTGTTCAAACATCTTCAAAAAAAAAACTTGGAAACCAAACAAAATTGACCAGAGTTGAGAGCCTTTGAACAGAGGCGAACATTCACTGTAAACACGTTTCCTTTGAAGTGAAAATGTGAAAAATTCTTTTGTAAACATTCCATCTCAACAGTAACCTTCCGTTCAGCTCCCAGTTTGTTCTTGGAGGACTGCCTCCTCAAACTGTTTGTGAGTGTTTGTCTGTGTTTATGAATTTGCTTATGAGTTCAAGTCTAGTACCCCCCCTCCCCCAACACATACATTCAGACACACACTGATTTCCAATTGAGTGAAATATTATAGACATATTTATTCTAGCCTCACATTGGATACTGTTTCAAGATGGGCATTGGTATCACAGGCAGGAATTCCCTCATGATTAGTCAATGCCCTGTTTGAACCAAAGCTGTCAATGTCGGGGGGAAAAAAAATGCCTTTGACAGTCCGATGCATTATGCATTATGTGGCAAACGAAGGCTGCGTAGTATTCCGTCACTGATAAGCTTGTGCATCTCATCTTTGAGGTCAGTCAGTAGCATCAAACAGTGAATAGAGGTAAACATTATGAAACATTTATAGACCATTTCAAGAGATTTTGATTATGAGCATCATAACTTTTTCCACAGATGTTCCATTTTAACATTCCAAACAGACCCCTCTCCTTAGGTCATGGCTTATTGATGTAATGAAGACAGTTTTACCATTAACAACAAAAGCAATGCACGAACGTTCTATGGCCCTAACTTTATATCCGGTAGATTTTCACAAGCAATCCAAAATAACAGAGTTCCTCTAGTCAATACTCTTTCTATGAGCAAACATAATAAATAATACATTTCATAAGCTACTTGGTTAAAATTAAGACTAACTGGAAGTGTATGGGGTAAAGATTCAAAGAAAAGAACTGTGAAATTTGTATATTTGCACAACTGTAACGTTAATCCTGCTCATTGTGCCAGTGCTGTTAAAATTAGATTTGCCGCACTGAGCTGATGGTTGGGTGTCTGATACATGGCTACGCGGAGAGTACCGCACACTTCAAATTCTTCAGTGCCGTAAACCATAAGCAGAAAAGACCCCAGTTTTTAGGACACGCTATAACTGAAGTAACTGATTGCCAACACAAGGTGAAACAACACTTAGTGAGTCCAGTGGAGCTCCAGGCCCAACTGTCCTAATTCTCCTGTTCCTCCAAGGGCTACCTGCCCTATGCACCTATGACTTGAATACTCCTGCGCAGCAGAACTCATTTTGGGACGAAGTAGAATGTTCAGGCATTGTTTTTTTTCCCTAAAAGTAGTTCCAGTCCTTGATTATGATTGATTGAAATGCGCTCGATGCCGTCGTACATCCCCCCGGCAAATGGCTGAGACCGCATTTCATTCTGTATTAATGCGCTTAGAATGTGGTCAACTCAATACAAACCTCTTCAGAGCTGCTTGGCTGCCATTCCCAAAAAATCTACTTGCTGTGGAACTATTCTATGACGACTCTTTCCAAATTATATTACTGTTTGTTTTTCAATTTTCAAGGTATGTGTGGTAACCATTTTTAGAAAATAAGCCCCTAATGTTCTACACCATGAATATAGTATGCCATATCATGTTGTGTCACAACATGACAACTCCAACACTTCTCAGCTGTGCTGTAGTCATAGTATGGGATGGCCTCTGTGGTCTTATTGCTTAAATATATTATATTTTTTACCATTGACGGCCTATAGAAACCGCATTGCATTATGTCAGTTGAAGGCTTACGTATAGTTACTAGATATCCCTAGTCTTTTTAAAAAGTTCCTTTTATTCAAACAATTATTTCAGAACTCCTCCCATAATTCTGGTGATGCCTTAGGGGGTCCCAGCACCCTGTTTCAGAACCACTGCTCTATCCTACCCTCCCCTCCTCTTCTCTTCTCCTCTCTCCAGTCCTTCCCATTAACATTTGACTCCATCTTAAAGCTGTGCGTGTGTGTGTGGTGAGGTATGGATGCAGGCAGTAGTGCATTTCTGCCTGTGTTTCCCACATGATTGGCAGGCATCAGGCTCAATGTCCTGCTGTGGACATACACACACAGGGGAAGATAAAGCAGTCTTGTGATACACGTGCCATGTGTGTTAGGGAGGAAGACTGCATCAGCTTGCAGTTCTGATTGTGTGTGTGTGTGGGGATGGGGGTGGTTTCAGGGGAGTGGAGTGGAGTGAAGTGGACTGGAGTGGGGTATCAGTTTGATGGGTTGGCGTCAGCAGACACAGGGGAGTGTAATGGATGGCAAGAGAAGGGTTATATTGCGGATCATGCTGTTTATCTCAGTTCCTGCTGTGTGTGTGTGTGTGTGTGTGTGTGTGTGTGTGTGTGTGTGTGTGAGTATGAGTATGTCGCTATCTGAAAATGACTTGTGGAAAATCTGATTTGGCTCTCAGGAGCAAGGAAGCAGGACTTCAGAGCGGTTAAAGGGGGGGAGTTTAAATGAAATCCAGATTTCGTTTTTTCCATTTTTATTATTTTCTTTAGCTATCCAAACGGCACTCCATCATCATCCTCCTCATCATCATCATCATCATCTACTGCACTAGCAATACTACTACAGCCGCTGCTAACAGAGCTCGCCTGCCTGCCTGCCTGCCTGCCCCACCCCATCCTTTGCTCTTTTCACTGAAACCATCATGAGTCTGACCTGTGTGTGTGTGTCATTCTGGAGCATGATGTTTTTCTTTTATATGTTCTCACCCTTACTCTTGGGTAGCTGTGTGTGTCTGGCTGCATGTGTGCTGATTTGGGTTCTAGATTGTTATTTGCCCGTACGTGTCTAATTGCCTGTGCTGTCCGTGTGTATGTGTGTGCATGTTGGTGTTTATGTTTGCGTGTGTATGGCGTGATGCCCATTGACTCTATTCCCGCAAACCCCCTCCCCACCCCCCCACACACAAACACACACACACACACACCCCTTGTAGGCACCCTCCCACTGCAGGTTTCTGCCTCTTTTCTTGGTGCTCTCATGCTCTCATTTACTGGAACAGCACCACTTCCCAGGCCCTTTTCTCTCAAGCATTAGTAGTGGCTGCCCAACCTGAAAGTGAAGGTCACTTAATTGTTTCCTCCTTTGATTCGCGACGTCATTTCCAAACGCAACAAACTAGCGATCTGGATCCCCAGTTGAAGCATTAAGATTAGAATGTTAAAGCAGAGAATTTGCCGGATTACTGCAAGGTTATGTCGACAGTTGAATATTACTGAAGTTAAATGCTTCATGGCACAGAGACTTGATAGCTGAAGATACCACTATTAATTAGGGCAAAGTCTGTGTTGCAGTGGATACTTTGTGTGTGCTCAACACACTGTGTGTGTGTATGTGTGTGTGTACTCTCAACATGTTACCTCTGTGAGTGAGTTACCCTCCAAGAAATGGTTCTGAAAGATGACTTGCATGCAGGTAGTTACTGTAGTCAAAATGCATTCAAAAGTGTGTGTGCGTGTGTGTGTGAAAGGGGGGGTCACCCAAAAACAGTCTGCTAGTTCCTGCAGTGGAAAGGTTCCTCATACCCCCCAACAAACCAATCCAACCCCCACACACTCCCACTCGTCCCCATTCTGACCCCCACTGCCTTCCCCCTGGTCTGCCCGGTTTCCGTGGTGACAGCTGTGTGTGATCTGCAGGCCTGGTTCACCTCCCTGTGGAGGCTTGTGGCCATTTCTGCCTCCCCATCCCACAGCTAGCGCCAAGATGCAGTGAGTAAACACACAGCAAGGTGCCTGAGTGTGTGTGTGTGTGTTGGTTGGGGGATGTTTTGGAAGGTAATCTGAAGGAGATTGAGCACGGAGTGTATGATGTGAGTGAGTGAATGAGTGTGTGTTTGTGTGCCAGTTGGGGGTTGTGACACAAGACCTCTGGGGCATGTGTGTGTGTGTTTGTTCTCAGGGGTGCATGGGATGCATGCATGCGTGTGTATGTGTGTGTGTGTGTGTGGTGGGTTTGACATCTGGGAGTGTTTGTGTGTGTGTGTGTGTGTGTGTGTGTGTGTGTGTGTGTGTGTGTGTGTGTGTGTGTATGTCCGTACTAAAGGCTACCCTATCATGGGCAGTCCAGCTACTGATATGTCAGTACCTGCTCACACACTCCTCTCTGGACTTCTTTCATGGACAGATGTATGTATGGATGGATAAATGCACTCTGAGATTTATGGGGAAAAAACATCAATCTTCCATATATCCATCATATGCGTGTTTGTGTGGATCTTCGCAATGGGGATGTGTTTAAACAGGAATCAAAAGAATAAGGGTCATGATTGACTTCTTCATATTGTTTATGTATTCACTACATTGCTTGCATGTTGCTTGCACTTGTCTTAAATATCTTAAAGATACTTTGGATGTTTTAGTGAACTGGTGTTAGTCGTGGTTTCTGTGACTAACTGGGCTGCAGTCTAGGTGTGTGTGTGTGCATGTGTGGATGTCGTGAGAAAAAGATAATACTACAGGAAAGATAATGGTATTTCATTGAGCTATTTCATTATCCTCAAGTCCTTTCGGTTGATGACGGAGAGAAAGTAAGAAAAGACTCCTGGGGCGAAACCATCCTCATCTCGTTGTCACGATTACACCCTTGTTACATCCTCATTACTCTTTCCCACTGGCTTTAAATGGCTCTCATGCAAAGAGACAAATCATTAAAGAAAACAACACTCTTCTTTCACGCTCACCGGACCCATTTCAAGACTTTTATCCTTTCATCTGCAGACCATTGCCTAGCTACCAGGAGATGTTTCCTGTAAATATTCCACTTTTCTGTTCACCTGAATTCCCTCCTCCGGGGCATCAACATTTTTACTCTGCAAATTTTTATAGACCTATTGGTGTGAGTAAATGCCCTGTCATTACTGGGTGAATGCAGGCCTGTCGTGTAATGCAGTGTGGTTAAATCCATAAACACTAACATCACCAACTCATGAAATTCAGGAGACAGCGAACCTACCCAATGGTTTCAGGTGCAATTCGGAAAACCAAAGTGCAATAACAGAGCACTGGGATTTTTCCAGACGGCTGAGATTCAATGTGTGTTCGGTGAATGTAAAAACATCCAAGCTAACATGCTTGTGGTTTTGCATGAAATACGTGAAAGAGGAAGAGGAGCCCTTAAATAATTTTCTTTTGCACTGTCAAAATATACACTGACTTACCGACTCCCTGCCAGCCTCGTAAATCTACTTGCTTATGTAAAGGGTCCTGAACTGGATTTTGTGTTTCTCTCTCTCTTTTTCTGTGTGTGTGTGTTTGTGTGTTTGTCCGTGTGTATTTCCGCGCGCGCGTGTGTGTGTGTGTGTGTGTGTGTGTCATGTAGCAAAGGATGATGGGAGTGTGGCTGTCGCCCTGGGTTACACGGCGCACCTGGTGCTCATGGTCTCCTGCTTCCTCCAGATCCCGCTCAGGTATCCGCTGATCCATAAGGGCTCGCGCTCCTCCATCCGAGACACCATCACCGACAAGCTGACGGAGAAGGAGCGAGAGTAAGTGTTACACACACACACACACACACACACACACACACACACACACACACAGTCTCTCACTCAGGCCTGAAGTTTGATATGACTGGCCTCAGAAAGAGGATGCTCTGCACACTTAGATCTATGCAGTGGTGTTTAATTTACCAAGCTTTTGGTCATTGCACATAGCATACAAGGAAGTTCATCTTATGTTACCTAGAGTTCATTCAGTATTATATAGTTCATGGCCAGTGTCTTCTAGAGCAGCTTAAGGTTAAGTGTCTTGGTCAAGGGCAGAATGGCGGCAGCCATTTTCAGGCTACCAGCATGCAAGCCAAGGTCCTTAACTGCTATGCTACCATTGTCCCCACCTGGCCCTACCTCTCTTAACCTTCACCTTTCTCGCAAAATGGGCTCTGTGCAAAGTCCAGGTTATGGCTGTTTCACCAGTTTAGGCTGAGGAACTGTTTTCCTTAGTAGAAAACCAATAAACATAATTGAACACACACACACACACGCACACAGAAACAAATAGGAACTCTTTACATTAAAGCAAAGCAGAGCAAAAGGTGCAAGACCTTTGTTCTTTCAAGCTGTGTGTCCATTTTACTGCATGTTTGTGTATCGGATGACGCCCCAGTTTCCCACCATTGGCCCAGAGAGCCATGGCCAGGTCAGGCCTGGTGTAGAGGCTCCTAAAGAATTAAGCGGCTCTCAGGACTCAACGGGGGCTCTCCATTCATGTGCCGTTTGCTCTCGTCCGTCTGCCTCTTTCATCCTCCTCTTCTCTCAGCCTCGGATGGGAGATTTACGGCCCGTGCTTTTTACATGGAAAATAAATAATCCGTCTATAAAGGCCCCCGGCTGCCCCTCGCTCGGCCTGGTGGAATGTTTGTCCGTGTGGACAGGAGATTCTCACCAGCCTACATTTTTTTCTCCTTTTTCTTCTGCTTTCTCCTCTTCTCCTCCTCCTCCTCTACCACCAGCCTTCCTGATGGGGCATGTGTTACTCAGAATGACAAGCTTCTGAAAAGGGACTTACAGATTTTGCATTGACCCATATTGAGACCACGTTTCTGATGAAGGAAGAGATTACATGGATGTGTAAAAAAAAAAAAAAACACTGTAGAACCCTGACTGTGAAGACAAGACAGTTAAGAATCTCAATCTTGTGAACAAAAGTCTTTTTGGGATCGGAAGCCTTTCGTAGGCCTTACTGGTGTGAACCCTAGTCAGTAGTGTGTTGCTGAAGCTGTTTTTGTCCTTGGTATGTGTGTGAGGGCTTTCTGTCGTTCATGTGTGTTGCTGGAATGACGCCAGACTATCAGCAAGTTCCTGCCGCTCCTCAGTGGCTCCGGCCTTTAAATTAGAGGCATGTTCTCGACACGCGGTGGGCATTGAGGGCGCGAGAGTGGAGCATCCCTGTAGCAGGAAGAAAAAATAAATAACCTTACGATTTACAGTTATTTGTGATGTTTAGATGACACCGTTGCCATGGACACCGGGCTTTGTTGCGCATACCTCGCCCAAGGTCCGGCCTCGAGGGGGTCGACAGCGCCAGTGTGCGAATGCCAACACGTGTGGGCATGGCAATTAGAACGCTGGCTTCTGGTGTCAAGATTACTGTTTTTCTATGTTTGGGTGCCGTAACCAAGAGTGAGGCATAAAAGGAGCTTGGTTGGCCCACGGTAATTATGTGTAGGAGGCCTGCGTGTTCAAAGATGCACCTCATTCTTCCAGTGCATTCCGTGCGTGGTACAGAAGAAAAGCTTTGATCAGGACAAAAAAAAAAAAATGGTAATAAATAATAAGTCGGTCATAATTACACAGAGGCAGGTACCAATAAGACAAATCAGCATATTTCACCACTCACTTCCCTTAAGATGCAGGGCTATGCTTTCAGTGCTGATGCAGACCAGAAGAGGGTGAGGAGAGGAGGAAATTAAGGGTTTGGATTTGGATGTTGTGTGTGTGTGCGTGTGTGCGTGCATGTGTGTGTGTGGGGTTGTGGGGGTGGGAGGGATGGGTGAGGAGAAAGAAAAACATCAGGATTGCCACATCATCTTGTCCTGGTCCACGTTGACTCTCTGGCAAGGGGAGAAGCACATCTGTCTCTCCTCACATGCTGGACTGCTAATGAGAGGTACAAATTTGGCTCTCATGTGGTGCAGTGGCGGGGCATGCCATGGCTTTACAATAGAGCGAGAGCATGTTAGCTCTTCACGCCCCGCTAGATATTGTGAATGAATCGCTCATCGTTGGCTGAGAAATCAAGCGAATCGACTCAGACTTTTTTATGTGCAGAGTTTATGGAGATGAAGCTTTTGTTTAATTTTTGGAGACACTTCAGTTGTTCCGTGGAATGCTTGCTAGATTTGATGTGTGACGTCACCAAAACATCTGCCGCATTCCTTTACTCCGGAGCAGAGTTGAGCTGTGTTATCTCTTGTCGTAAATCTACTTAAGTAATCAGGCACAGGGCAGCTCGTTTAATTACTGCAGAACCACAACGGACACACACACACACACACACACACACACATACACACACACACACACACACACACAAGGCCATTCATTTTCACAATTACCCAGCTGTGAACAGAACGGACACTTTTCTACCACACTCGTGCTTGTCTCCTGCCCATTACCATGCATCTTATATGACAAAATAGGGTTATCAACACAAGCTTATTTGGTTCTGTTGAAGTCCTACTCTGGGAAAAGAAAGTTGAGCCTATTTCAGCTCTACACACAGTCAAATAATAGCCTTTACTCCTGTACTCACTAAACAGGGTTTATTACGACCCTGGTGGAGCTGTGGTAACATCACTGCCTGATAATTGGTCATCCCAGGTCTAAAATGCTACATGTCAGTCAATGTTAAGAAGTTGACCAAGAATACGACTCATTATGCACTACTTCATTTTCCTTTCACAAACGTAAACAATGTGTATGATGTACAAAGATGAGCGTTTATTTATTTATTTGTTTGTTTGTTTGTTTGGTTATTTATTTATTTGGAGTGCACACAGAACAAACAGCTAGAAACTTGAGAGGATCCATTTGGTGAGCCTGAAGAAATAAGTGCTTTAGGATAGAGAGATCCATGGCACCTTTAGTGGGACTGATTGAGGCTGTGCTCTTGGTTGACATTTAGAAAGTAATTTTTCCTTCTGCGGAACAGGATGAACCCTGGCTGGGTCACACTCTCCTAGTCCTGCACTAGCCCGGCCTCTTATTAGTCGCACACACCTGCTTCACCTGTGTGTGTGTGTGTGTGTGTGTGTGTGTGTGTGTGTGCACGTGTGTGTCTCAAAAATATGGTCTCAAAAATAAACAAAAGTTTCCAAAGGCAGTTAGGAGTGAGCGCTCCTCCTGACTGCACGGTCCCTTACCCCCCACCTCACCTCCTATCTGTGTGTGAGGCCTCCAGCCTGTGGCTGATGTGTCTTTGACTTTGGCACATGGATCACTTCTGTGTCTATCTGTGTACGTGTGTGTGTGTGTGTGAGTGTGTTCGCTTGTGGCACGTGTGCTGCGTCTCACCGCCACCCATGCCCCTCCTGTGAGTGAACACCCTAAAAATGATTAAAGTGTCAGAAAGAAGGCATCTAATGTAGACAAGTGAGGTGTGGGCAGATTTGTTCAGTGAGGAGGTGGAGGGGTTAGTTCAGGGGGACAGCTGTGTGTGTGTGTGTGTGTGTGTGTGTTGGAGTGGGGGTCCCTGTCTGATTTATCTCTGCTCCAGCCTCACTCGAGTCACTGGCCCCAGCTGATACAGCACTGTGGACGATACCAGGGGTTAAAACAACTGCATGGATGCCTCTTGCATTCTTATCATCCTGCCTGCAAGTTATGGCTTTATGTGCAATTTGTCATGTGTTGTATGAACATGTGACATTTCTCTATTGTCTGTTTGCTGTCTGTTTTACTGTACATCCTTCTTTAAACTGTGTTTGAACAGTTCTTTACATTTTAGACCTAAAAATGCACAGAAGGCATAGCACCATTGTCAAACCTTTTTGTTAATAATAATGAATAATGCCCTTGAAATGGTTGGCCTTAAAAGTTAATAGTTGTGTTTCTTTGTGTGTTTGCAGCTTTGTAATTTGAATTGTGTTTGTGCATGTGTTTGTCCTGTAACTCTGTGAGTACACCTGCCAGAGTGGTCAGTGTGAAATCCCCCTGTAGCTTTTGCCAGCCTTGTAAAACTACCAGTTGAATCTCAACAAATCTCAGCTCTACCGATTTAAGGATTTCTGTCTTCTCTGTCTGTCTCTCTCTCTCTCCCTCTCTCCCTCTCTCTCTTCATTCCTTCTTGCCTTCATTCTCTTTCCTTCTTTTTTTTCTCTCTCCATTACTGCTCAAGGAGTTTCTGCTCCCTCCTGTAATAGATTTGCCATGTCCCGTTTAAGCTCACTCTTAATTGATGTCTAGCTCTCCAGTATTCTGTCTAACACTTGCCAGCCATATAAATTGTGTGTGTGTGTGTGTGTGTGTGTGTGTGTGTGTGTGTGTGTGTGTGTGTGTGTGTGTGTGAGAGAGAGAGATAGAGAGAGAGAGAAAAGAGGGAGAAAGAGTCACAGAGAGAAGCAGGAAGAGAAAAGAGTGGAAACGGGAGAGTGCGAGTGTTTCATGGCCCACACTTACTCTGCTGCTGGGATCTCTTTGTAGAGCGGGCCAGCAAGTGCTGTACCAGTTACAGAACCGGACCTGGCTGTCAGAAACACTCCTCCCGTCTCCAAAGTCCCAATACGCACAAGTGTTACATGCGCACGCACACACACACACACATATCATGCACACTATTCCTACTCTCTCTTGCACACCCACACACATCATACACACCTGTGTCGGACACATGCACACTTCTATATCTTACACACAGACACACACTCACATGCCATACACTCATTTCAAACACGCACAGACACACACCTTAGAGGTGTCATCTGGGTGGAAACAATGGCAGCTGGAATGTGGGGCAGGCTGGAGGCACACAGGTTTGGAGGGAAAAGGGTGTCTGTCTGGGGCTGAAGTAACTCTCCACCACCTTGACGGAAGTCTCTGTCTCTCCCCCTCCTCTCTCTCGTCCTCTTATGAGGCGACCCTGAAGAGAGCTGACTTTAATGACTCATACACCCACACACACACATACATATGCATGCCTCGGTTGACCCCTTTACCTACACACACACACACACACGCATATTAATCCAGCAGACACCTTTGCAGACACTCCCAAACCCACCACACACACACAAAGACCCACACAAACCAAACCGCAGAGAAGGATAAACACATTGTGTGACTGTTAGTGTGTGTGTTTGCATGTGTGTGCATGTGCACATATGTACATGCACATGCGTGTGGGTGTCTGTGTGTGTATGCACATGTGTGTGTGTGTGAGAGAGAGAGAGAGGAGAGAGGTTGAGAGTAGGACACGGAGGGGTGGGGAGGAGGAGGAGATGTGATCCAGATGTCCTCTGGGTGATGGAGTCCAGAGACCAACCTGTTAAAATCAGCCTGGGCCTCTCCTCTCACTCAGCTGCTTTATTAGAGGAGGTATTACAGGCAAACCAGTATAGTCTCTTTCTCTTTTTTCATTCTCTGATTGGCTTTATGACAGACAGGGAAGAAAACCCTGCAAGTAGGAACTGACATATTAATTCAGGGACTGGAGCTTTTTTTATAGGGCCACTTGAGTAGGCCTGTGCTGGGGGTGGTTTGTGTGCACGCATACATGTGTGTGTGTGTGTGTGTGTGTGTGTGTGTGTGTGTGGGAGCAACACAGAGGATGAGGCCTCCCAAGTACTCTTAAACTGAGAGGAAGGGGTCTGTTGTTACGGAGCTTTAGAGGGTTTCACGTCCCTTAACATGGAACATGTGCCATTCCTCTTTTTTTCTTTTTCTCTCTTTCTCTCAGTCACTCACTCTCTCTGTTTCCATCCCCACATTTCACTCCCCCACACTCTGTCACTCTCTCCCTCTCTTTACTCGTTCCTCTCTGTTCATCTATACCCCTTTCCTCCACCGGTTTGCATTCTGTATATGTGTGTGTGCATGGGTGTGTGTGTGCGCTTCAATGTGGGGATATGCAGGTTGCTTGCTTAAGGTTCATTCTACAGGCTTTAGAGGGTGGGATCAAGAGCTATGAGCTGCCGGTTGATGTGACACAGACAGGAGACACACACAAACACACACTCTCTCTCTTTCTCTCTCTCTCTCTCTGTCTCTCTCTTTCTGCCTCTCCATCTCAGAGGCATGTTCTACTGAAAGCTCACAGATGAACATCATGCAGGCAGACCACTCAAAGGCCACTTAAAAAAAAAAGAATTTCTCTAAAACACACACACGCACACACATACATACAGACTCACACGGTTTTATGGGGAAGTGTCCCTGCAGGACAATGGAAATATCTTTCAGGCTCCTTTGCCTGGGCGATGGTGGTATAGTTCCTGACACTGCCTTTGGAAAAGATCAGTAAACGAGTCTCTCAGCTATTCTAGAAGGTGTTAATTGATGATGTCATGTTCTTCTGACCTCTCTCGACAGCTTTTTGACATTTTACGTGCAAGTCCTGCCTCATGGTACCACTTTAAGCGATCTGCAAAAGTGTGTGTGTGTTGGTGTGTGTGTCTTTTCTCTGTGCCTTTTGTCTTTGAAGTCAAATTCTTAGACATGATTCTCTTTGAAAGTCTCTGAAAAGAAATGCGTGCCTTTTCCCAAGCAAAAGTGCCCGTCAGTCAGGCCGCAATGAACTCTGGGATAGAGGAGCAGCTGGGTGGTCAGCACGCAACCCACGGGCAGCTCCAGCAGGCTGCTGAAACTCTTCCCGATGACTGGCTGACCTCCGCTCAGTGTACACACAGCCGGAGCGCTCAGCACATGGCCCTCGGCAGACTGTTTACACGTGCTAATTAATACCCCAAATTTGCAAAACAATGTCATCCTAAATCTTTCCCATTCCTCTTGCGAGCGGGCTCACGTATACCCACACACACCCACACACACATGCTCTGCTCAGCACGCACATACATACTCATTCACTCACTCTTTGGCTCGCTCGCTCACTCACTCATTCTCTCTCTTTCTGTCTCGCGCTCTCACACACCATTTTAACAGTCACTTAAACTACTCTTTCCTGGACCCAGAGGCAAAGAAAAAAAAAGTCCCAGAAGTTTCGAGCAGCTTTAATGTGTAGTTCTGAAGCACTTTGGACTCATAAATCATAAGGGCTGCTTCATAAGGGGAAGGAGGGGATTGGGGGGAGAGAAAAAAACACCTGCCTGGCAACTGTCATGGCTAATGGTAGCATATGCTTAATAAATCAGATGCAGGCTGTAATTTCTAATATCAGAGAAATTATTATACTCACCATGTGTCAGGGAAATGCTATTTAACAGACCCCCCCACCCCATGTATACCTATTCTACTTAGGTCCACTCCATTACTGTAATGTCACAAGGCTTCTTTTTTTTTCCTTCTTTCCTGGTGACTTACGTGAGGGTCAAGCGTCCTCTCAGTAGCAGCCGACTCTAAAACAGCCCTGGGCCACCCTTGGTACGGAACCGCCAGATATGTGCCAAATTAGTGCCGGAAGTCAGCTGCTACCTGGACCTGTCATCCCCATTTTTATTTTAATTTCTTTTTCTTTTCTTTTTTTAACAAAATAATAAATAATCTCTTAAGAATATTCATTGTTGGCTTTTTCCCAGCTCAGCGTTCCTATTGAGAGTTTTAATTAAAAGCAGAAGTGCAGAGTGACTCTGCACAGGATGTGAGTGAGGGGCCTCTCTCTCTTTCTTTCTTTCTTTTTTTCTTTCTTTCTTTCTTTCTTTTTCTTTCTCTCTCTCTCTCTCCACTCTTTTTTATTTATTGCTGTGCATCTAAACTTCCTCCCAGATGCCGTCTGCAAAAGCTCCATTAAATGGTGACAGAGATGGAGAATGACGGCCTTGGGCTGCCTCTTCCTAACAGCAGCAGGCAGATATAGTTAAGACCCACAGACAGTTGTTTTGTTTTGTAGAGAAACTGCACTGCATGACTTTGGTAATGGCGTGAAAACGTTCTGATTAACGCCAGTTCCAACTGAACAATTGTCGCTCTCTCTCTCATGCAGTTAGTCAGTGACATGAGTGAGTTGGTCAAGTTGCTGGAACAGAACGGCAGAACTGGACTGTTCCTGCCGTGGGTCTGGCTCAGTCTCCTTCCAGAATCAGCTTCTGATTTGAAAATGTGATTGCCGTGTCTTAACGCCTTGTTAAGACAGCATTAATTCACCCATCTTCATGGTCTTCATTTTCAAGCGGTGATGACATGACACCATGACACCATCCCACCATTGTGGTGTAATAAGCAGCCATGTAAACCAGTAAAAAGTCAGGTAAACTCTTGCGTAAGACAAGGAGGAAATGTTTTTTATACCTGGATGTTGGTTATAGGACAGTAGTTATACCATCTTTACTGCTCTGGCTGGAAAAGTGTTCACTCTTGTAAATCCAGCAGCTAAACTGAACCTGATGTTCCACATTATTTTTTGTAGAGTTCAAAGGTTATCCCCAAAAGGTGAAGTCATTGTTCATAGCTGTGAACCCTCTCTAACAATACTAAGACAAAGCACTGCACTCAATTTCCTTAGCAAAGACCAAGACATTGCAGCAGGAGCCTGCCTGTCTGTGTGTTGGCTCACAAATGCATCGCAGTGTCATAAATCTAGTTCCTCCCTCTCTGTCGTGGGGTGCGGGTGCAGTAGGGTGGTTGGGGGGGGGGGGCCTCCCCCGTGGCCCTTCAGTCGCCTGGACCCCTGGAACTTTCCCGTAGAGAGAGTGGAGAAGAGAGTCGAGGCCCTCACATATAACTGAAAGGTCAAAGCTAGGAGAAGAAGGGATGGTTTTGTAAAAGGAAAAAAACCTTCTTACCTCTTTCTACTTTTTTTTTTTTTTTTTTTTTAAACGTTGGCCCCTGCTATCATATTTTACAACAGGGGTTTAAGACAGAGCTGGGTAAGTCCCTAGAGACTTGATGAGCCGGAGCTCTCTGTGTAAATATCCTGCCTCATAAAAAAGACCAGGCTTCTTACAAACCAGGCTTCTTTAGTTTTGCCTTTGGAAAGTCCAACACACACACATGCACACACACACACGCACGCACACACACACATGCACGTACCCAATTATAAATGACCCACCTGTACACACGCACTCCGCCAGCTTGTTGTTGGCACGGCGGCGTTGTCAGTGAGTGACTTGGGAAGGAGTGTGTGTGTGTGTCAGATGAGGAAGAGGAGTGGCAAAAGAGAGAGGAGTCTGCACCGTCTCTTTCAGTCATGCTTTCATCCGTCTTTTCCCTGGCTTAATGGGCAAAGAAGATGCTGCTCTTTAAAGTGATATTGTGATCGTTGGTTTTAAGTGCTCCGGTTTTTTTTGTTTTTTTGACAGGCATCCAAGGGAGGAGGGTGGTCCGACTGATGACTTTCAAATGTTATATGCACTCAAATATACACATGAAGGATTTAAGGTATCTTGTTGAAGGATTAGGAACATGGATGGAAGCTTTGATCTGGCCAGGAGCTTCCAATTACTAATAACATCATGATAAACTATGGCTTGGGATACTGCATAAAGCATGAAGTAGTATCCCATGCAAATTCTTTTTTTTGTCTATTTCATTCTTTGGCCAGTGACATTATCTGCAGTGACAGAAAAGTAAGCACAATCTGCACTGTAACAGCTGCCACCATAAACAGCATCAATTTTACTATAATTTCATTGCCATGACTTTAGGTGTGTCCATACTGTGTGGCTGCACTGGTCAGTCTCTCTTGCTCAATCAGACACACACACACACACACAGCAATTATTTCTTGGCAGTATTGTTAATGATAATGAGAACAAGTGGCTCCTCTGTCTTCGGCCACAGCCGGCCTTGGAGACACTGTTATGGTTTAAGTCTCCTGTCTCTTGAGGACCCGTGAAAATATAACATCCACCTCCGTGGTCACCGACTTTAAGAAATGTGACGAAACATACATGGAATGCAGAGTCATTTCGTTGTCGTTACCGACTATTGCACACTAAACTAGCAGTGTGTAATCCAGCTGAGCATGAACACGGGGTCCATCGGCCAGACGAGGGCTGCACACGCCCCTACCTCCTCCTTTTGGCAGCCGTTCATAAACATGAACCATGGAGCTTACAGATGTAAATGTGATTTTGTTCAGGTTTTCTTAGGCTGGCTACTGAGTCTCAACTATTACCGTTTTAACAGACTATTATTTTAGCCTGCTAAAAAATCACTTGAGCACTGAGCGTAAGCACTTAATGATTAATCAGTCATGTACCAGTTTAGCGGAGCATGTAAATTTGCACGCCCTTGTCTTGTCGAGGTCTGTCTGTGGTTCGAAGAGTCAGTCAGGAAAACGGAGCAGCATAGGCTGATGATGTCAGTAGGGACATCTGTTTGTGAGAACGCCATTAGCGTGGGTCAGGCCAGTCAATGGTTCCTTTCCAGGTATTTGACGCCATGTCCACTGTGACACCATGAGCACTGAGTCACTGAAGTGTTTGAAGAGTTTCAGAATCACCCTGACTTACCACATACACACACCACACACACACACACACACACACACTGTCTTTGCTGCTGCTTTGGCCCCCGGCTGCCAGAGGTCATGGTGGTAGGACGGGGGCCCTGCCTCTACTCACCGGATTAGCCGCAGCACCGTGGGGCACACACACACACACACGTCGGCCTTTCACAAGGATTAGGCTAGAAGAAGCTTCCGGAAGATCACTCACACATCACGCCTCGGGGTAATGAGGCCTAGCCTGCCTGCCTGCCTCTGGGGCCAGCCACGGCTGTATGGAGCTCATTCACTTCAGTTCAGTTTAGGGGCTACACGCATGAATGAGACACATACACACACACACACGGCACATACACTCTCACCCTTAACTGGATTGCAGCATAAAAAATAATGTATGTGTTCTGCTATGCCTGGTTTTATTGAAAAACATAGAGCATTTCATCCCAATTACACACAGCTTTCTTATAAAATGTGACAGACACAATAAGCATACCATTAAGCACTAACAGTGCACAAGGTCATCACTAGTGTACTCTGGATGAAAGCAACAGAATGTTTTTGTGTGCTGCCTCTACAATAGCCACTGGCCAGAATGAGGAAGTTACCTGGCTCAGGTGGAATGTAGATTGTTTTGGGAGATTGTGGCCAAGCATGTGGGAAATGAAAGATATGAGGGCATCTCTAAACGATACACACACACACCCACCCCGACCTCATTTTTGATGTTTGAAGACATAAACATATTTACACAGTCTGCAAGTTGAGCGTTCCCTTGTGAAGACTATTTTGAGGCTTTGAACTTGCTTTTTTTATATTACATTTGATTGATGGCATTTTAAAGCAAATGAAAGCATCTGTCATGGTTGATAGGATAAAAAATGCTCCAAAACATCTGCAGATGTGTAATGCGTCGTAAACTGGCTTCCCTTGGATGCACATCTAGATTTGAGAACTCTTGAGTGCTGTCGTTACACATTGCAATGGACTTGACGGTGGGGGGGGGTTCATAAAATCCTCCCCAAGTCCTCTGAAGCAGAATATAAAATCTCAAACGCAGTTGAGCTCATGCTTGCCCCATGCCGTTTTTGCATCTTATTTCCACTCTGTCTCTCGGAGCAAAGTGCCCAGTGTTTTTTTTTTTTTTTTTTGGGACAGTATGATGGGATCTGTTGCTGAGGTTGCAAGGCCTCTGTGTATAGTTTTCCTGTAGGAGTTTACTGTTTACTGTTAACTTCTGCTTTGCCTATAGCTTTTACCTCAGTCACATCGTGTTCATCAGAGATAATTTTTTTTCCCTGTGTTTGCTTTGTTTTGTGGCAGGTTTCCACTGTACCTCAGAGGAGAACGCTTTCAGTTTGAATATGGTGTCTACCTGCTTAACAAAAACATCGCCCAGGTAGGAGCTCTAACACTGTCTTTACAAAGTCCAGCACCAACTGGGGTGGAATTGTACTATTAATACCAGTCAATTTGCTTGTTTTTGTCTTTAAAACTGCATTTCATTCCTTTGGAATGCCAGTGCTAGTCTCTGACTGGCCTTTTCTCAACCCAAGGTGCTTCATATTAAAGAAAAGAAAAGAAAATTAATCTGTAATTATTTTGATTGCTGAGCCACTAAACCTTTTCTTAAGTCTTACTAATTGGGGTTGTGGGGACTCCACTAAGTGTGAGTTCTCTACTAAGTAGCTGTGTAATGACTAATTTATATCTTGGCTGAGATGAGATGTGTGTTGAAACTGCTCGGTGTGATAAACAGTGTCTTTGTTTCCAATAAAGGGAACATTGAAACTAAGTTATTATTTAACACTCAACTTGAATATAAATCTTTTGAAATGACCAAAGTGCAAAGTTAAAAGCAAGCTCATAAGCCCCAGAAGCACACCATTCCTAGTTTAAATTTGGTCGTTTTAGACATTTTGTCACCTCTCTTTCCCACCCCTTCACTGGAACTTCTTCAAGAAGGCTCTTTTGATTTTTAAACTGTTGTACATTTTGTATGTCAGACCAGATAAACATGAAGTTGTGCACACTCTTCTTGTGGTAATCACTTTCAGGTGGGCTATTAACAAAATGTTTTCCTCAACAGTATTGTTGTGTGTGTTAATGAAAATCACCGGTGTTTGTGAGTTGTTGAGGCAGCAGAGTTGTTTGGACACATCACATGAATCGTTAAGTCGAGCCAAATTTAGTCCCTCACTAGCTCTCGGATCTCAGTTCGGCATTTTGGGCTGGGTCAAATGCTGGAAATGCTACGTGGCGTTATGTATCAAAGACTGTGGCAAACATGCCAGAACTGATAAGCCCTAACCCACAACATTACTTGAGCTTCCATAGCAACCACGGTGCCCCGCACCACAACACACACTCTTACTCGCACATGTGCATACACATGCACACAGTTTGCTCCTGAGAACCATCAGTCCATTCCATTGACATCACGAGTTCCATACCAGGCACCACAGGAGGGGGAAGGGAAAGGAAGAGAAAGAGGAAGGAGAGAGAGAGAGAGAGAGAAGGATGCATTAGGGCAGACTGTCACGCTCCATATCATTTCGTCCTGATTCAGGGTCTAATTAAGTTTTTTCAGCCTTGACTTTCTCTGACCACTTTATCTGTACCTGTTTAGCCTCTCGTCTCTGTCCTGGCCCGTGAGGGTGGTATGGCTCTCGTTAATAGCTGAAGGCTCTATTTGAAACCAGCTGGCTCATTGACCTCCAAGTATTAGAAAATTGTGCTCGGTTTTTCTACTTAATACAATTTACCAACAACTAGCCAGTGATGGCTGGAGGTTATTATTGTGTTTTCATTTTTGGTGCCTCCCACCCCTTTAAAATCTCTCTATTGGTCTTTTTTTCTTTTTTGGGAAATGTAATTATTTCCTTTTGCAAGCCCCTATCGCAGTGCACTGTCTCGGTGGTCAGACTAAGCAGGGATCTGATTTCACTGCGGTGTTTGGTCTTGGATGGGGTGGGGTGAGGTGGGGGGGATTAAACTCCTATCTTTTATTAAATTGTGCAGTGCCCCCTTTTTGAAAGTGATCTGTGGAGGAATTGGGAGGGGGGTTAAGGGGGAAAGAGAGTGAGGGGAATTGGGGAGGGGGGGGGCTCACTTTGAAGTGGTTGGCTGAGAGTATGTTGCTTTTATTTAGGCCCTTGGACGTACTGGAGTAGACTGAAAGATGTCAGTAGTCTGCAGCTCTCCTCCTCCTTCTCTTCCTCCTCCTGTCATATTAGGAGCACCGATGTTTGAACTCGGTAGGAGTTTAAGCATCATTCACAATTGTGTCAAATCACAAAATCCTTTGTCTTAGAGTACATTTGTCAGGACTGTGTCTTGCTAGAGAGTAAATGTTATGGAAAAAGAACATTTTCCATCACCAGATCTGGAAGCGCTTTTGTATGAAAACATTTGCATTTTGTAAAAGACAAGATTTCAACTGACCCCAAATTTGAAATAAAGTTATTTTGCTTATTTACACTTTTGAAACTCTTTCATATGAGCTCAATTTTAGAAGATACAGAAATATAATTGAGGAGGTATTCATGAATGACTTATTCTTATTTGTTTGTCTCTTTCTTTAAATAGATTTTCTTTTTGTCAAATGATGTCAACAACTGCAAATATTTTTAGCTCCCACACCACCCACACAGTAGACATGGTAGTAATCCCTAGCCTGTTGTTACTACTACATGGTTTTGTAGTGTAAAGGATGAGGGGCCGTAAACGAAGGGACAGAAGTCCACAGCAACTCAAATGGACCCCCTATCCCATCCCTGTGTTTGCCTGTGGTTCCCTGAAGGCACCCTTAGCAAGGACATGTGCTGCTGATTACTTTCCCAGCAGACAACAGAAGGTTCCAGAATTTACACCCAATGCAGATTGAAAAATCTTTATTTAAATATTTGTTTTATCCCAGCAAATTTGTTTTGCAATTGGTTGTTTCAGTTTATAATATATTTTTTTAAATTTCAGATTTTTTTTTTTTACACATTTTGTTGTTTACACCGATATCAATATCTATTAATATCTATAATTATCATTTATGTTAATATGAATGACAATGTCCACATTACAAACTGTAGGCTAACAACAATGTTGTCTGTAACAATATCATTGGGATCACTTTCTGATTTTGAGTACGCTGTCAGCCAATCAGAAACCATTGAATTTTAGACATTACATTTATTGACATGAGGAACAACAATTATTATCATTGATCAGTGTGGATACAATCTTCGTACCTTTAATAGTTATGTGTGAATGGACCTGTAGCTGTAGACGATCAAATGGCATTAAACAAAAACTACTACTACTCCTCCTCTCCAAGCAGACTCCCAGAGAGAGTGGCGACTGTGACAGCGACTGAGCGAGCAGGGTCAGGTTAGGCCCTGGCTGAAGGTTGCTGCTGAGTTAAGTCTGTTGTTGTCGCCTCTGAGTTTGGCAGAGTGACCGGCTTTATCTGTGCTGGGCTGGCAGCGTGTTTGGAGAAGCAGTGTCTGTGTTGTCAGAGGGCAGGAATGCCTCAGCGATGCCGTAGATGCGTTCGGAGGAAGCAGGATGCAGACGCTGAATCCTGCTGAGGAGTGGGGAAAATCCTGACTGCGTTTGTCTCCTCTTTTCCCAGCTGATTTCAGATCAGCCCAGCGACTGAGTGTGCTACACTGGTGGTCTTTCCTTTGAGACTCAGAAATTGAGCTGAGATGTATATTCAAGAATGTAGTCAATTTTTTTTTTAAATGTTGATTTGGGGAACCCTTGTTTTTACTGGGGTACTGTAAACTCGTGCTCGTGGACCAGTGTGTATTGTTTTTGTTGCTTTTTTCCTCCGCTCACAAGGAGGAAAGCAGTCAGGCCCCGGCACTCGAGAGGGGGCCTTGCGGTGGCAGGTGTTTGTATCTGCTTGCCTGTAATTGCCAGGAGGCCGCCAAGGAGTCGTTTATTAAAACCGAAAAAAAAGGTATTTGCTCCCATCATCCTTTCAGTCACTGTTTTTGTTCCCATTCCAGGATTTAATTAACTGACCTTCCACCCTCCTCATTTGGGTTTCCACTCGGTAGGGCGTTAGACGGGAGGAGAATCTTGAAAGGGCGTCCGAGCCACCTCAAAACCTCAGCATGGGCTTGAATGACTGGCCCCGGCTTGGACATTACAGGGCATGAAAAATGATCTACGGCCATTACCTGATTTCCTGCCTTTGCTTGTTTGTGTTTAATAAGGCCTTTCGACCGAGGTGCCTCAACGGCGCCTTGTGACCAAAATAACCGTGCCGTGATTAATAGTCACAACTAAGTGGCTTTATTTGTGGGCTTTCAGTTAGCATTTCCATAGATCAAGTTAGCATCTCGCCACCAATCCCCCCACCCCCTCCACCCCCCATCCCCCACACCCTCGAGTGTGTGTACATAACCTTTGTGAATGCGGAGACCCGAGGGTGCCGGGAATAACTCCCGCCGAGTCACAGTGGTGAGATCAGACGTATTCACCTCTCGCAGTCAAACAAGCAATCTTTATCCCCGACCCTGACTGCTTCTCATTCTTCTCCTCTCGTCCTCCTCCTCCTCTTCCTCTTCCTCCTCCTCTCATGGAGTCTCCTGTGCTCTCTCACTGTCATTGTGAGCAAGTTCCCAGGGACGCTTTTGTAGTAATCATGCTCCATTTTTTTCTCTGTCTCTCTCTCACTCTCTCATATTTGTTCTCGAGGGGAAATGTCAACACAATGTTGAATGAGCTGGCTGTGATGGTCATCGCGGGTCACTCTCTGAACGTATCAGAGTGTGAAAATAAGAAAGTGCACGTCTGGGGATCCTGTTTAGGCGCACTGAGGTTTGTTTTTTTGTTTTTTTTCAATGGAGGCCTTGATATGAGGATTGGCTGAGACTCCCTGGCAGCCCCGGCCCTGCCCAGCCTCTTACCACAGCCTCTGCATGCCACACGCACCACACACCACACACCACCCACACGGCTGAGATAGGGAGGGGAATAGGGTTGGTGTGTGTGTGTGTGTCGTGGGTGAGATGAGAAGTGAGTGTGGAAAAGGCAGAGAGGAGGTAAGAGATCAAGTGTTTGCGGTGTGCGTGCGTGTGTGTGTGTGAGAGAGAGAGAGGTGTCCATTGAGTGCTTAATATGTCGAGGTGCTTCTTCACACAGACCCTATACACTATGCTGTTTACTCTCTCTATCCCGTTCACACCGTTTTCATGATTTTCAAGTTTTTTTTCTCTTTTTCTCCCTTGAGGTGTTTCTTTACTCTTTTTCTGATACCAGCTACCTGACTACCTCTCTCTCTCTCTCTCTCTCTCTCTCTCTCTCTCTCTTTCTTTCTTTCTTTTCTCTCACTCACTCCCCCTCTCCCCCCCTGTCCTCCCTCTAATTAAGATCACATAGGTAAATATAAGCAAGGGGTGTAAAAGGAAGGAGGTAGACTCCCTTGGGAAATGAGGTGTGCTGTATTTAGCAGGACCTATTCCAGTGATCCTCCTCCACACACACCCCCCCCACCCCCACCCCACCACACCAATGTTCCCCCACAGCCTCGTACTCATCTGGTCAGGGCCTGTGGTTGATGACTGTGCCCGGCGCTGTGTGCCTCGCGTGGTGAAGCGCTCCAGAATAAGCTCGGCTATTGCGTCTGCTCAGCCCGCCAAAACAACACTGCTTCTTCTGGAGCCTGAGTCTCCACAAACAGACGTCTGTGTCCCACTGTCTGCATTCAGAGCTGCGTCTGTTTACTCGCCCCTCGTACCCCTGCGAAACCCCGACCACCAATAGCAACCTTGAGCACATGAAAACACTCACAAACACACACACACACATTCACACTCACACACACAAACGCATGTATTCGCTCAGTCAGGCAGTCATGCATACACAGTAAGTGCACACACGCACACACACGCACCTCACCTAAAAGCAGTGGTACTGCTGGAACTGATCAGGTTATGAAACTGTGGGTTGCAACTTCCCCTCCACCTTTCCACAAAAGCAACATCCGTTTTCCATCTTGGAAAGGTTTGGTTTGGTTGGCCGGAACGCATAATGGGCCCTGTTTCTCCCAGCCTTGCCGTCAGATTCAAAATACGTGCTGTGCTTTTGGACCTGATCTCCGACTTCAAAAGAGAGAATCAGAGAGTAGTAGTGGTAGTAGAGGAGGAGGGGGAAGAAAATAGGTTCATTTTTTTTACCGGTGCCTTCACAAAACATGTGTCTATTATTATTTAACCTTGACGAGGTATGCCTGTCTGCCAGCGAGGTGCATGCTTTTCTCTGTATCTCCTCAGCAGGATCAGTCAGAAAAGTAACCAGTCACCCGACCCCCATATTTCCATTGAGCCTTAGTCTCCACCTTACACCAGCACCCCCTCTTGCCATCGCTCTGCTTCCACTCCCACCCCCCAACCTCCTGAAAATGTGGTTTATATTTTAATGCCATTAAGGTGCCACTTTAAAGGCATTTGCCCAGCTCCCCACTAGTAAAAAATCACTCCATTAGTGTACTTTATTTGTCACATTTCAAGCAAGAAATTGTTGCTGGCAGAGCGTAGACGGCCTAAGTAAACTGGAAGAAAAGTGATACCTGCTGTACTCAAGCGAGCCATCTTGGAATAACAGCGGGGCTGGGTTTGGTGAGGTTCACAGCCATATGCACAGGGTCCTTGTGTGAATTGGGGGGAAATGAAGACTTGGGTTGTCACTGCTTAGTCTCTCATAGATAACCTTGGTGATATGTGGACTAAATAGGAGTGGGAACTATTAGGACTTTGTTTGAAGTGAGTGTTAGTCTTCAGACATCTACTGTATGCCTTGAAATTCTCAAAAAATCATTTCTACTCTTGATGTGAATAAGCCCAGGGTGTCTAACTTGTTTCAGGCAATTAAAATGTAATTCAATTTTCTCACCCTTACAAGTTTGTTTATGTCTTGGATGAGCAAATGTGTTTTGAGTTGTTTTGTGCTGGTAAAGCAGGTTTCGGCTTATTGTGTTACGTGAGCATGGTTTTGATGGCTACCCAGTGGGCAGTGTAACATAGAACGTGCAGTGCAGAGCTGACAAATAGCTGCTATATTTCATCATTAGATGAAACCACAGTTCCCAAACAAAGCCATCTGTCTCTGTGTTTCTGCTTTTCTGTCTGTATTTATTTGCTTATTTATCTCTTTCGTTGTCTCTTTCTTTCTTTTTTTTCTTTTCCTTGTGTTTCGTGACCATTATGAACAAGTATCCTTCTGCAGATGGTATGTATGGTGGGACAAGCTTAATAAGTTCTGTTTGCAATTATCATCCTCCTCGTTTCCCCCTGTGCTCCAGTAGACGTAAATCTCTCATAGGATCCCCAGTGTTCCTTCAGCGCTGTGCCAGCCATCTGTGACTGGTACACGAGCCAGTGGGGCCGCTTATTGTGGCCAGGCGTCTTTGCCCCGTGGTGTCTCAGGCGACTGAAGTGAGGCTCTGTGTTTTCTATGTTGTGGGATGGTGACAGGAAGAAGACATTGACAGGATCTCCCATTTAAACCAATGGGACTGAGCTTCTGAGCAGGCCCACGCCTGGCCCCCGCCTGGCGCAGTCTTTATGGTCTTTATTGATAAGACCTCCCAGCCCAGGCACATGAGTGCAGACTGGCTGGCTTTTGTATGCGGAGGGAAGTGGGGAAACATGTGCTTGTTTGGAGCCTGAGTGAAATGATTAAGAGTGGCTTTCTGTGCGGCCGATTGAGAAGGGGCACAGATACATACACAGGTTATTATGGCTATGGACTCACAAACAGTCGGACGAGCTGGGGCTGAGAACATATGTGTCTGTGGTTGTACATCTGTCCGTCTGCTTAGATGAATGTGTAAACATGCATGCGTACACAGACGCACACACACACCTCTTGAGCGCAGTCATCAGCCATCTCTTTGTGTGGTCCCATTTCCACTCACTGTTTGTTGCCATGGTATCGACAATATCCAATGAGGTTGAGGTCCTTGTGGCTTTCCCTCGCACTTTTTTTTTACAGATAGGTAGCCATGTGTAATCAAGGAAAATAGCCTCCTTCTTGGCTCTAAATGAGGGAACTGTTTGGAGTGTTTGAGAGGAAACATGTTTATTTGCAACCACCAATGATTTTATTCCACTGGTAAAAAAAAAAAAAGCCTCTTACCTCATTTTGTCCGTTTCCCGCCAAAGGGGGACAACAACACAACAACAACAACCATAAATAAATAAACACAAAAGCTGGGATTTTAAATTTAATATACCTGCTCTGGCCAATTAGAGTAGCCTAAAGTATTGTTAAACTAAAAATGTTTATTAAGTTGGGTTAACTGCTGGGTGTCTATACATTGTTCTCCCTACTACTCAGTGATTTTAATTTCTTTTGACATAGCTTGGGTGTATGGTTTGATTCTTGAACAGTTTATTCAAATAAATTGTTTGTGAGGGGTCAAGTTAATTGAAATGAGGGGGAAAAAACAATGTGTAAAAGAACATAAAAGTTCTGTTTACACATCGTTGCCAATAATAGATGATGGCCATAATAATAGCAGAGAGAAAATAATGAGAAAGTCTAGGGAAGTTTACAGTGCTTTAGAAGAGTTCAGTCTCCTTGCTTTAGGTCCCAAGCACACTTCACACATAAGGACTAGGCATCCTACCATCCATTTACCGAGGTCCCAGCCAGCACTTAGGACTTTACGAGACAACTGGGGACTGGACGTCTGTCGCTGTTTCCATGGTAACACATTGGCGGGGGTTTCCCCGAGCGGGAGTGGGCGCAATGGCGAGCACGTCCGTCAGCACCCTGCCACCACGCCGCACTCCTCGTTTTTATGGGCATTCCTCTGGACAGCCACCTATGGCTTTATGAAACACTTAAACGCCTCTGATTGAATTTCCACGGTTTGAGGTCGGCAGCCAAGGGTTTGCCTGGGACCGCAAAGAGGTGCCGTGGGAGGGGAGGAGATTCACTGAATATATGGCTGGAAGTCTGGGGACTCCTTACTGCTTACCGTTTCCTGTGAGTATGTGTGTTCACCATGTTTGTCTGAGTCTCTTGTGTTTGTGTGTGTGTGTGTGTGTGTGTGTGTGTGTGTGTGTGTGTGTGTTACACACAAATATCCTACTTGTATCAACTGAAGGATGCCAAAACAGACTGTATAAATACAAAGCATCATGTTAACCTCACAGTTGGGAAACATTGTGTTTAAAGCCAGCCAGTGGATGGATTGGTAGTGTTGCTGTTTTCTTATGGATACAAAGTGATGAAAGCTAAAAACCTGCTGTGGCATGCCTAAAAAGTATCCATTAAAGAGTTGATTTGGATACGTAATACCACTTCATAACACTGGTTTAATGTATGCCCCCAGCTCTTTGCAAAGAACCTTTATTTATATATTTATTTTTATCACCGCCAACCAACAAACCTGGTGAAAGACCACATTTTCAGGAATAAAAATGGAAAAAGGCAACTTTAGGGCCCCAAAAAAGTGTTGGCCACTGTACGTTGCCATTTACTTAACAGCCAGGCTAGCTCATTCCAGCTGTATAGAAGTGGTAGCAATTATGCGTTTTTGAGAAACCTGATGGATCACTGCCTAGAAGTCGGCAGCTGCTTCATAATGGCTGCTGCCTTACAGCCAAAATAGAGATAGGAGAGAGAGAGAGAGAATGAAAGGCTTACTGTACTAGAAAGAAAGTGGCCTATTAGTCAGACGTTAAACATGCCATAAGAAAACAACAGAGGATTCTTCTGAAGTTTTTAGTCCCGTTTACAAGAGCTGGGTGGAGGTGGTGTTTGAGATGTTTGGATTCTTTTAAGAGTGCTTCAGCTGGTTTGTCTACACCGGCTGCCTCACACATTGAGTTAATGAGGAAGTGGTGAACTAAGCAGTGAACAATAATGTAATCAGCAACTTCAAGATAAGAACTCTTTGGTGTTGGAGATAAAGTCCTCCTGCTAGTTATTTGATTTGCCCGACCAATAGCAAATCTCCGGATGGCCTACCTTTGACTTCACTCTACCAGTTGGAAGTTTAAAACACACTTCTCAGTACGATGTTTGATTTCCGGCCATATGTATTAAATCTATACTTTAATACGTAACCCTGTGTGGATGTCACCCAGGCAACAGAATGTGAGTAGTGACTAATTTGACACAACATATGTCAGGAAAATATTGGTGTCACTTGAAAGAAGAAAAGAGGGATTTTGCCACTTTGTTTGATGGTGTTAAGTATAGCGCTACAACTTGGCTCTAGGGTAGAATGTGAAAAGGGTTATATATGGAGATATGCTGTTATGAAACTTCCTTTGAAAGAGGCCTGTTGTCAATCAGTAAAATCTCTGCTTTTGTCCTTGGTTGGAGTCTAACTGAAGCATAGTTCATGTCAGTGGGTGCTGAAAAACTTGTTCCTGGTAATTCACAAAAAGCCCTTGCACTGCGTTCCTTGAGCGATGTGGTCAATGTAGCTTTACAGACATCTGCTAGGTAATTCTTTCCCTGATGAGGTTAAACAACTTCTGGAATCAGAGTGAGCGAGTGAGAGGAAGAGAAGTCTTGCTCGTTTCCATCTGGTCGATATTTGAAAAATGTCAGCCATGCTGGTAGTTGTCAGGCCTCACTAGCCTTTCTTCTGAACCATCTGGTTCTCGTTAACACTCTTTGTTTTCTCAGGAGAACCAACCGCTTTTCATATTCATTTGGACACCATTGATGTCCTCCTCCAAAACCAAAATCTCAAAACGCATCAGGGGGAGATCAAGATCTCGATCTTGTCCCTCTTTATCTTTCCTTCATTCCAAGCGCCTCCTCTGTTCCCCCTTTCCATATTTATCTTCCTTCGCTTTCCGTTCTTCTACCCAGTTCCTCCTAGACATTCCTCCACATGTGAAGAACCATAAGCGCCTCTTGGTCAAATAAACTATGGCCCCATTAGGGGGGGATCTTCTCTTCTGTTGCACTGGTGTCTCCCGGCGTGTGGGTGAAGGTTATTAATTATGTTTGGGGAGATGCCCGTCTAAGGCATGCCATTGATAGGCCCTCCACAGAGCCATCTGTCGAGTTATTAATGAAGCTTAACCTCTAGTAGCCTTTCACACCAGTTTCCTTTTTTTAAGGCTTTTTGTCTGCCTTACAGAGTCATAATGGTTTCACAGTCGAATAACTGGAAGAGTTAAGTGCCTAATGAAAGTGGCTGTTAAATAAACACCACTTTTTTTGAAAAGCCCACCACAGAGAAATGCCCCTTTGTTACTCTGACATACCTATTGCTTCCTCCCATGTCCAGCAATGGAATGTATATTGTTCTGTTGTTGCATGGAGTTCTTCAGAAACAAAATGATTCTCTTTCCAGTCATACTCGGGTCAAGGGTGACCCCTATATGCCACAGGTTGACTTATTGTAAGAATAGAAGCTAGGCTCTGCTGTACAGCCACTGTTGGAGAGCTACAAGTTTGGCAGAGCCAGGGCTATATTTTTCAGTGTTTTATACATTTTGGTTCTGAGTGTATCTAGTGTGTCCTATTGCGTAATGCCATGCTGCATGCTTTTGAGACTTGAGAGCAAGTTTGTGGGCTGCTGGTTCCTTTGCTTTCACCGAGGTTGCATAGTTGGGGTGCACATAGTTGGGGAAAGTGTTTGATTTGATTTGGTTCGATCAATCTGGTGCCTGGTTACTGTGTATGTTTATTGTGCGTAGATTAGATGGCTGATCCCATAAAACTGTTCAGATATCAGTGATTTTCAGATAGGTCCTGCCTTCTCTCACAAGGGCCTCTCTGTCTGGAAGAGATAAGAGTGCCGAGATTCATGGCTGGAGGTCTTTGATCTTGATTCTATACTCATATGGCGGCCTTATATTTTTGATTGATTGTAGGAGCCTTGTCCAGGTAAGGAAGAGCTATCCATCCCTAGACAGATTTTTTCAATAGAGCTTTGTGTAGCTCCCTGTGAAGCAGTGGCATAAGTTTAGTCTGATGTTTCCCTTTTGCGTTTCTCATGGAGACCTATGGGTGCATGGGAAGATACTGTATCTGTTTAGGTCTGTCTGAAGAACAGCTTTTAGTATGTCTTCGGTCTCCAAAATTGATAGTTTGACTTTTGTGCATTGTGAAGAGATAAATTAATTGAATATATTGATAATTATATTTGGATTATGATATTCATTGTTAACACTGATTAAACAATACTTGCAAATCTTTAATTCTGCAAAGACACACTGTAGTAATAAATCATAAAACCCAGATTACCTAAAACTAGGTCAAGCTAATTTAATGAAGAATGGTCTTTCAAGTCACAAGTTTAGCATTTTGCAAGTCTGTTAAAGTTAAAGTTGACTGGTATTTAGCAGACACTATTATTCAGAGGGACACGGACTCACAACATGGGGTTAGGGAATCAAACCTGGCTTGACCGACTAGTCAGTGATGTTAACGCTGCTCCAAAACGCCCTTCTTGTTCCCCTCTGCTTTTGCCAGCTGCTGGTTAAAAATAAGTCAGTTATGTGTCTTCATATGTGGTTTCTCACTCTGCTCTTAACTGTGTCAGACCTTGCTCTGCATCCACAAGGAGCGTGAGAAAGTTCAGTATATTACAGTAAACGTACAGAGCTATATGCTCAACTGCTATCACCACATACGCCAACATTTTTGCAAGCTCATTAGACCCCAGAAGTGATCTGCTTTTGTTCTTCTTTTCCATCTCGACTCATAATATGGGTCTTTTCCTCTGCCCTTGGCCAATGAATACTAGAGCCTTGACGAAGGGAAAAAAACCCATCTGAGATTGGACAACAGTGCTTTATTTGTGTGAAATTGAAAGTTCCCTTTTATTGTCCTCCACTCCTTTTCACCCACACCCACCCTGAATGAGCTTTTCCACTGAAGTTCCTGCCAGTGGCATCAGTAAAGACGGCTACTTTTTTCCCCCCAACGTGCTGGGAGTTAAACCGGTGCTTAAGCTTTTAATCTTGCTGTGTTTCTGCCTCTCCGTCTCCGTCCCACCCAGCCTGTTTTCCAAAATGGGGGGAGAGAACAAAGAACATGTGACAGACCTCAGGTGAAGTTTGAAGAGTAGAAATAGAGGAGGCAACAGGGTGGTGTGGGGACTTTCAGAGGTGAGCCGCCATTTATTCCCACAGTGTCACCACACACACAGCAAAAAAGTTCAAATGTAGCACACTCAGCCAAGCCGATATGTGGAAATATGACGCTTTCATCTCCTTATGCTACGTAAAGGCTTCATTTCTCAGGGATGTGGCAATATCAGTGTGATTTCAGGCCAGGTCTAATCACCCTGGGATATTAGGCCAGCTCCGCTCCCTTTGTGACTCTTGGTACGACCGGAGTGATGGAGAGAACGCAGGGGAACAGATAGGAGAATGAATGTAATCGCCGGAGGCTAAGTCAACAAATGTGCGCAGTGTGCCAGGGCAGTGCGGCAGTCAGCAAAGTTAAACTGTGACCTCTGGATAACTCTTGATATGAACCTCTGAGTGATTAATTTGGGTTTGTCTCCACGTGTAAAGCCTTCCATTTTCCCTACAAAACATAAAACAAACACCTTTAAGGGCCGGAATGGGTTTTTAAGTAACACACAATTGCTGAACTGCATCTGAGACCGGAACAAATCCTTTTTGCCTTTTATTTGATAGAACGGCATCTAGATTACACCAATTCTTATCTGACTCTCATTGTTAGATATCAGTCTGTGTTTGGTCTGGCTGGGTATCATACATCCTTGTTAGCTTGTGTTGAAAAGGAAACGCATTAAATAAGTCTATAACGCATTCAGATAGGCTCACAACAGAGGATTCCATTTGTTTGAAGCCGTTCTACCACATTTTGCAGAGAGGCAGGGAACGTGTGTTGTTAGTAATGAGAAAACAGACTAAACAAAATCTTGTAGCTATAAACTCAATCCTATAAATACAACCCTTCATAAATGAAGCCGCCATCATATCAATCAGCCATGGAGTATGCATGGATATAATAACCTACACTTTTCTCTGTACTTGAATTATCGCTTCTCTTGACTGTGGTGTGCTAGAGTGGCTTGGCTTCTTGGGCAAACACAGATTTTGTTATTCATATTGAACTGTTTTCCATCACTGATTTGAAATCTTTTGGTGCCATGTTATTCTTTCTGCTGGAGCATGTAGACTTTTATCTTGATCTCTGGCCTTGCAAAAAGGTTTCCTGCTGTTCAGCAGCAGCATATAAGGGACACAACTGAGGGTTAGAGGGCCTACAAATGCCTGGTATAACGCCACACACACACAGTACCCATGCATGCACAGATACACAAACACAGGGAGACATTTAACATTACATCACTGTGTGTTATTGTAACAGACTGTTATTCAGTCTATCCACACATGCAACCTTTTAGCTGAGGGCACAAATATCAAATATTTCACTTTAAAGGGTATATGCATTTATTCCCCTCCATATTATTTGTATGAATGACTTAGTTCTACTTCAGTTGTTCAACAAATATCTTGAACCAGAGGCATGATGGTCTTGGACCCAGACTGTGGTTACTCTATGAGACAGAATTTTTACTAATACCATTACTGCATCAGAAAGAGCAGAGGAATGAAGTCGTCCTCTAGCAGAGGGACTGAAGGCACAGACACACACGCACGTGCATACAGACCAGTAGGAGCAGCCGGCATTACCGCGGTCAGCCCAGATTTGATACCAGAATTCTGCTAATCTTTGCTAATCACTCTGGACAAAAGCATTTGCTAAATGCCATTAGCTTTACCTTGATGATATGTATCTGTCTTGTGGACCAGTTCCATAACTCCACACTTAACTAAGCTCATAAAGCTGAGTAACACTTTCCACCTCAACCCCCCCCCTCTCACCCTCACCTCCAGTCCTACGAAATAATAAAACATGATTGGCGCCATGCCAGGCTCTGGCTAAAATGCCGCTAAAAGTGGCTAAAAGTAACATGTTAATGGTTACATTTGGCAGTTGCCTTAAAAAAAAAGAATATCAAGACGTGTAGGTGGCGTTGAAGCATAGGTTGACAAATGAACTCAGTATCACCATCTTTTAAAACCTGCATTTGTTCTAAGACCAAAGTAATTAATGGCCTTGTTTACAAGATAGATAACATTTCAGTAATTCGTCATAACGATGGGATGAATTGTTTTCTGGAGGGTTGAGACTATGTATATGTACGTATCAGAGTGGCAGTGTTACAGCAGTCTATAGACGTTGTTGGAGCTCATGTGTTTATTGCCCCATAACGCACCATCCCTCAGGTATAATTGAGCTGCATGTGGATTACAGCTTTATGAAGCCCAGTCTGAGGCAGTGCTGGGCTGACCAAGAACATGTGTCCTACAGTGAAGGAGAGAGAGAGAGGAGGGAGGGGAAAAATAATTTGGCTCCTGCCAATGGTGGTCTTCTAATTAAATTTCCCATTCGTCTCAGCAAGGCCCTGGCGTAATTATGTAAATATGTTGACTGCATTTGGCAGCCACATGACACTCAGTAAAGCGCCGAGCCCGGGTAAGCAGTGGGCCAAAGGTGGTTCGAATTAGTGGCCTTTGGCAGCCCAAGGAGCCACAGTGCCCCACACCTGTGTTGCATTATCACGCGTCGGACACAAAGGGTGACACAGTGGAGGGGTGATACAGGGTGGGGTGGGAGGGTGGCGGGGTGAACAATGACACTCTTCACTGGGACTGTTGTAGAGGACTGGATGCTCAGAGCTACGTAGTACTGGAAGTGATTGCTCTGCTATTAGAGGTGTGTATCTCTTTGTGTTGCCAAGGGGGGTGGTGAGGGTCAGAGTGTGGGGAACCTGTATAAAAAGTGGCTCACTGATGTTGTTTCATCGACCACCTACCACACCAACGCTGCCCTCCCTTGTTTTCAGAAGCTGATGAAGTGCTATGGATGCATTCCTTAACGCCACTCCTGCCATTGCATAAATACGTCTAATGAACAGGGGAAAAATCAACCAAGCAAACATACCCAAGACTGCTGCCTCACATGGCTATAAATACTATGCCATTAACAAGTCTCATTATTCAGACAAGAGTATTCCCCTGGGCAAAGGCTGGGCACCACTGTTTGTCGACTCTAGACATGAGTGTCAATAGAAAGAAGAGGAGACCACAAGGCAGATGTGTTTTCTGTTAAAAGCTGAAACATATAGTGTCTTATAATCTATAGTCTATAATAATATATGAATATAACATAAACATGAACACTTAAACAACATGATCGATTTGATGTGATTTTGTAACCTGCCTAGTTGCTGTAGGTGAAGTTGCCCTCATTAGTAATGAATGTCATTGAAATCGGTCCAGACTGCATATTTGTATTGGTAGTTGATGGTAATGTAAATCTGTGAACCAGCAACATTTTCTTTTTACATTTTAACCTAATTCCACCTATTTCTCTGTGTTCTTAACAGCTTCATTGCAACTCACTGCTGGTGATCAAACCCACTCACTCCAGCATTTTTCCGCTCCATCATTCACTCCCTTTTTCAAAACCAGTAATATATTCTTCAGGCCGGCTTCACCTGTATCACCTGTCATTGTCATTACCTGTTGATGTGCTGTACAAATCCCATAGATGGTTCCTAGAGCATTGATATCAAAGGGTTGAAAAGCACCTGTGCATGCATCCCCAGGGTAAATATTCACATTTCCTTTTAGCTTTGAACCCCTTTCATTCAGGAGACTTAACTGGACTTTACCTGACTCGCCTTTTTGCACAGTAATTCATCCCATCTGAAATGAACTGTGGCTCTACTTGTGTGGAACAGGTGGAGGAGTCTTGCGGCGCTTAACTGTTATAGGTAGAGGCTATGTAGGGACCGCTTTGTTAATATGTCACAAAAAATCTTGGAAGGTGGTTATGTTTTATGCAGGTGGAAAGCATGACCGCAGCAATTCTATGTTAATGTCAGAGGAGGAAAAAATGGAATAGTGGTACTGTAATGTGATTATTATGCAAACCTCCCCTACCGAGGTTGGAGGTTCTCAGACTAGAACAGCCTTGGGCAGAAGCCTGACCATTAAAGCTAGTGAGGTGTCTCCATGGCCTGGGTTTTTATACTGCTGTTTGCATTGCTGATTTTGTTAGCAAGTTAACCAGCATGCTGTTGAAACCATGAGGGGCACAGTTCTGTCAGAACTTCAGAAGCCAGTTGGCCCGATAAAAGCTCAGGCTATCCAGCGTGGGCCGTGGAGTTTAGGTCCTGGCCATCACCCAGTCCATACTTGCATTCTCATGAATATGTTAATGGAAGACTTGTTTCTTACCTTGTTTTTGTGCTTTCTTTCTTGATCGATTTATTTGTTTGTTCTTCTTTGTTCTAAATTACTTTTCTTTTTTACCTCTAGCAATCAATCCAATCCAGTCCAGTCCAATTCTACCCTCAACAATATACACACACACATACATGCATATATATAGCTATTTATGAAGCCAAAGTGCAATGTATGCATGGATTTCCCCATAATACCTTTGACAGTTTGGTCGTTCCTTCTCGTCGTGCACATTTGCATATGCAGGTTTCTGGATTTGCTTTGCCAAGTGCCTCGGCCTCGGGGTCAATTCAATGGACTTTGGCAGCGGCAGCGGAAATTTAAAGAAAACACACACACACATGCAGACACACAAACACTGAACTGCTAATGACAGGGACAGAGTCTGGTTTATCAGCAAACCATATGGGCCTGGATTCCATGTATGAGGCATTACTGAAAGAACAGAAAGAAACTTGCTGAAGGAAGCGCACAGGCATATACCTGCTCAGAGCAGACAGGCACACGTATAGAAACGGACACACTTCCACTAACCCACACCTAGCAGGTCACAGTATAAATACACACTTATAGCTGCACTATTTGATACTGGTATAGACTTTCTTTTGCAGTGTGCTTAGTTGGGTGTGTGTGAATTGATGCCATAGCTGCTGTAATTGGCTAATAACTGTTAACACACAGTTTGTGTGTATACATATGAACTTGAGAGTGCACTGCCGCCCTGGTTTGTACAATTATTTTTCCTCTTAGCTGTGTAATTCATAATAAGTGTGAATAATAAGATATCTTGGGCAACCGTGTCTGTGGAGCATTTGCCAAAAGTACTTTACTTTTTGGCTTGCTGTGTATTTCTGAATGGGTATTGTCATAACAGGACATATTTTTTGTGGTCTAAGCATGCCTGGGGCCTCCATGAGTGCTGGACCGGGCCACACCCACTGCCCAGGGACCCCAGCAGAGAGGCCCCCGTCAGGCCCACCTGATACCGGATGACCAAGGCCTCCTGATTACCCTCTGCTGGGAATGGAGAAGGGAGGAGAGGAGAGGGGGGGGGGGGTTAAGAAGGAGAGGGGGAAAGAAGAGAAGAGAGGGGAAATTACTCAGGCGAACGATGAACTGGGTTCCGGATGGAAGCATCTCCTGACTGAAGAAGGGTAAATGCAAAGGAAGGATGTAAAGGGCAAAACTATGCATTACATTTCTAATGTCTTACTCTTCTCATGATACCTGTAAGCACTATAAGCCGTTCAGTCCATTATTTTGCCTCACTCTCCTTCTCTAATGTTACTGCTTTGCGTAAAGTCACCTTCAACTTCATCCCTTATGTCAATATTTTGGCTGCCTGTGAATCTGCTGTATGTGTACATAGTAGCTAAGTGCTTTGATTTTCTTAGCACTCTGCTCTACCAAGAGCCTAAAGAACAAAGATCCTTTTGACCGATCCTACAGACTACTCATATTATATAGTAACACCTGTGTCCTACCTAGGCCCGCATATCCACCTTGTGTCCAGGTTAATCCATTGTTGTTATGGAATTTCTTATTGTCATCCAGGTTTTGTCAAGGGGATTGATGAAATGATCATGAAAAATGATTTTGAATGTTTTTGAGTTCTAAATGTTTGAAATGTGCGCCTACCACCTCCTACCCAAAAAAAGGAAAAAGTGTGTTGCTGCAATCCTGCACACAGCGTTGCAGTGTTCCCTGTCACTGTTTTTTCTTCCCTCTCGCCCTACCTCTCCACCCATCTCCCACTGCCCTGTCTGCTCAAATAGCTTGTCAAGTGTTGCTAACAACTCCAGCGAGCTGAACTGTCCTGACTCCAGTGCTGACAAACTGCTCGTCAAATGAGCTCATGTTGAATAGGGGCCGCTTCATTAGCAAGCCAAGCCCATATGGAACGCCACTCGCAATCTGGCTCAAAACACCCAGACTCACCGGACGGCGGTCTAGTGCATAAGTTGGTGTGATATGCAGCCTTTCAAGTTATTGTTGTATTTCCTCATAGAAGTGCTGTGTAAATGAACAAAAATAGTGTTATATTGACTGAAACTTTAAGCCAGTATATTGTATATTGCAGTGTGCTTTTTTTTCAGATGCAGATGTGTCTTCTTTCAAGATACATGTGATACCCCACACTTCTAAAATTCTGCTTTGTAATTTAATTGTAAGGGTGTCGTTGCCAATGCTGTTTTAGATCCTGGTAATTTAATTCAAGTGAGATTTGCAGCCAGGAAATTGTGCTGCTTGTTGAGGATGTGCTTATGACGACAATGATGACAGCAACGGTGCGTACGTTGCGTGTTCAGCCATTCCATTGCTTATCCAGAACATGCCATGAATAAGTTGTTTTTAAGCCAGAAATGTTTGTCGTGTTCTGTTTGTGGCCCTGGTGTTTGAAGCTGTGTAGTTGCTATTAATTGAAAGTGACGCACAGCTCTCACCACGCAACACATTTGCAATCATAATTGTGCTTGGTTGTGCACTAGAAGTGCACAAGCCAAATCTCGAACACACTCATGGAACAGGAATCTCTGGCATAGTTTTGAATTCGCTGCGGTCTGTTTTGGAACCCTTAATGAGATATGGATTGTTGCTTTAAATGAGAGCCATGTAGAGAGAGTCATCTCTCTCTTTCTCTCTCTACAGCTCTGCTTTAAATAAATCACATCATAAAGAACGTACCTTCGATGATGATTACCCTCTAAAATTTGAACATATATTTCAGCCAACTGGAAGTCTGGTATGCCGTCATTTCTATTATGGATCATTATATCTAGACACAAATACAGTCCAACCACATATAAAGACTTCCTATCAAGATAGGGACTCTAGGAAGAGCTTGAGGCATTTTTTTCCTCGCTCTCTTTCCTTTTCACAGCTGCATTTCTGAAATCTTTCCTCAGATTTAGATCTAATCGTCATCTTTGTCACAGAGGACCCCTTCAGACTATATATATATGTGTGTGTGTGTGTGTTTTACAAATATCAATTTAGGCTCTCAGCCAGGTCTAGGTGGTGCACCCTAATCATATTCTATTGGTGGGTATTGATCTTGGCCCAAGCTTTTAAAACCCTTTTCCTTGCTCTGTGTGTGTGTCTGTGTGTGCGCACAGACACCAACCCTGCCCCATCATCTGCTTTGGGCCCGTAAAGGTTTACTTTTATTTCCTGAATGAATGGCAGTGTTATTTGGGCACAACATTGGGCATTTCATCACCGGTAGCATCTTGGCTGGCTGCCCTGACGCTGTGAAAGCGATCTGCGTTTGATAAACCCCAGGAGCGCCCAGCGCCGGGCCGTGTAGCCCGGAGAGAGAGGTACACTCACACACACACACACACACACACACCAGCCTTTGCCGACCGCTCAACCGCCCTCAGGAGAGATGGACAGGAATAGAACTCAAACATACACACATACACATGCATGCACACATACACTTCAAGTGTGTGTATGCACCCCTTCTCTCTTTTCTCCACCTTACATGCAGACACGCACACACATACCAATGCCTGTTTCTCTCCAGCCTATTGTGCACATGCAGACTAGCACAGACAGACACACACACATTTACCAACACAAACCTGGTGTCAAATCTACCCTTGGCTATAGTTCCTTTTTTCCAAGCTGAGGGAGGGAAAAAAAGGACTCAACCTTCATTCTAGTTCTGGGTACTTGGCCCAAACCCCATTGGTGATGTTTTCAGTTCAAACACCACCCACCTCTGCTCAAAGACTTTTATAGCTCACTCATCATGACCTTTGACCTCATTAGTACGGCCTTGAAGTTTTGGGCCTGCTCATGATTCCAGGGCTGGATCCATGCCTCTACTCCCACACATTTATTTACAATTGAGCATTTATTCAGACACCCTTACTGACATTGACATCTGTTACCAGGACAGTTATACTCCTAGTTGAAGTTAGAGTACCATGTCCAGTGAGTAGTGAGAACACATGGAGCAGGAATACTGGTCTTCCCCACATCTTGTACAGTGGTAGCATAGCGGTTAAGAAACCTGGCTAGCATGCTAGTAGGTTCAAATCCTGGCTGCCTCCATTGTGGTCTTGAGCAAGGCACTTAATCCTAAGTTGCTCTAGGGGAGACAAGCCCTGAACTAATTGATAGTTGACAAATGTAAATCGCTTTGGATAAAAGCATCTGCTTAATGCATAAATGTAAATGTAAAAATGAGATCATTGCATCACTTCATCTCGCTGTCTGCTTATGAAGCAAGGATGTGGTAAAGACATGTTGTACAGGATCCACCAATGGCAGACTGCCTTGTCTGCACCCATCACAGTCACCTGCTTCCCATTACATCACTGGCCAGGCCAGAGCAATCAATCTTGAGCAATGAAGACGTGCGAAATAAGTGACCCAGGGGATTAAGATGGACAGATTGTGCCTGTCTCACCTCTTCGGGACCCTTGTGATGGATGGTGTCTGTGCGCGGGCTGCTGTGTTTCTCTCAGGGGATTACCTCTGTCAGGGAAGATTTAGGCAGTCTAGGAGGGTCCTGGATGACATTAAAACATTTGACAGGTGTGCGTGTGCATGTGTTTGTGCTAGCTGCCATATTTGGTCTGTGATGGCAAGGCAGGTGATGAACATCATATTTGTGCATTTAGGGCGATTAAGATAAAGTGTGGTTGTCATTTTGGACATAATTAGATTAAGAGTTGATAGACCAGGAAGATGGCTGTTTTTGTATTTTATTTATTGTGTCAGTTTTTGTTCTGCTTTAACTCTAGGTGTATTGTGTAGAGACAGACAGGTGTAATTTGTATATTTCATTGTTTGTTTCTGAAATGTATCCAGTTCAGCTTAGTCAGCTTAGCTTTAGTGAACATTGTGAACGATGACTACGCAAAAAAAGGTGTCTACTCAAGCCTGGCCCCAATCCTGTCCTTCTAGTCTGCACTTTATGTGCGTCTTGTCCAGCTCTGTCCCATTACGAGTTATAATAAGTCCTCTTTTCAAACATGGAGAAATAGCTTCACATTCAAGAGGAAACTTGTGCCAGATGCTCAGAAAGACTGACCAGCCTACGCCTAGTGTCTAGTGTGTTGTGGACACAGCCTGTCCTCAGTGACTGACCCGTTCTTTATCTTTTGCATTATGAAGTTTTTGTTTGAATTTGTTTGATTCTTAACTAATGCTTGATCTTAGTCCCCCCTCTCTCTCCCACACATTTCCAATTGTCCTGACCACCATCCTGGCCAAAAGCCTCCTTAACACTTAACTAAAAGAAAACACAATTTTAAAATAAAATGTATCTTTGTCCTATCATTCTGGAGTGAACGAGAGAGAGCCATCTGCCTGGTTTTGTGTCACCAGGCTGTGTTCACACTCTACCAGGGTAGGGTGCTGTGTTTCTTCAGCTCACTGTCAGTACTATGGTCACGCACCTTGCCCGGGTGTAGGCTAAATAGGAATATAGTTTGTGTGTGTGTGTGTGTGTGTGTGTGTGTGTGTGTGTGCGTGCGCCTGCGCGCACATGTTTATTTTTCTTGTTGTGATATATTAATTTTGTTTTTGCCAGATTCTCACAACAAAGGTGTTGTGTTCATTCTTGCTGTCCCTCCACCACTGTTCTCACTTGCTCTCTCTTCTCTCTGTCCTCCCTCTCACATTAACACTTACATTTATGCATCTAGCACATGCTTTGTCCAAAGTGACTTGCATTTGTCAACTATCAACTACATTAGGGCCAGTTTCTCCTTAGAGCAACATAGGGTTAAGTGCCTTGCTCAAGGGCACAATGATGGCAGCCAGGATACAAACCCACAATTTCCAGGCTACCAGGTTCCTTAACCACTATGCCACCACTGCCCATCTCCCCTCCTCTATCTATGTATAGATCTCTCTCTCTTTCTCATCTCTCCTGCTCATTCTCTCATCTCATTCTCTCTCTCTGTTTCGATCCATCAATATCAGATCTTTTTCCCCTCTCTTTCATTTTGTCTCTCAGTCCTTCCCACGCTAGCACAGGCTTCAGGCATCTTGGACCTGGGGAGAACCCCCCACCCTGCACGGAGGTGAATGAATGATAGCCTGACAGGAAGAGTGGAATGCCAGATCTCTCTCTCACAACCACCACCACACTGCTCTCTCTTTCTCTCCCTCTCTCTCTCTTTCCCTCTCTGTCCCTCTGTCTCTGACACTCATGTATATTCCATAGGGATCAGACACTGAAGATGTTTGTGATTAAACTAATACAGTGTGATGCAATCTGTTTATGTCTTTCTACTGAACACACTCCACTAAGTAGCAGGGGAAAATGTGTGTGTCTGTGGAACAGCGAGCAGTGTGAAAATAAGACTTTGGATGCAGCTTACTTGATCTTGACGCCTCACCTGCCTTCCTCTTGGCAAAGTTTTGGTCTGGCAGGTGGATGCTGCACTGAGTTGAGCTTCACTTGTCAAAATTCATAATCCCATGGAAAGAGGTCTGATCTTAATCAACTGGAAACAATGGTGTGAAAAACTGCAAAACAAAAGTGTCAGCATAGATTAACTGTTTTGTTGTACAAACGACTGAAAAAAAAGTGGACAAGCCCTTCCAGCTGTTGGCCCGAAGCCTGTGATGTGGCTAGTGCAACGTTTCCCCTGTGGAGGTTTTTCACTGGGATTGATGAACCCTTATTGGAAGTGATTCAGTTCTATGTTCAGTTCTAAGAATATTTTTTTTCCCTGTTTGTGTCCCCAGTTGAGGTATCAACACGGACTCTCCACTCCAGACTTGAGACAGACGCTACCCAACTTGAAGAACTTTTTGGAACATGGGCTGCTGGTTCGTTGGTGAGTGTTGTCTGCTTTAATAATGATGCTCAAATAATTGCACAGAATACACATGCGCTTGTCAGTAATGATAAAGCAGTGGTATGGTCATCATATAGAACGGGGGTCAGCACCCCATGGCACACATGCCACAGTTGGCACGCAGACAGATTCTCACAGGCACACCAGCGTTGGTGCGCAGCCCTTGGGTTTATACATTAGAAAAGGTTTGGGCGTCTCATCTGCTGTTGAACAGCCATTGGCTGATGTAGGGTGCGTCTTCTGTAGGGTGACAGACACTAATGCACCCTACGGGCTTTAAATATTTTTCCACGAGAGAAAACCCAGTGCAGCAGTTGCGCCAAATATCGTTCATCAGTTATGGCGGATCAGGCATACTGGCGTATCCCTCTTGGATATTATGGGTAGAAGTGTACGTGTTCTATTTTGAAAGTTTTGTTGTGTTTGTCCAACATCCACCATAATTTTGAGACAGAGCACAACATAACAAGTCAATCAAACATATGTGTTCAGAATTCAAGGATTTGAACCTGTTCACAGAGTAAACATGAACCAAATGATTGACATTCTGCTAGGAACGTTTTTGAAATGTAGGCTACATGAACAGAAGCATCATCACCAGTTGTCATTTTCTGCTTTTCTGCAATAATTTGTAAGAACAGAGAGACCACCGTAGGCCTACTAAAGGGCAGAGTACCCAATTCTTGACTGTTAGACATGAGAAAAGCACTATTGAAATACAGTGAGAATGTTGTTAGTTTTGTTACTTGGCTATAGCAAAATCCAGTTTTGCACAAACCCAAAATGAGTGATTGCGCTTCCCATTATGCAAGTCAGGCTGTTGCTTGCAATTTTATGTATGTAATTTAGAATTAGGCTATTAATTAGGAATGATGGTGACTCATTTAGTTTTTTATTTTCAAAATATGACATCAACGTGTTCCTAAAGTGCTGCTTTGCATCCAGCCAGAACGGATTCAGCATATGTAGGAAATGTGGCAGCATAATTATGTATAGTAAAAAACAATTGACCTGTTGATTGTCACGCAAAGGAACAAGACCATTTCTTAATGGCAATACATGTCAAAAAGGTTGCCGACCCCTTGACAAAGAAGCATAGAAAGAAGACAATATCCCATAATTATTGTTTAAACTTCATCTGAGAAATAGTTAAAATGCAATTTGAATCTCAAATCTTAATTTAAAAAGTCTATTTACATTAGAGACCGAACAACCCTAGTCATGGGTTGTTTGAAAAGCACAACCTTTTGAGCATGGTCTACTAAAGGGTTACATCTGTAAAGGTATTTCTGGTAAGGTAAACTGCAGCAGAAATGAAATGTTTTTTAATAAATACAATTTGGACCTCAGGTTTGGTCTAGATGATTGATGAAAGCATCTTGCCACTCCCCAACAAACCAATACATTGAAATGAAGGATAATACTCTACACTGTTTTAAATTTATTGCCTGTTGGTGGTACAGCTCATTAAACATGTCAGCTTAAATGTTTTATGTTTATAAAACTGTCAGATGCAAAGTAAATATTTGGGTTTATGCGCTATGGTTAAGGACATGAACTCTCTGTGGTCCTATCCTTAATTGTGTTTTAAAGGAATGTTCCTTCAAGGTAAATGTCGTCCAAGTAGATCTGAGATTAGCAGGGGACACTGCTGGCAGACTCTTTCCAAGTGAGGCTCATACATATTGTCCTCTGGAGTATAACATTTTATGCTCTCTGACCACAGCACTCAAAATAGCCTGTATGACAGCCTCGGAATTAATACAATGCTCTGACAGACACACTCCAAAAGGATACATTACATGTTTCTATAGATGACTATACGCTCTCCAGACACATCAAGTCTGTGAGAGTTGAGCCTTTTTTATTTGTTCAAGCAGGGTCAGCCACAGGCCAGTATACTGCACTGGTTAATTTAATAAACATTGTTTTTATAAAGAAACAAGTCCATGCAACAAGAAAACGTTTCCCATTGCCTCTGTGAAAGGTGCCTTTAATTGATTGTGGAAGTCCTTAAGGTGGACCATATGAAAGCTTGACCCCTTGACCCCCGTGGCGCAGGTACAGACAGGAAGGTTAAAGAGGAAGTGGGAGAGTAGCGTTTGCACGGCTGCGCTTGGAGCCACAGCCAATGCTTGCTCTGTGTCAGAGCTCGGGGAGAATCGGAGAACCGTGAACATCCAGTTTCCGGCTGCCCCTCTCTCTTCCAAACATCCCACACCAACCACATTAAAACACTGAAAAACACAAAGCATGGAGAACTCATGTTTCTTCCATACGTATGTTGTATGTGCACACTAGAGGTCAAAATCACTCCACCTAAATAACTACAACTACTATTTGCTTACATTACAATGCATGTCAAGTATTTTTGGTATACTGAAGTACATAAGTACATCTATGTGCCCTTTCTCATATTATTTAAAAAATGCAAGGGAAGTATTGATATCACACCTTGAAAATTTGAATTTTTTCATCCAGACAATGCCAAGCATTATTAAATAATTGACAAGTTGATTTTTTTCAGTGTTTTTAACTGATTTTACTGTATTAGTAACTGTTTAACTGTATTAGTCTTGAATAAATATAAAAAAAGGTCACAGTCTTCTGTTACCTGATCAAAACATTGGAACATCAGAGGGAAGGTGCTGTTTTGAATGAAAGTTAATGTGGGATCAGTCCCTGGTTATAATTAATAGAGTTCAGGTGTGTGTTTTGGGAACCAACAGACGCTGTGGTGATATAGCATAGTTATGGCAGAATCAGTCGACACTGAAGGATCTGATTGGAGGCCATTAAATAAGAGGAAAAGCTTATTAGTTAAGTAACTTGGTTAGAGAGAAAATAATGTCATGAACTTGTGTGAAACCAATGAACAATGTCACAATTTTGTAAAATTCACAATAAAATTGCATAATTCCAAGATAATGAAAGACGAATAGACCTGATTAATGCATACCTTTGCTTCTGCTGCATCAGGTCATGTTTTGATAGCGGTCCATGATAAGAGCTATGCTCCCATTTTAGATAAAAGCGTCTGCAAACCACCAGTAAACATAAAAATAAACAAAAAGATGAAGCTCAGATGAAGCCAAAATAAAAAACATACTGTATTTATAAAGCCCTTAATATGGTGTAACTGGAACCGGCCACTTATCTGAAAAATTAATTTGTTTGTAAGGCCAGGGCATTTTAGCTTTGGAGTTTTATATCTTTTTTTATATATAACAGTATTCAGTTTACATGACTGTGAAGTGCTTATGGTGTAGTATCAGTGTGTAACAGCCTTCCTTAAAATCATATTAATCCTAACTTTATGGCTGGCTGTAATGCTGAAACTCGTGCTGTCTATATGTTGTTAAACTAAATATGTATGTAATAAAAATATTTTAGGCCTGTGTAACTGCTAATGCTAAACATTTAGAAAAATAAAGAAATGAGAAGAAATTAATATATAATCAGTTTGCATGATCAAACAAGTCAGTTAGCAGCTGGAGAAGAAAAGCATTTAGTAGCAGCAAAGAACACCTTCCTCCGGGGACCAGCTTGAAACCTGAAATGCCACTCGCTTATAAATCTTCTTAATGGGAGGTGCACTGTGTGCACATTTTTCTTCTACTCTTGCCTTGTCCCTTGCAGATGTCCCCCATGACACGCAACAGAAGATCCCTCTTAGCTCCTCTTAACAGGAAGAAACCTCATCTCCATCATCAACCCTGAGCAGTGAATTATGGAGTAAACACAGGAATTTTTGTTGATGTTGGCTGCAGACGGTTTGTAGTGCCTTTCACCAGCCCTCCACCCGACACCCCAACACCACCACCTCCTCTATCCCTCCCCTTGCGATCCAAAGCGACAATATCTCTTGCACTCTACGCTCCCCCTCTCAAACAGTCTCAATTCAGATAGTGTTTCCAGCGTCGGGGGCCCGAGCCAGATCCATGAAATATGGAAGCATGAAGAAATGCATGACGGCAGGCAGCTGCAGGGAGTTACCCCGTGAAGAGGCTGGGATGGGTGTGCGCCGTGGCAGGAGAAGAGGAGAGGATGCAGGCATGCCTGAGGGGCTGCCCATGGGCGGCCCGACTCAGCTTGGCCATGAGGCCCAGGTCAGAAAGCCTATGAACTCCCATACCTGCCCCCCCACTGTGCGCTCCCAGTAACTCCTCGTTTTATGGCCGGTTCAACACGCAGAACAGAGCGCTCTCTCTACTGGCGGCCTGCTCTCTGCTGCTAAAGAGGAGGGATGTTAAAGGGATCTGTTAGACAAGGAGATTAGCCCATTCATTTGATATGGAGGAGAAGAAAGGCTTTGAGATTCTCCATGCTTACATGTGAACAAAGTGGGTGGGTGGGTGGCTGGTTGGGGGCGTTGGCCACATGTGCAGTCATTTGTTGTGGCCTTTGTGGAGGAGGGTGTAGTGTTGGTAACGCTTTGCTGGTTTTTAGGGTTTAAACATCTACCATTATAGACAAAGAGGTCTCTTACATTCATGGCAAAAAGAGATCTTTAATGAAAATCTACACTGAAAAAAAGCCTTAAATCAAGGACTAAGGTCATTCCATGAAACTGGACAATAGTGTTTGTGTATGTAATTACCTTGTCAAGAAGTGTCTTTTCCAGACTGGCTTCTGCCACATGCCAAATAACAGTTTATAGAACACTGGAAGGAGGTGGGAGTAATTACATAGTGGTTAATTCAAACAGACATGGGCAAAAGCCACCAACATCACTTAAAGGACCTGATATTTGCAACCATCCCTTTTAAGTTTATTAAATCGTATGTTGAAAAGGATTAGCTGTGTGTGTTTGTGTGAGAGAGAGGGAGAGAGAAGGCCAAAGTAGAGAATCATCTGTTAAGACGTGATGACGCTTTAGATGCTGAAGATAGCCAAGAAGAATGGTGTCAGAAGATCACAATCAGATGTAGCGGGGAGAAGAAGAGGTTCAAGACAAACATGGTCGCGACCAAAAGCAACACTGATGCCATGAGATCACAGGAATTTCAGTCAAAGTGCGGGGTTTGTGAAAAGGAGTGAAGTTGTGCATTAAAACTGGCTCCTCATTGTGGCCCCCACACCTTGGCAGGAGTTCCCTGTTTGGTAACCAAAACCCCCCACACCCACCACTCTCCCAGCAGATCACACGAAGAGAGGGGTAAAAACAGGGTTCTGGAGGGGGATGATTAGACACAGCATCCTGGAACGGAATCCCACTGTGCTCCCAGGTTCGGAAGATTCCAGAGAGAACCAGAACAGAGATAGCATCTGGAATCCTGAGGTACACTGCTCAAGGATCCTCCACACCTTCTCTCTCGCTGTCTTGTTTTCGCTGCTGATGCTTTTTTCTGACGTGTTTTCCAACCAAGTAAACTGGGGGAAAAAAAACATTGTTAACTTGTTTTCCCTTGCATAGCCTCCAGAGCAGAAGTCCATTGAAATCTATTTCTAGACTTAAGCACAAGATTGAAATATTAAGTCATTTAATACTTTGTTCCAAGTTCTACAGATGGTCAAATCCAAAGTGCTATAATTTACATTGTATCAGTGTTTTTTTCCTGGGTAGCAAAGTATAAATTGGGCTGAAAGTGGTGATTGCCATATATTCATGTATATTTGCAGGACAGAGAAACACACCTACGTGTGCACACACATACACACTGGATCGTGTGGCGAATCAGGAGGGATCTGTGGAGCTGTCCTGTTAGATTTGCATCCTGAGCAATAAAGTACTCCCCTAGGCCACTGCACGGACGTGCTCTGTGCTTTGTGCTCCACGCTCACATCTGGAGGAGCGTTCCAGCAGCCCAGGCCTGCATTCTCCCCAATTAATCAGAGGCCCCTCGTCCGAGCACCGCGCTACACGTTCCATGTTCCGGCCTGGAGAACCCACCCCACACCACACCTCTAGATAACCTCAGTAGTGACATCATTCTCTGCCATGACATTCATCATTGTCTTTGGAGATACTTCAGATGTGCGTTGCTTTCAGTTTCATCTTTTAATGCAAGCACTGGAACTTTGCCATCAAGACTGAGGCATTACAAGGCCCAGTGGTGTACTTTTCTGTCTTGTGACTTTGCCCCATAGCTGAATACTTGAAACAGCATTAAAAAGGGCTCCTGGTGGTGGAGATGGATGCTCTGACTGGCAGAGACCTGAAAAGGATGTAGTTTATTATTTCCAGCCTTCAGTCTCTCTCTCTCTCTCTCTCTCTCTCTCTTCAGTCTCTCTCTCTCTCTCTGGAGGCCTGCTTACAGCCTGTCATGTTTTTGGAAGCAAAAACCTCTACCTACGTGTACTGTGGCAATGAAGAGAAAAGAGAGAGAGAGTGAGAGAGACTTGCCAATGCAGTCACATCAAAGCACCAATCTTATCTCTCATTGTTTGTTTTGGCACGCCAAACTCCCGACCCAAAAACCACCACTCCCACGACAGGATCTGGATCTAAAGTGGACTTATGCCTTGAATTCGAGACAAGCCAGACCAGAGGATAAGATGCTGGAAATGTTTAGTTTAAACTGAGTAAATTCCAAGACTGCTTGGAATATCAGGGGTTTAATACTGGGAACAGGATAGAAAAGGTACGCCCTCTTCCCATTGGAAATAATGATGTTTTGAGAGAAAAAGAGGGAGAGGGAGAAAGAGAGATGGAGAGGAAGAGAAGAGAAGGAGTGTACGTTTAAACCATCACTGAGTGGCCAGGAGGGCATGTAATGGTTTGGGCAGAGTCGAAACAGGTTATTTTGTCATGTGGTGGAGAAAGAGGAGGGGGCAGAGAGAGACCTCACTGCCCTTCATGCCAGAAGCATGCTGGGAGAAGAGAAGACAGTTGTGACAGAGCTTATAAATCAGCAGCCTGCTGCATGGGGCACACAGGCCTGGATGGGAACACTGTGGTGACAGACTGATGCCTGTGTGCTTGTTTGTGTATCAAAGAGTAGATTGTAGATTGAGTCTACTGTACCATGCAGTGATTAGGTTGTAGCATTTTTAGTAACAATTAGTTTAGTATCATCATTGTGTTTGGTGGTTTCCTGATCTCATTTCCCCTCAGATGAGTTGTAATTTGTGCTTGTCACCTATTTGCCGTCTTGTTTTCTCAGGTTTTTGTCTTTTTTACATTCTTTCCTGATTCTGAGTTTGTCACTGGGGTACAAAGAGCTCACTGAACTAGTCGATGTTGCCCTAATAAAAGCTATGTGTAGTGGCCAGAAGAGAAAATGTACTGTGTGAAAAATATTATGACAACTCAGGGAGGTTTGTCTGGCGTTCTTATGCTCCCATCCTTAAACACCTCCTCCTTTCTGCCATACACACACTAATACACAGACTGTCTGCTCACTTACAGTTTTTTTCCTTGTGTACACAAACACGAACACACACACACAGTCATGGTGCTTCCGCCAACATACACATACTGTTTCCTTGTAGGGACTTTTGTTTAGCCAACATGATTTGATGCATGTTTAGAGTGATCCTTTTTTTCCCTCCATTTCAAAAATGGATTGCTACAAATACCTCATTTTTCGTAGAAAAAGAAAAAAAGAACACAACAACAGAGGACCTTGAAAAGATTCAACTGCAGCCATATGTTTCCACTTGAAAATGCTTCTCCAAAATACTGTCAGGTCCAAATTAGGCAGGCTTAATTGGCCTTGGTTGCTTGGACGCGTCGGGTTCTGGGGCATCCCTTTGAATGGCATGTTTGTGATTGTCTCTGGTTGCTGGCGGTGGACAGACGTGCAATAGCTGTTTATCTGACCGTGTTCACATCCGTGGCTTTTTCTAAAGATGATCGCTAGCTGGTCATAAATTAAACGCTGTGTTGTCTTTGAAGTCATCTTTAATACCCATCCTTTCTGTTTTTCCAAGACCATTAGATGCTTTGGGTTGCTCTTTTTTCTTATTTGTTCGTGAAATGTCTTATTTTTTTGTTTTATGTAACTAAAAACACAATGGTTCTTTGGAAATCAAATTAGTTCTTATTAATGGTGTACCAGTTCTCTGTTGTAAATAGGAACCAGCAGTACTATTAGGCATTTATGTTTTTGAGAATGATTATATCTTTATTTTATTTTTCTGCAAAACTAGTTACTATTGCAGAGGATTATATTTCATATTGCATGCACAGATATTGGTCCTGATTGTGTTCTGGCCAAGTAAATTTTTCTGTTCCATATGAAATTTTGAGAGAAGAAACTTGCATTAAACTTTTTGAACCTTTGAACCTCCTCCCAACGAACAGGCTTTCTGGTCAAACAGAAGACAAAGTTAAAGGCATAACTCTTTCCAAGTATTAGTGGTACATATATCATCCACTCCATAAGTATTTCTGAAAATAGTTCTGCTTTCATGTTCAGTATGTATGACCTCATCAGCTGGAAGCCACGAAGTTGTAATGAAGGAGGACTATTGTGTGTGTGTGTGCGCGTGTCTGCCCCCCCCCAGTGGTTTTATCTTTACCTCTAATGTTTACCATCAGACACGAGCAAGGCTGGGCTCACGACAGACTCCCAAAGGCCTCTATCAGGAGAAGTAATGATCCCCAGGTTCTTATTCTGTCAGAGACCCTTTCTCAGTCTTCTAGTCCTCTCACCCCCTTCACCAGCATTTTCTCCCCTCTCAATGTTATAAGCTCCTTGGATAGACTGTACAGTATGCATATAAGAGATGTGAGGTTATTGAACTATATCAGCTCTAAGAACTTCATTCTGTAATGTCTGCAGATCCCGGTGGTACAGATTTTGTGACATCCATAGGGGTGCACCGAGGGGCGCATAGGGTCTTGAATATAGAATCAAGGGCATTATTACACAAAGCAACACATTTAGAAGACTTGTGATTTATGAGCCAACATAACCTTTTTGTCTTTCTCTCTCTTCCTCTCCTCTTTCTTTCTTTCTTTCTCTTTCTCTCTCTGCCCTCTCCTAGTGACCGGTACCAGGTGTCCACATCTATCCCCGTCCCCATTAAGTCCCAGCTGAGTGTGTCCATGGCTGGTGACGTGCCTTCGCCTCCTCGTCTAGGGTTCTCCCCCGACAGAGCACTGCGGAAGCGCACCGGTTCCGAGGCAGACAAGCCCAAGTACCAGAGTCCGCCGCCCAGCTACAACACCATTGCCACCGTCACTCCCACCATCCCCAACCTGCTGGCGGCCACCTCCAGCAATCTGGATCAGGAACTGTCCCCCTCTTTAGAGCCGGCTGTCGACCTGGCCGAGACGCTTGAGGTCCAGCGCACTTTGCCGAAGTCGGACAGCCAGGCAACGGAGGGGGCAGAGGCCGAGCTGGAGAAGTCTCGTTCCCAGTCGGGGTCATCTGCCTCTGTTGACGACTCCACAGCTGCCATGACAACTACCTCCAATCAACAACATGTTGTCACAGCAACTGAGGATACTGTCACCCAACAGCTACAGCAGCAGCAGCAACAACACCCGGGCACCATGAATGGCTCAGCACTGCCCGGGGACGGTCTGGCAACAGCAGCACCTGCACCAGCGGCAGAGGTATTTTGCTCAGTGGAGCGGGCTGAAGAGATCATGGGCACCGAGGCCCTGGGGCTGGGCCTGAGCATGGGCCTGGGAATTAGCCTGGGCGCTGGTGGCCGGCTGGAGGACTTCTCCGGAAGCAGCATCCCCGTGGAGCACGCGGTGGCCGTGGAGTGTGACGACCAGGTGTTGGGCGAGCTAGACACAGCCGGCCTGGAGGAGTTCTCCCGACGCATCTACGCGCTCAACGAGAACATGCCCAGCTTCCGCAGGCCACGCAAAAACTCAGACAAGTGATCGGTCCGGAGCGGGGGTGGGGGTGGGTGATGGAGGTCATGTCCTGGGGTGAGCCTGCAGATAGACACATACCATACCACATGATCATATATATGTGTACATATATATATGACATTACAAAGACATATCTGACCAATTTGCACTTCTTTAAACATTTCTATAATCCTTGAAATTATATTAAAAGTAATGATGGTGAAAGGCCTGGTGGCTGTCATTTCTGAGTGCATGAGTGATGTGGGGTATGGGGAGAGAATCCTGATATCCGAGCAGTCAGGGTTGGACTCCTTACCAGACCCAGGCCTGGCCCATCCAAGAGTCAGGGGGAAGTACTGTTGCTGGAAAAGAGCTCTGGCGCCTTCAGAAAAGGCTGGGGAGACAGCGGGAGATTCCAGGGAGCTGCACGTCCGTGCCCATCTCTGGGAAACCACAGCGGATCAAACTCGGGAACATGAAGATGTGTGGCCATGGAATTCCTAACTGACTGTATAGTTTGTGAGACTACTCTGAAAGCCTGTAGCTCCAATGGCAGGGAAGCGGGTAAGGGGTGGGTTTATGCTAAATTATGTTGGAAAATAGCACATTCATTAACTCACTCATCAGGGATAAGATGCAATTATTGTTTATTTCTTCTGTATAGTCCCTTTTTCAGTTTTGTTTTCTTTTTCTTTTTTTTTTTTTAATAAAACCAGTTATCCTAATACGTACAGTGCACCACATGAGCCAAGAATAGCAGTTAGCTAGAGCTAGTAGCAGTCAATGGCCATCAAAAAAAAATAATTCCAACATTAATTAATTTGGTCTTTCTTATAATCTCCCATGATCATGCCTCCCACAATCCCTACAAGGATGCTTTGAGTCTTGGCCATTTCAGTCAGGAAAACCCTCTCAGTATGCAAGGCAGCTCTCACAAACAGTCCATTTTACTATGTCATTAGTGAAAGATAGCAGTGTGACACCTTTGTGAGCATTCAAATGGAGAACTGAATAAAACCCATACATATTCATTATGTGTCATCAAGACTGAGTACTGTGGTTTCAGGAGCGCAGTTAATCTATATGTATTTAAATATGACAATGCCAGGAATATGGTGTTCATGAATGATAATATGACCTTGTACATATAGTTTTATATCTGAGCATCTTTTATTATTAAATTCCAGTCCTAATTGCAGGTTTGTCCTCCCTTAAGCAAAGGTTTCTTGTCGTCGTTATTTCATTTTTGCATTTGCGAATGATGGTTAATGTATGTGTGTGTGTGTCTGTGAGTTTGCATGTGCGTAAACCATAGAATATTCAGTGCAAGTTTATGCATTTTAGATACATAATTTTTCAATGCATTGACATGTGTGTGTCAGTGGAATAGTAGACAGTCCCAGTAATAGCTTGGGTCAGGGCCCACCCCTTCTCCTGCCTCAATGAATAGCGATGAAGCGATGATGCTAATTGGACAAAAATAACACGAATGTGCTAATTTCACCAGATCATAAACCCATTACCACAGATCACCAGGGAGCAAGTGCTCTTGTCCACTTACGGTGCAACAGATATGCATGTTTAAAGGTGGTCTTACTGCCAGAAGTATTTGGACAGTGGGTGTTCTAGAACAGTGGCTCACATGGACCCAAAATCCCCAGGCTCAGGTATTTTGTTGTCGGTCCTAGGTTAAATCACCAGACTCAGGGGATGGCCAGAGATGAGACGCACTGGAGAGGGGGAGTGGTGTGGGCGTGTCTTCGCCGTCACCCGTAGCAGATGACAACACCCTTGTCTGGGGTCAGACATGCTGGGGGACTCAGTTCATTAGCTGGAAGCAGAGCAGAAAACACTTTCCATACTTCATACATACATACACACACACACACACCTCACCTTGGAGATCGCATAACTCGCCTCCCTCAGGCTTGTCATCCAGATGTCATACAGGGATTCTCTTTACACACAGCATTCCATAGGTGTGTTCTTGCAAATACTTATTTTGAGCGATCAACAATGTTGGCATCATCATCATAGATTTAGGGGTCTTGTTGCCATTATTTTAACAGAGCACACAAGATTGGCAAGACTGAAGTGGAAGAGCAATGGGATGGGCACTTGAACCTTTGTCCCTGTGGAGACACAGACCTGCACATGTTTTTGGGATGTTTCCCCTCTCATCACAGCATCCCCCTGCAGTGTCAGAAACTAGTTTGTAAACCTCCCTGCTGTGAGAGTGAAGACGTGACTACACAGTTGCTACATTCCCCAGCAAACAGTCACAGAGTTGTTCAGGCCAGATAAAATACCAGTAGAATGCCAGGATACACTCACACACACACAAAAAAAAAAAATATATATATATATATAATTCACCCCTCATAAAATATTATTGATCACTTTTTTATAAGGTTTTCTTGTGTTTGACATTTTTATTTGTTTATTAGTTTATAACCTTTTTAAAATTGATGATGCCAAGTGATGAAGCCAAAATTATTGAATCTATTGGGACCGATGAAGGAGAAGTGTCAGAAGAGAGAATGAAGGAGAGAGAGTCAGAGCAAGAAAACAAGTCCCTGGGAATGCTGTCATAAACATGGGAGCAGACTGGGAGGGGTGACATTCCAGTTCCGATGTTTCACTTTGTCTTGTTGTGAAAAGCAACAATATATAAATTGTAAACGACAGAAAAAAGAATTTCTTAGCCTCTGGAAATAATGTTTGGAATTTTTCCGTTCTTTTTATCTTCATTTTTTGTCCTTCTTTCTTTTTTGGAATGTATAGTGTGGAGAAATCGTGGAATGTGGAGAAGACAGTGACCAGGTTAATCAATGGTTTACTGGACAAGAATAAAAAGAGGCACCATAGACTAGACTGGATGGCCGTTCTCTAACCCACAACTTCAAATGAGCCTGTATGAGACAGTAACAGGTCAACAACCCAGAACTGAGTGAGACTGACAAAGCAGCTGTGGAGGACTACAGAGGAGAAAAGAGCCTTCCATGTTATGACCTTCCTGCTTCTATGTAGTTGGAAGAGGAGAGGCTGTTTGTAACCTTTACACAAAGAGAATGTTCAACCCTAATAAATGTGAATACACCCCTGGCTCTAAACTCACCATACCATTGATCTCACTTACTGCTAAATGAACATGAACTATAATCTATGAAAAGAAATTGGTAGGCTTATTTGAAAATTTGGTATAGCCCTTGCAGCAACCCTGGGAGTCAGACTGACAAGACGTTGAAGATCTCTGGTGTAGGTAATATATATCTCTTATGGCACCTATATATATTCTCAAGACATACCCTGTGCCTGTTACATATTACACACACACACAGACCTCTTGCTCAACAACTCTATAATGTAATGAATCCTGTAATGAATTTTGGTTTGGTTAAGGCTCAGAAGGGTCAGGCAAGTAGACCCCGAATGGAGCGTCTCTACGTCCCTTTTAATGCGTTTGGACGAGAGCAAGTCTGAAAGCTCAGCGAAGTGTGTAGAGATCGCGTTCCGTTCGCTAGACGTCAGCCGGCGGGGAGTGAGGAAAGATGCTGTCACAGCGGTTTGTCAGTTTGCCCATCAGGAGGAGGCGCTGTGCTGGAAAGAAGCACTGCTGTCCAAAGCACACGGCTGTTATGGCTGCCTCACCTTGTTTTTCCTCCTTACAGGGGAACTAATGTGGAGCAGGTGTCAGTCTGCACTGCACTGAAACGCAATGCACTGCATGACCATAGGACTGGAGCAGTTCGTCACTCAATGTGAGACAATATGGTAGTGTGACCTTCACCCTGTGAACTTACTCTCTCTGTAAAGGTTATGAGAGGTTATAAAGGTTTTTCTTGTGAATGATTAATTTCAAGTTATGTGCATTTGTGGATATAAGTACGGTGTGTGTGTGCGTGTTCCCACACACATTCACACACATATTGTACATCTGTAGGTCACTTGTATACTGTATGCATGTGGCCATACTGTGTGTGCCTGTGAGTTATGTCCCACCTTCCCACACACAAATAAATCCACAGGTCACATGAATATGTGTGTGGCCATGCAGTGTGTGTGTGTGTGTGTGAAAGAGTCTTGATGTCTGGGGCTGGCTCTCTGGACCTCATCATCAGCACCTAGCAAACATCTACACCACCACCCAACACACCACAGCACAGCTTGCCCCACCGCCTCCATGACCGCAGAGCTCCCAGACGGCTCTCTGCGATATGTAATCTCTCATGACTCTAATGGCTTTAATTCCTGCACCCCCTCCCCTAATTCGGGGATACTGGGGGAAACTGAACCAAGCGTTCCATTCACTATCCTTACAGGGCACGTAAAGCAGCCACTTAGAGCAACACAGTCGTCTCATTAGGCAGTAAATACAGCTGTATATGGGACATGGTCTGCATAGCGGGGTCAAGTGCAGTGGTGGTGAGTAAAACGCTGGGTGAGAAATGGGGGCATCTACAGATACCAACCCACCCCTCCCCCCCCCCTCGGTTTTTCCCACAGATCTCACAGAACAACATCCCACACACACGCCTTTCCTGTTATCCCCATACACACACGTACACCCTGCATGCTCTCACTCGAAAAGCTTGAATTGTCCAAGTAGTGAGAAGGGAGACTCAGCTCAGCTTTGCATTAGTGTGTGTATGCACCTGTGTGTCTGTGTGTGTGTGTGTGTGTGTGTGTGTAAATGTAAGTGTGTGTATTTGTGCTTGAGGAGAATTCCAGCGTGGGTCCCATCCCATGCTCTACTTGTGAGATGGCAGACTGCCGCAGCATGCCTCTGCCATGGTGTGTTGCCATCCAATGAACTGTTGCATCCAAGCGACTGTTTCCTCACATCGCCTGGGCGATGCAGAGGCTATTATGCCCCGAGGTCTTGGACGCCTCGCTCACTAACATCTTGCACTTTGAAAGAACCCTCCTTCCCCCCTCCGCACACACCATTTTTTTATTTGTCCGAGTGAAATTTGGCTCGCCTTCGCTGGCGCGCCATCCATCCCAGCAGCCTCTGTGGCTTTGCCGTTATAGGCCTGCCTCTCGTCTCAGCAGCCTTATGTCAGGGCCCATAAAAGGCATTTGGGCGGAACTGATTTCATTGGATCGCCATCGTTATTAAGGTTGGATCATTTTTGCAGAGGTAAACTATGAAAGGAATAGCAAGCAGGTGACCAGAGCAGTTCCTGCATAACCAACCTCCCTCCACACACCCACACACTAACACACACGCAAACACACATACTCACACACTCACAACATGCACATGCACACACACACATACACACCACACACACTCACTCTGAAGACAAAAACCCCTTGGACACAATAGCTGTAAGGTGATGTCAGCTCTGCACACCCTCGTAAGCCTCTGTAAGAGCTGTGTTAAATCAACTCTTTAACACTATGTGGGTTTCTATAATTACCTTTACAAGCTACGAATGACGTAATTGACACCAGGAGGGCAACCGCTCAATAGCTCTTAAAGAATACCCCTCCACTAACAATAGGTAACAATATCGCTATAAGCCCTCTCACGGTACTCAAAAACAGGATCAGATTGTCAAATAGATGAGCATTCTCAGTACCTGAGCTTTAATATACTGTGATGTATACCTAACTCTGGCTCTCTTTTTGTGTTTTTTTGTAATTTTCTTTTTTTTCTCCCTCTCCTCTCCTTTCTCTCACTTTCCCACAGCGCTCCCCTGCTAGCGTTGCCTAATAAATAAGATGTGGTGAGTTGCTGATCTCATCGACCTGTTGTGAAGCTTTTGCTCTGGGATTCCCATGGTGCATAAGATGGGAGTTCCTACAGGTATTCCTAACTAGAAATGCTCTTTGTTTTGATGATCGGTGACATAGCAAAACCACAGAAACACAAGACCGGGCACTAGAGTCAAGCACAGAATGACGACACATTAATGTGGTCAAAGTTGGTATTGAAAGTTACGTCTGATAAAACCATCTGTTGCTGAGTATACGGAATGTAAATAAAAAGCGCTGTCTTCATCAGAACTGACACACTGTCCAGTCCAGCCTCAAGAAATACACACAGACCAATAGACACCCACACTGACAGACAGATAAATGGAGAAAATTATGTTCTGTGTATTTTTATATGTCCTCCTCGTTAGCCGTTAAAACAGCTCTATGACTCGATGTCTGCGGAATGCCCTTTGTTCTTGGTCTCGAAATCTTCTTCTATCAAAAAAAATGTGAGCGCCAAAAACACAGCCGCAATCCAGCAGAACCGCTCCTGACCCATAATCCCAGGAACTGAGCCGGGAAAAACTTTGCCAGTGTTCTGCTGATGACAGTGCATGTGCGTGTATCCGAAAGTTGTAGATCCCATTTGGCCTTGCCAAAGTCTAATGTGGGTTTGGTAAGTCTAAGCCATGCATTCACAGAACTGTCAACTAAAATATCAATTAAATGGATTATGGAATGATAATATGGTTTGGCTCACTGTGCATTTAAGGATCTATTTTGTCCGGTGAATAACAATGGTTTTCTGAGCTTTACTGTCAAATGCAGACTCAGACATAACCACCCATAAGATTCCAAAACAATTTGCTTTGTTTAGCTACATGTTGAATTTAGTTGAGTATTTGTGCTCCAAATCGTTGGTCTCCAGATGCCAGGTTGCTGACTGGGTTGCCTTCATGTCACTGAATCAGTATGCATACAACAGCCACTCTTTGGACCCAAGATGTCTGTGGCATGCAGCAGTGGGGCCCTTACACAGTGACATGCGTCATGGGAGTGATTGAAAGTTGATTTCTCATGCCTGGAGAAGAGGCATTTCCAAGGCTGCAGCTCTTGGGCACGCCACCTTCACCCCACTCACTTACAGACACCTTCTCAGACTAAAGGCCAGTACCCTCTCTCTCTCTCTCTCTCACACACACACACACACACACACACACACTATTAGTCCCTTTTCAATACCCCCACCTCCAATGTCAGCTCACACCCTTACTGTCAAGCTCCTGAGACACACACACACACACAAAACACAGATCAGACTTCTCTCACACCTCCCCTCAGACTGTCTCCAGGACCTGGTGACACTGCTTCAGTCTACTCTGACTACTCCACAAGCTCTCAGCCCAGAGCTTAGACACATATCCTCCTCTCAGTACCTCCTCTCCATGAGACTGCAGGTTAATGCCAGTCACTACATTTAATCTTACCTTTGTCCACCTACCTTTATCACAGAGTATATCACAATTGTTACCATTACTTAAGCTGCCTTTGCTACAACTATAAACTATTAGTAAACTATTAACTATTAACTACTACTACTAATACTATGAATACTGTTCTATGTTGAATATGACCATGTTGACTATATAACACCTTTGAATTAGTGTTTATTATTAATTAGTATTTTGAAGATGTGTCTGATACATAGGATGATGATTTATTCATCCTGAAGGAGATATTGAAAAGTGAGGGGCTTGGTTCTGTAATCACCAATGTATGTTTGCAAGTGACCCCTCTCAGCATTATGCTGTTTAGGTTGCTGGCTAAGCTTACAGAGAAAAAGTGCAAAACATGAATCAAATAAAAAAAAAAGCACATCCACAAAGCCAGATCCATTTCACCCTGATTTGTCATATCAGCATCATGGAATGTGTTTGGCAGTTTAGGAGGGGAAGAAAAAAAAAAAAGACAAGCGTTGAAGCCAAAGTCTGAACTGAGTGTCAAAACAACTGCTGCCGCTGCTGACAGAGAGATTGTCGAAGCTGAGTCCCTCTGCTGATCCCACCCCTATCAACGTGACCTCGTGGGGGGACTTAGTGCCTCATAAAAACTGACAGCTATTTGAAGAATGTTACTTTCTCCAGCAAACAAGACCTGTTTGGCTTCTCATCCATTCACGACTACTTGATGGTGTCAATACTAGCTCTGCATCTGTAACAAAGCTTCCTATTACAATACCTTATATGATGCCTGCATGGACACTTTAAGCACACAATGTACTTCATCATGTGTTCAGTCTTTTATCCTCTCTCTCTGTTTCTGATTCACACTGCGGATTTAAATCTCTGGTGAGAACTGCAGTCAAAGTCTCCTCACTACATGCTAGACATATATATACCAGTCTTAAGCTTTTGCTTTTTTTTTGTTAGTTTTTTTTGCTTTGAGATATTCTCTTTTGATGATAAGTCTTCTTTTTTGTTTGTTTTTGTTAAAACTGACGGAGTCATCTGGAGAGCTCTTTATGCAGAGAAAAAAGAGTTAAAAGTGTGGATTGATATCATTTTTCTGGCTCTTTCCTGGATCCCTGCCGACTCAGGCCCTGCCCTCAAGCCCTTGTGTGAGGGAGCCAGCGTGTTCCTGAATAATCGTCTCAAACAGTTTGAGCGTACGTCTCGTGGCAACAGCGAGAGACAAGTTGCTTATGATTTCAATATGTCCCTGTGTTTGTCACATAGACAAATTATGTGTCAGACAAATAGTAACGCTGAAGTAATGTTTTATTTTGTTTTGTTTTCTTATATCCCGAGAGTGAACTGGGTACTCACTGAAAGCACATCATCTGTGTATGAACAGTTTTGCCAAAGATATTTTCATCAACCATCCATCCCTGGACCACTTATGCGTTTAGCTAATTGAATCAGTTTGTTGTGACAATGTGATACCAACTAAATCTTTAATTTTAGCCATTAATTAATTAATGAATTACAGTCAGTGTGTCAAAGCTCAAAACACATTGTAATCAATCTGTGAAATTATAATATATTTGTGTTCAGCTGAAATATTTTACAGACACATTTGGGTGCAGACAGGCCTCACAACCACACAAGGCGATGCGATATGGAGACTGTAGAAATCTTTCGTGAGATGTCGGGAGCATACATGTGACCTGATTTTGTCACCACATGAGAGTATATGAGCCAGCCAACCACCCCAGTCACCTCCTAAAACCCCCTCCCAACCCAGTCTACACAAATACCCCCCCATCCATCCCCACCCCGAGCCCCACCATCAGGCTCCAGAACTGCGGCCTACCCCTGGCAAATGCACCTCATTCCTCCCTTTATTCACACCCTCTCTTCTCTAACCGAACTCTCACTGGAAGAGAAGTCCAAAATTTTTTTCTTTAATTTTTTTTTCTCTATTTTTTTCTCTCATTTTATTCCAGGCCTTATAAAAACCCATCATTGCGTAAGAGACAGGCAGCAGCAGCAGCAGCCATCTTCCAGGCACACTGTGATCCAATCTGATCTGATCTCTCTGCTTCAGTGGAACATCAGAAACATACCAAACTGGTCACACTTTGACGCCACGGCAAAAGGATAGGACAGTTTGGTAAACGGCGTGGAGTCTCCTGGGAAGAGATCATTGTGCACATCCCAAACACAGGGCAGGATAAGTGAAAGAGAAAGAGTTTGAATGCTTTAGTTCTTTCTTTTTTTTTTTGATTGTCAGCTATAATCTTTTAAACCTTAGATCTTCATCAGGACCTTGTTTTAACCAATAAAGAAAAAAACACTCCTTCAAAATAGGAGAAAACATAAGTGTACAGACATTTTTTTTTTAAAAATTCAATAAAAAAATACTGCCTTGTTATTTACAAACACTTTTTCTTACACAGTTGAAGACATTAGTTGGTCAAAAAGGCAGAAAATCTGCACGTTTGAGGTTATCAAGAATGGAGATGTAGATTTGTGTATATAGGACATTTTCTATCCTCAGATCCCCTGTCAAGTCTTGATCACCAAGGCCAAAACCATTGTTTGTATTTCTTTCTTTTAACTGACATAATTCACCGAGAGAAAATGAGCGAATGAGACATGGGTTATTTTAGATTACAGCCTTCCACTGAGTGTCTCGTTTTTCCCACTAAACCATTAATAACCAGTAATGCTTTCCATGCTTTCTCAGTGATATGTCTCCTATGGAACTTCTTCACTCATCTTTGAAAGCCTGCAAATTGCATCTGTATGTTCTTCCACTGAGTCTCCTACCCCAACACCCCACAATGCCAGTCCTGCCAAAACAGTCAATTTATAAAGTACTTTATGTATGCTGCATGCATAGCCTACATTGGAATCTGCTCACTGCATTGTGCACTGAATTCACCCTTGATATTTCTCTCTCTTGCTCCTCTGGGTCCAGAGGGATAGGATAACTCCAGGATCCGGGCATGCCATCTTAACCTAGTCTCCCCACAGAACAAATCCCCGTTCTCCGTCAGCGAGAGTGCTGCTTCGCTTTGCACGTTACTCATGGTTTCCCAGCCGACGGCAGACTCATGTCCGTCGTGGAGTCGGGGGGGGGGGACATAATCAGGGACCGTGGACCGTGATTAAGCTTGACACGAGGGTAGTGCCGGGGAGATGACCAAGCCTACACACAATACCATTCAAAAAAACAGGGATGTGTCAAGAGGTGAGTTTATGATCGCCTCCATGTGTGTGCATGTGTGTGTGTGTGTGTGTGTGTGTGTGTCTTGGTTTGTATGATTTAGAAGCGCATTTGCATATGGTAGTAATTTACAAATCAGCATCAGTTGTTCACCTTTGTTTGACAGAACTATTCTGTTGATGGCTGAAGATAATCAGTGTTCCAAATGGCTCTGAGCACCGTGGTATTTATTCATGATGATTGCATAATAGCAAGCTTTTTGTGATGAGTAGGGCATATGCTACAATTATGAAATTAAATTATGTCCATAATGACATGTTACAGTAAAAATAATACTCTAAACAGAAGTCTTGTTGATTATATGGGCATTTGTTAGATCAGGTCAGAGTGTATTGGCCTGGCATCTGATTCCAGCCACTGCCCACCCAGGCTTACTTTAAACTAGCTTTAAACATGCAAGCATTACACTCTCACACAAGTTGGATAACCCTGGCTTCAGAAATGAAAGGTCATGCATGGGATTTAAATATTTAGTGATTCTACCAAACTGAAGAGCTGTGTTAAAATTGTCTGGTTTTGTTGTAGGGTTGAAACACATGTCTGGTTTGTACTTTTTGAAGCTGGGTACCCATTTGTTTTCTCAAATGCATGTATGCGTGTGCTGAGGACATATCATATCTGGTGCATTCTGAAAGTTAAGGATAAAGAAAGTTTTGTCATCAGAAAATTCCCCCTCCTTTTTTAACCTTTGTAGAATTTGAAGAACCCAAATCAATAAGCAGGATCGTTATTGGAATCAATACAATTCAAATGACATTAATCCTTAATCCTAGGCCAAAAGCCGGCATGTTCTTGGGGATTAAGTGGCTGCACTTTTCACAGGTACTCAGTTACAGCACTGCAGGCCTTTCTGCACTCCTTCTCACGCCTCAGCGCACACACACACCTAACCACTCTAGCACCTGAACATGAGAGGGGTGTGGTGTATCCATCAAACAGCGACGTCAAGTCAAACATCAATGGTTCAACACTTCACAACACTGTGTCAACACGGCGCCTCTTAAAACCGTCACGAGTGAGAGCGCCGTGTCACGGAGATTCCCCTCCAATGGCTGCTGGCACAGGGAGACGACGTATGCTCTCACACCTGCGAGAAAGATGTGAAGATTGATCTCTCTCTGCTGCCCAATATAAAACCATGTAAATGTTACATGTAACTGCTGAAGTTTGAAGGTCTTGCATGTGCTGTCTCTACGCATGCCTACGCATGCCTGTCATCACGGAAACTTAGCTTTGGAGAGTCTGAGTTGAGAATAACAAGGCACTTATGAATGTTGCACAGTAGCATTTAGGTTCTAGTCAGGAGTATGGAGTTCTGGCGGTGCATATATATCCATACGTCTGCGGTGGTCCCGGTGCAGACGCAGTGATCAAAGTCAAGGCTTCTCCCAGGTTAGGTGTGAAACATGTGGGCTTATAAACCAATGACTGACAGGCCCTGTTCTTCCCTATGTGGGATCAGCCAGCCGGCTCACAGGCTCTTAGTTAAAGAATCCTAGACTCTACTCCCCACCAACCCACCCCCTGCCTGTCCTTTCCCCAGGCCTCAGATATGTGGAAGATAAGCCAGACAGGTGGAGCGATGAAAGAGAGACTCTGTGCACCCACGGCCTGGCCTTTGTTAAGAGAAGTTCTCTCTCTCTCTCTCTTCCCGTCTGCCCAGCAGCAGCTCCTGGATGAAGACCCCATGTGGCTGGAGTTGAGGTGCAGAGGAAAGCAAAGCCTTCCAGACATCACTTAAGTTGAAACAGGTTGGGCTCCAACAAGAACAAGAACAAGAACGTTTGAATGTATCATACTGCATCCCACAGAGTCTGAAAGCGTATGTTTTTCTCCATATCTTGTTGTAAATGTTGTTTGAGGTCGTAGCGGGAGGTAGGGTTGTGTTTTATTCTCATTTTACGGGGTATGTCCAAGTTGTGTAATGGTTAAGGAGGGATTCAATGCTGATTGATGTGTCTAATCAAGGGTTCCCCTGACGCATGATTTTAATAACACATGCCATTCATACATAGACCAGAGGCTGATGTTCGGAAACATGCTGTATTTGAAGGTCTTGTGCTGTGCTTTATCAAACTAAATGGTTCAATGTGTTGAGAAGAAAAAAATGAAAGTAATATTTACTTCCAGTATTTATTTCTGTTTTAGTCCGCTAAGTTGCCATTGCATTGCGAAGAAGTCCTGTAAATAACGCAGGACTTCAAAGGAAGTCAAGAGGACTTTCATGAAATATCGGCAATAAACAGTTAAATGAACTGACAACACAGATAAACTGCGTCGCTGTAGAAAACCTAAAGTTCTCTTGGGGTTTGCTGCCATGCTTGGCAGACTTTGAGTAAAAGGAGAAAACGGAGAGTCCTGAAGTCATGAAGCAAATGGGAGTTGCAGCCAAGCATAAAGACACCTTAATGCTTATCTCTTTTTTTTGCTTTCCTGTTCTTCCTGTCGTTTCTTTTGGGTAAGAAGTGAATACTGGGAAAATTTTAAGGCATGAGGGTGGAGGTGTGAAAAAAAGTCACGTGGATTCATGTAGAAGGGAACTTTAGCATCAATGCAGTTGTGTAACAAATATGAAGCATTATGTTCATAAAATCCCACAACTTTTCAGGCAGGACTTGAGGAAAGAGCTGATTTTGATGAAGGGGTGGGAGAAAGAGTTGTTAAATAATAAGTTCTGTTTTTGCTATTTTGTGAAACTGGACCAGACAGGGATAAATGACATACCTTTCCTTTCCCCATATTTTACCTAACAGCCATTGAGGCAAGCGTACTTATATTAAAACATGACTCTTTCCAGCTTCTTAATAATATTTTATGATGAGAAGAATAATCGACCAGCTCCATTGAGTAAATCTGTTTCCCCCCTCAGTGGAGATTCCTCCTCATCTTTTGGAGACATAGGTTTCCCCCCATTGCCCTGAAATTTCTCATTTCTCTGTGAGATCTTGTTGTCTTGAATAAGACATATGTTGCCACTGGGATATAAGGGATGTACTCGGCTGAAGGTATGTGCATTCTTCCTCTTAGAACGTTCTGGAAGAAGATCAGTGGGTATCTGGGTGTATTGGGCTAAATGAGACAAATGGGATTAAGGCCTGATCCCAAGCCCAGAGACCTCCGGACGCCAGAACAGAGCGAGGGGCCTGGAGCAGGCCTGGTGTTGGCTCAGGTGTGGTTCACCTGAACCAGATCAGGGACCTGGTGTGTACCAGAGTCTGTGTTTCCTGGAAGCCTGTCCCAGAGTGTACTGTGGGCCTGTGGCCTCTTGTGGGGTGTCTATCTCCAAACTCTCTCTGCTCTCTGCTATCTCCAAACTCTCTCTCTGCTCCCCCAAACGCAGATTGATATCATGTGACTTTGGCATCTTGTTTGTATCGGAAGGCGTTCACAGCTCTGTTTTTTTATCTTCTTCTTCGTCTTTTTTTTTCTTCTATGTCTTTTTCTTCCTCCTTTTTTGTCATTTTTCTTCTTCTTCCTTGCTCTAGCTTTGAAAGAAAACACGTGCATATGCTCAGAGAGTCACGGAAGCCCATATCCGCCCCATGGACATTCCTCGTCAGGACAGGTGCAGTGACAAAGTTCCTGAGTGTGACTTGTGTTTCAAGATGACCTAAAATATGATGAGTGTTTGAATGGACCCCTGCAGTTACGCCATGCCTCTGGCTACTCTTAGGCAACTGTGAGCTGCCTATCAGTCATCCTCTGGTTGCTTACTGCCAACAGCCAGGGTTTAGATTTCAGCTAACGGGAGGGGTGCGCTGGTTAATATATTTCCAACATGTCTGTATGCACATATTTACATCATACATCTTAATCAAACTGGCAACCTTGTGTATGTTTTACAAATAAACCACACAAACGGACCTGTTCAGGATGAATTTACTGAATGAATATGGAGGAGTCTGGAAATTGTGTAAGGGTTTTCTGGCGAAAAAAAAATGGATGGGATTAAATGCTCCTCAGTTAAACCAAGGAAAAATGGAAGGGACTTGGCAGGGATGCTGAATTGAAAATGTTTTGGATTTGAGGAGTTGTTTTTCTGTGTGTGTATGTGTATGTGTATGTGTGTGTGTATGTAAAACATTTGGTACATAGCTTAGCCTATAGCATGCCTCATGACAATCATATCGCATGGGTATCATTCACAGAAAATTAAGCTGAAAGGAAGCCAGGACAGAACAAATGTAATGAGCGAAAAGTGGGGATGGGGTAATTGCTTAAGGTTTCCAGGAGAAACAACAACATGGAAGGATGCTGCCATATGGTTCTTCTGTCCAACCAAGGGAGAATGAGACACTTGCCAGAGCAGGGATGCTAAAACCCAGTCTTACACTCCCTTCTGTATGTCATGTCATGCACATTGCATCACATTATGGAAACATTTTCTAGCTTTGCTCCTCTCTGACAATTACACTGGGATCATTCAAGTGGAATTGATACAGAATGAATCTGGCCCATGTTAATCAGAGCGCAGGCTCCACTGCTACAGCTAGGTGTGTCCTGTCTCGGCAGGAAGTGGTGGGACAGAGGGGACACCCAGCATTGATCACCCGACACCCTAATGCCCTCCAGTGCAGGCAGCTGCAGAATGGCTTTGCACCAATCTTGTAAGCGTAGACTAGGACACAATAGGAGCCTGAAATAGCTTGCAAGGAACAATTCCTATTTTCAGAAGAGGTGACAAGTCTGCAAACGTGTTTGGTTCTCCTCTCAGCCTTTTGTCTGAGCCTGTACGGACATATGTTACACGTAACCGGTACTTGACCCCCTCTGTGCACAAGCATGAAAGATTGCCGGCAGCCAGTACGGCAACAGAGGTGAGGTCTCAGCCCTAGTTCTCTCTTCTCTGAGCTTTTATTGTTTGTCAGCTATGAGGGGGTCACATGAATGCCATTCATTAGTGCAGGAGATCTCACTAACTCACACCACTCATCTTAGAACAGGCCATGGAGTGACTACACGTAGAGTTTTTGCATCTTCACTTGGGAAATGTACGGGAATATATGTGATCCGTCTGTGAAGACTTACATTGATTGTTAGATTGATTGATTGATGAACATTCATTCTCAGGCAGAGAAAAATTGCAAACATAAAATTCAGTGTGAAAGAAGCAGATTGTGAGATATTTATTTAGGCCTACCTCATGGCCTGCACCTACCTGTGTGTGAGAATGAGAGGAGATAATACAGAGAGGAGATAATACAAAGAAACAACCATCCTGTGATGTCAGTACTGAAAGGTGTGACAATGCAGCAGTATTGTCCCTACATCCCCGGCTCAACGCCCCCACACACACACACTTCCACACACACATACTCACATTCACATATCACCTCTTTCTCTCTTTCTCTGAAACACAAATACACACACACATACACACACTCCATTTGTGAGGCTGGGCCGTGGTGACAGTTTACCTGCAGGCCCCCGATGAAAGAGGAGCCTCTCTCTTGACGGGCTGAGGGTGCAGGGGTGGGAGGTGGTGGGGTGCAGGGTGAAAGAGACTCCCAGGGGTGGAAAGGCATCCGGCCGCCTGTGTGGGGATGACAGCTCCTAAGTGTCAGGAGGGGGCATGGCTGGGCTGGGCCGGGCGGGTGTGAGCACAGACCTGTCACCAAGGTCAAAGCATTGGAAATGAGTGAGGAGGCCCAACTGTGTGTGTGTGTGTGTGTGTGTGTGTGTGTGTGTGTGTGTGTTTACGTGTGTGTGTGAGGGGATGTTTTGTCCAGTGACCTCACCTGGTTTTACACATTCCATCGAGGGCCAGAGTTTATTCTAGCTGGTTTCTAGTTTTTTTTTCTTCTATGCAGTAGGTTTTTGGGAACACACTTGTAACCACAGTCACTGAACTGTCCATCCTTAATTCACAGCACACGTGATACTGTTTAATGCAAAAGTTTTTAGTTGTTTCATTAGTAGTCCACTGACTTATCTGAATAGCTTTTTAAACATAAAGAAAATGCTTTAAAAGTTTGCGTGTGTTTACAAAGCAAGTACCTGTGCTTTGGTTCTGCTATTGTATACATACTCAACCTACTGTAACCTCTTCCAACAGATCAAACACATTTCATGATAATGGTACCCTGGCTTCCTTGTTAATCTGTGGGGTCTCATAACTGGAGGGGGGGCTGGCTCTACATGTCTATCGTTTCAATCCAGTGCTCCTGTAGATCCACTTCTTTAGCATAGTGCTATGGGAAGTTCATAGGTTGAACAGTCAGGGTGCATATGTGCAGATTTCTATCAATGGATGCCTTTACTGTGGTGTGAAATCTGCTAAAGGATTAAATGCAAATGTTGTTCAGCTTCTGGTCTTTTCTTGTAAATGATCACGCATCCATACTTCATTTACACTCTCTCTCTGTCCACTCTTGTGTTCTCTCTTTCTCTCCCTCTCTTTCCCTTCCTCTCTCTCTCTCTTTTTCCTTCTCTGTCCCATTTTTCCCCCTCTCTCTCTTTCTTGTGCCCAAGGGCTTGGCCCCACAGTGTGAACCCTAACAGCTTTTGGCATCTGGGGGCAGGAATTCTCTAGGCCTCTAAAAAAATGCACTGAGCTGAAGTTTCAGCCGGAGGGGGCTGGAAAGGCAAAGGCCCCTCGAAGGTGCTGCTGATGAAGACGATGACAGCCATGAATGATGATGACGTTAATGATGATGCTGCTTATTATGACTACCACTACCACCACTGGCACTACCTCTCCTACTGACATTAGTATTTAGTTATTGACATTATTAACACCAGGAATAGCTGGCCGCTGAAACATATTCTTAATATGTATTTTAGTATGTGGTAATGTACAGTATGTGTGTTATTTCAGTAACACTACTGTGTTGAAAGCATTTTACTTAGCAGGTCAGCTGTAGTGCAGAAGCATACCTTCACTCGTCCATTCCCGTGTTGCTCTGAGTCTGTCTAGCCTGTCTGATATGAAATGGATTGACATAAAGGGTAGTGGTGGGTTGAGTGGGGGGTTTGCAGAGGCCAGCCTTGTCGGGGATGATTTTAGCGTGGAGCTAATGGTCAAGCAGCATGAGTGTGTGCTGATGGTGGGGTACTGTAAGCCTGTGGCCCTCCCACATGTTGCAGTAATAGTGCTCCTGCTCTCCGACAGCTCGGCTTATTGAAAGTGAATTCTTCACATGAGCGCAGCTGTAGACCATTGCCCATATGTTGTGCGTGTGAACGTACAGTATACGATGTGCGTGTGTGTACATGAGAATGCAGGCACCGTGCATATGAAAGTGAAACAAAGACTTTCCATATCCTTTTGTGAGTGTGTTTGTGTGTGTGTGTGTGTGTGTGTAATGCAACATTCTGGAACGTATGAAGAGATTATGATAAAATCCAGAAAATCATTCTCTTTCCTTAGAGAATCCTTTTATTTCTACCCTGAAACACTATTCAGATTGTGTTGAGTCTGTGTATGTCTGCAATTATAATGGAAGGCTTCATTGTCAAGGCATGAGAACTGCTGAGAAGGTCCCTTACTTCTATCCTCAAAGGCAGCTATCATTTCCTCCTATGAAGTCCATTCCTTGGTAGTCCTACCTAGAGACTGTAACATTCATAGCTGCATTTGATCAAAATAGAAGGCCTCCAAGTGTCAATCACTTTAGGCCAGAATAAAAGGACGTTGGTACCTTTAATATAAGAGCCTTACTCTGCCTCAGAGAGGATGAGTTGGTACTATTTGGCACCCCCAAAATAGTTCTCCTCTAAGGTCAAGCAGAGCAACTCCCTTTTGAACTAAGTGGATGGGATTAGTCGAAAGAGGGGGCACTACTCGGTCAAGTCATCCTCTAAAGGCATATGTCTGTCTTAAAGATGCAGTCTCCCAATCTGGTGACAGGTTGTTGAAATCTGAGCTCAAAAGCTCAGCATTTGTTGAGATTTGAGCTTAAATTAGTCGTGTCCCCTCCATGTGGCTGAAGCTGAGTTTTTTTTGGCTGAGTGAGTGTATGGCTTGGTCCAAACCACTTTGCTGAATGTGAGAGAGAGAATGAGAGAGAACGGACAAGTAGAGGACCACTGGCAATTGGCTGAATTTGACAAATAGTGTGCTGGATTTAGATTACAGGCCTTACTTATATGTTAATCTTCTCTGACGTTTGCTGGCCCAGATTTGGCATTGGTCTGGGCCAGAGCTGGCTGCTATGGCTGCAGGTCATATCCTCCCTCTCCTAATGGATCATGTGAGAATGAGCATGCTGAATCTGGGACAGAGTTTAGCACCGACCTCCAGGTGGGACCCAGCTGTTGAGGAAAACACTTGATCTGGGATACCTCCTAAAATTAACAATGCCAAAGCACCTTAAATTAATCACTTCACATCAGACAGCAAAGAGACAGAGAGAAAGAGAAAGAGAGAGAGAGAGAGAAAGAGAGAGAGAGAAAAGTCAGCAGAGCCTCCAGTGCAGATCTGGCTCAGAACTTCTGCATTCATGCCAGAACAGGGCCACATCAGGGAAGGATGCATCCTAGAACTGTCCATTGCTGCCAAAAATGTATTTCCAAGTTTCTTCCATTTTATTTGTATTCCAGGGGTAACGCATGATTGGCTACTCACTCATATGAAGGTGTCTCTCTCCAGTTGTCCTCACACACAGTCTGATTTATCAGCATGTATGATTGGATTTCAAATGGCATTTGTATGTGGTTTGAAATACTGTTCAAATAGTATTTTTGTCAATCTGTTTGACTGCTCAGATCACTGTAATAGGATTCCAATGGTTTGTACTTCATGCCTTTTGTTGCAAGGCGTGATGGTGCTGTCAGACCTTCATCTCTGACACTGAGTTGTTATTTGCATAAAGCCTTTGAAGCAGCTACACAATGCCACATGCTAAATTGGCAAGCTAATTTCCGTCAAAGTTGTTTGTTGTTTTCGTCGATGTTTCCATCGATGTTTCTTGTCAGAATTACTTCCAGGTGCAGTGACATCACTACAGCAGTTATTAGAGATAATATCAAAACTAAGAGCTTGCTACCCATCAGTCAAACTGATTAAATCTGATCGCTTGTAGAAAATACTGCAGAAAGCCAGTTTGGAAATCTGGATTAGAATCTGGTCTGATCTGATTGGATATGAAAATTATTGTCTTTGGACTGGCTGCCAGTGTAAATTAAACGCTACGAGGCAGACAGAGTTCAGCTGATTCCTAATGTAGTTTCTGCGGTCCATTGTGACCGAACACCTTCACCAACACATCCATTCAAAGATCCTTGTTGACATGGAAGTGTGATTTGTGTCTGTGGTTGTGTGTGAGAAGATTGAGTGTACACATACGTGTGTGTGTGTTGGAGGGGGGCTGGTCCTGAGGTGACATGAGATGAAAGAGGGGCGATGCTGCAGGAGCCCCGCGTGTGAGAACAGATTGCCTGCTGTGAGAGGGGCCGGGGTCCGGTTTACAGGCCCCACCGCTGGGCTGAGCCAGAGGGGACGTGGGGGAGAGGAAAAAGGCACCAGGACATGCTCGGATTTGAGTTTATTACACACAGCCTGTGGCTAAACCACCTCTCTGACACACACACACACACACACACACATACAGCACAGTAGAAAAACATGTAACATGCACATGTGTACACAACTCTGTGTCTGTGTGTGTGTCTGTGTGTGTGTATGTGTGTCTTTGTGTGTGTGTATACCCTTCCCCACTCTGAACACAAATAAAGCACTCTCGCCTGGTGCGGGCCACAGCTTTATGTGCGAAAGGCGTTCATCTGGGAAGTTCTCTGCACTAATCCCAGCCAAGACCCAGGGGTGTGCCCTTCTCATAAACCCTGCTCAGTGCCCCAGCATGTTTACTTGGTCAGGTATGGAGTCAGTGAAGCCCAAACATACATACACCGACACTGACACCAACACGGACACACACCCACACACACACACATACATGCATGTGCATATACACTCTCTCTCTCTCTCTCTCTCTCACCTTCCTCACCCCCCCCCCATCTCTCTCACTCTCTCTCTCTTTCACACACACACACACACACACACACACACACACACACACACAAACACACACAGATCACAGATCAAGGTTGTGTTTGCACTGTGGGTATTTCAAACTGAAGCTCAGCTACTCGAGTCATGAGAGCTTATCATAGCAACCCACTTGGCCCAGAGCTCTAAAGAGCGGTGCAGAGAGGGAGGTCTGGGGGTTTGATGTGGGCCAATTCATTGTCATCATTTCCCCATCAACAACAAACTCTGCCCGCCACATCAATATACCCATCACGTGCATTATTTTCAGTGTGTGTGTGTGTGCATGTGTGTGTGTGTGTGTGGGTGGGTTGGGGTGTTGGGTGGGGACTTTAAACCTCTGAGATGGCTATGTGGCATGTGAAGTATGCAGCGATTGGTTTACGCACTGTACACTTGCATGGAAATCAGTTGGCGTTAGTGCTCAACTTAAGTGTACTAACTCAGATATCTGCGTATCTGAGGTTCTAGTGCCGCATGTATGCTTTATGTTTATTCTGTGACTGATTCATACTGTACATGCACTGACCTCAGTACACGGTCCTGACTATTGTTTTTTCATTCATTGTGCAGCCATTTACTGAGTCATGCAAGAGTATAGTTAATGAGAAAATCCCTTTGAGAAATTACATTATTGCCTTTCCCTAGTGTTGTTACACTGGCTCACATCCATCAGACTGTGTTTGTATTTTAAAACTGTGCTATAGGATGAGCTGATGTCAATGGAGCAACGAGGAAGGGAAACTCGTGCAAATCACCAGAACCTCATCAGACTCTGTTTAGTGATTTTTTTTTAAATTAGTGTTTGCGTTGGCTCACTGTGGGAATATCAGATGATCATTTGTGTTAGTGAAGGGAAAAAGCTGCTTGTGGTTACTGAAATTGATAATGTACTTACTATTGCTGTGGTTGGCCTTGGAAGGATATTAAAAGATATTTCTTCATACGCTCACCATCTCTCTCTCTCTCTGCTTTCTTTGAGGAAATGGCCACTGCCTTTGCTGTGAAGCATCTTTCAGGTGGCTTGTGAGGGTTGAGAGCCTCACTTTATGTTCCCTAAGGGTCCCCCACAGCTGAAACGTGTGTGTGTGTTTGTCTGAGTGTGTGTGTGTGTGTGTGTGGAGGGGGGCGGTAACATGGAGAACATACTATACAGACAGGTCCCATATGCAGCCCCCCCAGTACACCCCTCCTCCATGCTTTCTCTCTCTCTCTCTCTCTCACACACACACACACACACACACACACCCTCAATCTCTGTCTCCCTGTCTTGCTAAGCTCAAGGGAATTATATACAAGCTGTGTCATTATTAGCTCTGTTACCTGAGCTGCTCGAACACAATCTTTTTTAAGGGTTGTGTGTGTGTGTGTGTTGTGGGGGGGAGTACAAAAAAGAAAAACAGAAAAATGCTCTTTTTTTACAGTCTGTAAGAGTTTGACCTTTGGCACGGGCTCCAAACCAGACGTTTTCCACTCTAATGCATCTCTGGCTTTAATATGGACTCTTAAAAACGTTTTCCCTCCATTTGCCTTCCTCTCTCTCTCTCTCTCTCCCATCACCCCTCCTCCCTCCTCTCACTCGGCAGAAAGAGGTATCACCTAACACCTGACATGGCGCTTGCGGTCCCCGCAACAGGAAAGAGACAGGGTCACACACACACATCAGAATGTGACCCATTGGAGGAGCTGAGACTATCCAGACCCTGCTGTAATATGTGTGTGTCTTGGGGTGTGTGTGTGTGTGTGCAGGGGGTGGGGTGGTTGGATGGGGGACTTACTCCTGGGATGGATAGAAGGGAATTGTGGGAAAGTAGAGGAGCATTATCTGAAGGACACAGCCATCATTTGCACTCAAATGGCTTCCAGTGAAAACCCAGAATTCTGTTTTTCCAAGCTGGTGGAGTTGGTGGCCCATGCTGACATGCTGCTGAGCGTGCTGAGGACTTTGATTTATGTTTTGATGTAGTTTGCTGTGTTTTTCAACAGTGTGTGTGTGTGTGTGTGTGTGTGTGTGTGTGGTTTTCTACTTGCTCTAAGACACACACATTTCAGACAGGGAAATGACTGCTGAAACTTTGTAGGAGTAGCTGTCAGCAGAAATGCTTGAGACTGAGGACCAGTGCACCACAGTCTGACTGACACAACAGCAGGAGCTGACAACAGCCGTCATGACCTGCAGGTCCACTCTGAGACTGCAGTGGGTGTCAACACCAATAAATCTTGTTGATTCATACCTGGGATGTGTTATAATGCGGCTCCAAACCTAGGACATTGTTTCACAACAAGGATTCATACCTAGGACACTATTTTTATAATGAGGGTCCATCCCTTGGACATTGGTTTACAATGAGCATTCATATCTAGGACATCAGATTACACTAGGCAGCCAAACCCAAGGGCATTGTGTTAGAAGCAGGATTTGGTTAATCAAAAAGTTTGGTTCCAGTGTGCAAAACGTGACTTTTTTTTAGCTCTGTAGATTTCCACCATGGTTTCACCACATTCACCGCATGGCATACCGATGACGTTTTGGATCAGGACGCCAAAACCATTAGGAACCCGCACCACAGCAGCCATACTTAAATGTTCGGTCCATGCGACCACAGTTGGCCACAAGCAGTGCTGTGTCATTTGGACCCGGTCTCAGGAAAACATATAAACCTGGGCAGGGGAGCTGTAAAGCAAAGAAAAGTTATAAAAGACCCTGTACTGAAAGGGAACTCTCATAGATAGGGTGTAATATCAAGGATAAATAAAGTATCACTATGTATCTATCTATCTATCTATCTATCTATCTATCTATCAATCAATCAATCAATCAATCAATCAATCTATATTTCTATCTATCTATATCAAGCACTTATATTATTAAAGGATATTCCAGTGCAAATCTAACCTTAGTTTTCTATGCCATCATCAGTTAGCATTAGCTATCACTCCGCTAGATGTTGTACCAACTCTTCCTGTTCATTTTCCTACTGACAGCACTCAGCAACAGGGCAACAGGGTTGATTTACTCTGGAATATCCCTTTAAGTCTGGGGGATGAGGGAGGTGGGAAATATTTACACTCCTATCATCAGAGCTAAATTTTTTTTAGCCTAAACTTCTAACCTAAACCTGGTCTGCTTCTTTGTCGTCTAGCTTAACTCCCTGGTGCAGGGGAGTAGTCTGAGGTCTGGACACCATCGTGGGCGTGCAGAGGAGTGAGGGTAGCTGTAAGTAAATCATCAGGGATCACTGGGGCCGTTGCCTCCCTTCCATCCCTCCTAGAAATGGACACACTGTTGAACTGGGATGAATTTGCTTGTTATTAATTGCCCTACAAGAAGCTTGGCTTGGCGTAAATATATGGATGAAACTACAACTACCACCCGCTGCAGAGAGAGAAAGCATATAAAAATATGGCAGATGTGACAGACACAAAAGCGGGCATGTTCATCTGTTTTCTTTTCTTTTTTTTTTTCAAAAACACTTTTTTTATTGCTTGAAATGATCGTGAATCTCTGACGCTCTGTAAGAGCTTTGCAGCTACAATGTCACATAAAAATTTCCAGACATCCGGTCATGAAACTCATGTGTATGTGTGTGTGTGCGTTGTGTGTTTCAAAATGTATAGTCCAAAGACATTTAAAATAATCCTGTTCTTATATGGTACCTGGGAAATTGAACATTACACTCTCAAAAATGAAACGGGTTTCTGCTATAATGGAGCATTAACATGTGTTTATACTGTAAGTCTTAAAAGAAGTATTTCATACATTGCTTTGTCTGTACCTTACTCAAACAATGTAAAAAGAAGCTTTTGCAAAGATGCTCAGGGAATCATGTACATTTAACCTCAATAAAATATGTATTACTTTTGGCTGAATTAGACATACATTTGACATAGATATAGTGAGAGCAGCAGTTTGAGAGGACACATTTAGTTAAACTAAGTGCTTAAAGGTGAAATGTAAATATGAGGAAGCTGCTGTGAAAGTTCAGCAACAGTGGTGTAATGGTAATGCTACCAAAATCCACCAGTCTTCCAGAAGTGTGTTTTACTACTCGTAATCTAGAAACTAAACACATTGGACCGGAGACCATTTTACGACCATGCTAACCACAAACTGCACTTTATGTTAATCCCCTGAATAATAATAGAAAAACAATCACGATTAACCACGGTTCATTTACAGACTCTGACTTTTTATAACCCCAAGCGTTTAGATTTATTACTTTTGAAAAGAAGAAATGTTAATGTGCTGCAACTGGTATCACAGAGAGGTGCTTGATTCCCACCCCATATAGAAGCCAACGTGCAAAATGGCTACCTTCCACATATTGTAAGTTGCTTAGGATAAAAGGGTCTGCAAGATAAATAAATGTTGAAGCAAAACCCCAGATTTGCATTTGTTGATTCAATCCTCTGTAATTTTCAGCTCTCAATCTTGGCTTGCTCTGGTAAAATATGAGGTTGGTTTATTTTAAAACACCAGTCTCCCTTTTCGATTCCATTGCAGTTGTCACAAGGCTGACTTGCACCACATTCTACGTCTGTATCTGGGTAAACAAATAACATTCCAAGGCCTTTCACTTGGGCCCTCCAAGCCAGTCCTTCTTCAAATATAAACTTATTTATTGAAGGCGATTAGCTTTAATAACTATGGGAGCGGGGCGCTGGTGGATTACGCTGGGCAAACATTACCGCACGGGGGGTGGGGCGGGGAGATGGCTTCTGGGACGGGGTCACTGGAGACAGAAGTGCTTATATTTTTGTCTGCCACCCCCCTCCTGTGGTTGCTGCTCCATGGCCAGGCCATTTACATGAGCAGTAAAGTACAGGAGAGAAGGAGGCTCTTCCTAACGTGCGCAGGAAAACGTGACTACACTGAATGAAAAGTAGTAACTTCTGTGTGCCCCTGTGAGTGAGTAGGTGTCTGTGTGTGTGTGCGTGTGTGTGCGTGTGTAAGAAAGTTAGCAATGGTATCCCGGTTTGTGTATGTGTGTGTGTGTGTGTGTGTTTGTGTGTGTTCGTGTGTAAGAAAGTTAGCAATGGTATCCCAGTTTGTGTATGTGTGTGTGTGTGTGTGTGTGTATGCCCAGAAGACTGAAGCACCTGTATATGTCTGGAATAGTACTTTCCCTCTTCCATTCATAGCTTATCATACTACAGTTCTGGCAGGGACTTGATATGTTAAACATTTGGCCATTCACCAGTCAGCTTAGCACACAAAAACTGACCTATCGTTTTACACTTCTCTAGTGTTTGATTTGTGAATGAAATATTAATGTCTGAACTGTGGTTATGGAAGAATGAGATAAACATTCTGGTGTCAACTTTTTCCTTACCTCTGTTTTTACCAGACCAAAAAGTCAGGACAACTAGTTACAAAACATGTATGCTGACTCAACATGATTTACATTTAGTTGTATTGTTTTCTTCAAACACAAATGCACACACACACACACACACACACACACACACACACACACACACACACACACACACACAGAGACATCACAGAGAGACATCCAGGCATTCCTCCAGGTTCCCAGCTGATACTGTAAGCCACTAAATAGCTCCCTTGGACACTTGGATGAGATATTGTGCTGTGCTCACCTTTAAGGCCGAGTCTATAATCCACCCAGCTCAATTCATTCCTGCTCTGTTTCCAGCTGACTCTGTGCCTGTGCACTATCATGTAAGCATGCTCTTGAATAGAAGAAAACATGTAGTTTCAATTGATTGTGCGCTTGATACTACTACTGCTACTACTATTACAACCACAGCTATTCATCATCATCATCATCATCATCTTCTTCCTCTTCCTTCACTTCTTCCTCATCCTCTTCTTCCTCATCTTATATTAGTAGTATTATGGTTAGCTCCTTAACTCCTTGCCAATTCATAGGTGGTTTAGAAATGCACTGATCATGCACTTGATACTACTACTGCTACTACTATTACTACCAAAGCTATCACCATCATCATCATCATCATCTTCTTCTTCCTCCTCTTCTTGTATTTGTAGTATTATGGCTAACTCCTGACCAGTGGTTTACAAATGCGCTGATAATAATAATAATAATAATAATAATAATAATAATAATCATCATCATCATCATCATCTAATTGTACTAACTATGTATCTACATCAGAATAGTTATACTTTAACAATTCAGTTAGACTACTGGAGCATCAGATCATATGACTTTCCTTGTGCCTTTAGAGAACTCACTAATTGAACCAGAAACCAGACTCTGCTATGCAGGCCTACATTAGATTCATGAGATATGTGGGCAGGGGGAATCCATGTTTCTCCGGCCTTTGTCTATTAGGTTTGCTACATGTGTGTTTGATCGGACTCGACCCAGCCAGGCAATGTAGATCGAATGTTTGGTTTTGAGGAATTCTGTGTAAGAGCATGTGGGAAAACGCTGCAGTGCTTGGCAACAGATTTTATCTCTCTCAGGAAGCGAATGAACGTGCCCCTTGTGCATTGAGCATGGTTCAGATGAAGGTCCATTCCAGGCTATAGCACAGGAATGCTCTCCCACAGAGAAAGATGTCACAGACAAAGAGGGGGGGAAACAGACTACAGACGAACCTGGAAACGACAGCTGAGTTTTACAAGTCATATAAAGAAGATGAAGGTGCTTAAAAATTAGCTGGAAGACACACACACACACACACACACACACACACACACACACACACACACACACATTTTAAGCAGTTCTGAAGCATGTCTAGATGCGTGCATATGTTTCTTAAAAATAAGACTTGAAAGAGACATCATCATTTCAATTTTATTTGATGATTTCTGCACCACACACTTATAAAGACCAGAAAATTGGTGTGTTTGTGATATTTGATGCCCATATCTGCCCCATCAAAGGGTGATATGGGTTTTCATGGCTCCACATTCCTGCTTTGGTGATTTATTTCAGCTTTTTGTAAATTATTAACAGACTGCGGCCTCAGAAGGGACTCAAAAGAACTCAAGGAGACTGATGACGAGAGGAACACCGTGTGATGTTGAGTGAGAACAAAGACTTCTCGCTCAGAGGTCACTGAGCAAGAATGGATGCAGACCCTTTTTTTGGAACTTTACAGAGGAAACCGCAAACATGACACATCCAATGTTCCGTAAGAGATACACATGCAGAAATATGTCCGAAGACTTTGCGTTTCCCATTGCTTTAGCGTTCTACCCTTATGTCTTCGATGGGTCTTGAAGCAAATTAGTTTTAGATTTCAAAACAACACAGAAATAGCTTCTGAGGATTTTTATGAAAAATTGCGGTGGCTGTCTCAATGAAAACAGACTCCTGGGGGCTCTTGTCTGTGGCTTACAGGCGAGATGTCCTCTTAGATTTGAGTTTGACCGAAAATGAGACTCAGACTTAAAATCTCTAGTTCTTTTTGTTTCATCAGCGCTCAATATGTTTCAAATACACCAATTTGAAAGCATATTAAAGAGGAGGTAATTTCATGTTGGTCAAATAAGGATGGCAAATAAACTGTGGGACATAATTTGCCCACTCTGAAAGTTTCCCATAACTGCTCTGATCTGCTCTGTTATGAAGGGAATAGACTATTGGAGGCATATTAAGAGTTTTAAACAATCCCAGGTCTAATGGTAATTACATCAGTTCTTCCAGATTATGTAGGTTACTGATTTTAAATTAGTTTTGGGCCATCTGCAATGCTAAGATTCAGGAGAAGGCGGCTCCCAGGTCAGAAGAGGCCTCGTAAAACACTGCAGAGTCACTGACGACAAGCCAGATTAAGCCCACACAGATAAGGCCAACTGATTGGCTGAGAACGTCCTGACTGATAACAGCGGCACCTGACCCCCCACAATTCCCCTGCAATAAAGGCTTCTGAAGGAGCACGGGGCCAGGGGCCTTCAAGGGCACCCTGCAGAGAGAATGACTTCTCTGTCTGGCCCTGAAACAAGGCTAACACCAGGCCTGCTTTGCTATGTGAGAGAAACGGTTTGGGAGAACTTGGTCTTCGTGTGCATTGCTAATGTTGGCTTTACTGGCTTATGGATCCAAGTGTGTGAGGTGTGTGCATGTGTGTGTTGTGTGTTGATGGTAAGTGTATGTGTCGGTGTCTAAGTGTGTGCCGTGTCTATACTGTCTATGCACATGGGTAAATGTGTGTGTGGTGGAGGTGTCTTTGTAGTGTGTGTGTGTGTGTGGGGGGGGGGGGTGATAAGTGCTGTTTGGGAAAGAGCTGAATTATCACACGCGAACAGAAGGGGAGGAGGAGGACAAGGGCTGCTGAAGAACTCCCTTGATGTCTCTGACCTTTAAACTTTACTGGACACCTGCTGGCGTGGGGTGGTGGTGTTTGTGCTTCTGTGTGTGTGAGCATGTGTGTGTGTGTGTGTGTACTCAAATGTGTGTTTGTTATTATGATATGGTCTTGAATAATCCCAGATCCCATAACAAAACCAGCAACATCTTCGTATAATAATGGAAACTGTGTGACATCATGGGTATAGGCATGTCATGGTCTTGTCTGATGTCATGTAATTCCCAAGTGTCCTGAAGCATTGATTCAGTCAGAGGTGGCAGTCAAGCCATTTGCGAAATGCACTCATTGCAGGAGCATTTCTGTCTTTAGGAAGAGGAGAACAGTTTGGGCTAAGAATAATTTAGACCATTTTCCTAAATGTAGGACTCTTACAAAAAGCTTTGTCATTGCTGCGGGGTTCAGGAAAACACCTAAAACAATTATAGATTACCGTAATATCCCTATTATTATGGAGGTTAATACATGGATTTGTTAAAATTTCTTTATCTGTGAGGTTAATACGTGGGGGAGGAATATACATGGGCTTGCATTTATTGTCTTCATTCTACTTTCGCAGTTCTGATTCAATAAGTAATGCTTAGTAAACTGCCTTTAATAAATGGGTATGGTTAATACACGGGTGCAGTCAGTACATGGTTTAGTTTTTTTTTAGTTTGCACAAAACACGTGACATTTATTTATACGCAGTCAGCCAATTCTAAAATAGGAACCCAGAGGTCACAATGAAGACAGCAGTGTTTGAAAATGTCTCATCAGTCATTCATCAACATCCCTGTAGATTCCTGATGCCCAGGGGAGGGACCAAGGAGACATTACTTTGTCACATGGTCTTTGAATATCTCCCTGTCCTACCCAGCCCACACCCCCCACCCCCTTCAAAACAACCACTTGTTTTTTCCTCAACATTTGAATATGCATCCAACTCGTTCTTGAGTCTAAATGGTGTCATTCAGGTCGCAGGAGTCCAAAGCTGCTCTCCAACCCCTATGAAAAAGCCTGCACCGTGGCCATGCAAACAGCATTCCTCCGTTGATTTATGAGGGATAATTTCAACCATACCATCAAGGCCCATAGATTTGAGTTTGATGACACTAAATAGCTGTTTGTTTGCTCAATTGTAGCAACCCAACGGGGCCTTGGGCTACATACCAGAGGCACACTCCTTGGCTATCTCAAGCAAAAACTCCAAGCTCTTTCCCAAATACAAGTTAGTCCCCTCCCACACACACACACACACACACACACACACACACACACACAACCAAGCACCCACATACACGCGTGCACACACACACACACAGACATACACACACAACACAGACACACGCACACACATATACAGCCAAACTAGAGGACCGTCAGTCCCAATCACGGGAGAGGTCAATGGTGACTGAGGCCTCCAGGGCTCCAGGGCCTCCCCACAATCTATATCACCCTACGGAGACATAAGCTAACCAGGTCAGTTGCACTGTTATTACTTCGCCGGTCAGCCATTTGTTTCCTCCATCCTGCTCTGCTTACATTCCTTTGAAAACTTATGGCAGGGCAGAGAGAGAAAGAAAGAGGGAGCGAGAGAGAGAGAGAGACAGAAAAGAGAGAGAAAGAGAGGAAAGAGAGAGTGAAAGAGGAAGAGGAGAGACAGAGAGAGAAAGAAAGACAGGAATGAGAGATAGAAAGACAGGAAAGAGAGTGAAAGAGGAAGAGAGAGAGAGAGAGAATGACAGGGCAAAAACTGTTCATGAATCACTATGTGGTCCAATACTAGTGATGAATCTGGAGCAGTTTACAATAATATTTCTGTGGACTGGTCAGGGCTATCAGCAAGTTATTGTAAACATTAGGCCGTGCTTCATACTTGATGCTGTCAAGCGTAATTGAACCCCCACCAGCCTGTCTGTGGCATAAATGGAGGTGATGAGGTCCTGAATGTCCACTTGACTGATGTGTTTAACTCACTTTTCATTGCTTAAACTAATCCGCATTAATGCAACACTGCGCTAGGATTTCACAGATGTAAAAATTTGTGTCAAATACTCAAATGAAAGTTTTCTTTTTTTTCCTGTTCCTGTTTCCTGTTCTTCCACATGATCTAATTTGAAACACATCCACATGAATCCTCTTTTTATTCTTTTGTGCTGGTGGTTCGGCATTCATTCCCAAGTGGAGGATTGTCACTGGAGAGGGAGAAGGATTGTTATTCTACCTCATTTGTGGCCTTGTCTTTGTCACTGGATTGCAACAGGACAATTCCCAATTTCTTCTGACTTCACAAAAGCACAAGGACACACTCACACACACACACACACACACACACACACAATACACACACATGCTGTCTCTCTCTCTCTTCCACACACACCCACACACACACGCACACACACACACGCACACTTTCAGCCATTACCCTTTCATAGTCATTCCCACCTGGTCCACAGAGTCCACTCAGGCCCATGGAGGACAGTGCAGAGTGGAGCCCTGCGAGAGACAGCCTTAATGCAGACTGACGGATGGAAAGCAGACCACTGGCTTGGGTGAGCTCCCATGCAACTGGACAAGAGGAGTCTAAATTGGATAGGATGGGTCCTGGGCGCTGACAGATTCTTCCTCAAACTTCTCCTCCTCTCCTGTTTTTTTTTTCCCTCTTCTCTTCCTTTCTGCGAAGAGAGGGAGGAATAGGGGAATGGAAAAAAGAAAACAGATTTAGAAAAAAAGTTTTAGTCCGTCCTTATGTGCCCCATCAGTGTAGTAGTGCCATCACTTTTCCAACTTCCGTCTCTCTTCATCCCTTCTTCCTCAGTGCTGATTGCGAGAATGAGAGAGAGAGAGAGAGAGAGAGAGAGAAAGAGAGAGAGAGGGACAGAAAGCACTAAAGAGAAAGAGAGAGGTTCCAGCACAGAGCTCGGAATGCCAGGACGTTCCCTTTGATTCCGGGATTCAGCCTGTCGTCAGAACACAGAGCGCTCATCGCTAGGGTCCTCCAGCTGTGGAGATCCATCACGGGGCCCAGCCAGCCTCTGCCCCGCCACGAAAACTGGAGCCAGAGCACGGCCAAAAGTCGGGCTGCAGATCTGACGAGACGAGACACTCTGATCTGAGAATAATGAGATTAATCAGTATCATTACCCCTAATCACAGCAGAGTATAGGGATCATTAGCCCCTTGGCTCAGCTGCTCAGGAAATGGAGAGATAATATCTGTTAAGCAATTCTAAATTGTTTCATGAATTTGCGCAAATTAAATAAATAAAAAACAGATCCAGTCAGATTTTGAGACTAGATAAATCCCCCTGTCCTCATTTCCCAACGTCCCCACTCCCTATCACACGTAGCTGGGTAGAGCCGGTCTGTTGGCTCCCTTAACTTTGTGAATAAGACAGCTTAAGTTAGACAGTAGTAGTGTTTATTTGACCATCTAATAGCTGTGTTTACAGACTCTTAACTCATTGGTCCCCCCTGAACACACATGGAAGCAGAAAGAGAGAGAAAGAGAACGAAGTAAAAGAGGGAAAAGAGAGAAAGAGAGAGAAGTGAGAGAGAGAGAGAGGAAGACAGAGAGTGAAGGAATGAGAGAATGGAGAGGGAAACACATGGCATCACTTGTAGCTGTAGATGTCTTTGGTAAAGAGTGCTGGGGTGCGGTGATCAGGGCCACGCTGTGTGTGTGTGTATATGTGTGTGTGTGTGTATGTGTGTGTGTGTATGTGTACCACCCAGCATGGGCTCTGCTCTTCTCCAGCTGAGAGCCATGGTCGCTGCCGCGCCTGCCATGTGATGTCAGCGCTTTGATCTGTAACTTCTGCTTTCACACTCACTTGTGCAGGCACACACACACACACACACACTCACACACACACCAGGCTGGAATGTCATAACAAAAGGACACTGGGCTTGACCCCAACAACACTGGATTTGTGACCATGCTGGATCATCACCTCTTTAACCTCTCCATCCCCTCCATCTGCCTCTCTCTTTCTCCATCTATTTCCTGTTTCTTTCTTTGTTTTCAGTAGATAGATAGATAGATAGTTACCCTCTCTCTCTAAAAGAAGTAGCTTATTGGCATAACAGATATAGTATTGTTAAAGTAATCATATCAACAATACAACAATCTACAATCACTTCTATTGTCAAAGTAATCATAAAGAGTACAAAGTAAACTAACAGAGTATTTAGAGAGAGAGAGTGAGAGAGAGAGAGACTGAACACTTTTTTATTCAATCAATTTTTGAGTTTTAAATATTTCAACCAAGGCAATGCCATCCAACTATGCAACACATAATGATACCATGCGATGTACTAGTTTTGCACCAATTGACCAAATCAGTCTACAATTTCATATTTTATAAATGATATTTCCATTCTTCCCCGACCTCACACAGCAGCCCACACATCCCCCATGTAGCTCCCCACAGTGTCATTGACCAGTTTGTTGTAAGCATAATCCATTTTGATTTTACCTCCCACCACTCCCCTAAAACCTAAAACAGGATCAATTGAGCCCCACCCCATAATCTTGCTCTTCCTTGTTTTCCATATGGCCATTTTTGCAGAACCCAGAATAATGTTTACGAAACAAACTTTTTATTTCTCCTTAGCCTTATATGGAATCCGAGAGAGAGAGAGGAATAGAGAGAGAGAGAGATTATCCTAGATGAGTTCAAACCTAAGTCTCTCTCTTTCTCTCGGATCCTCCTACTCTTAAAATCTTTCTCCATGTGTCTTGAAAGCAAATGAATGCCCTGAAGAGGCAATATACTCATAAAAGCCCTTTCTTGTGGTTGCTCATCTAGAGACTGTCAGATATGTTCTAGCTGTCTGTCTGCTCAAGGAAGTATAGCTCATGAACACCCCTCCCCCCACCCCCGCACCCGCACACACATATACTACCTTTAGAAAACAGATTTTTATAGAAAAACAGTTCTATGAGATTTCTGATTTCTACTTTTCACTATATTTCTATTTCTTATATAGTGTATAATTGAAAAGAACCATTACCATCTGTAGCACATCGCATTTCACCGTGTTAACAAGTTAAAACATGCCTACAATTACAATTTAATATACTAGGCCTCATGGTTACAGATACTGTCGAAAAGACATAAGGAATGTGTCGACACACTAAGATGTTTCTAAGCGTTGTTTAACATGCCTTTAGAAACTGGACACTCTGGCCAGCAGTGAACCTCAAGCTCAGATTGTTGAGTTTAGAGAAGACAGGATGGGACAAGACAGATGTGGCACCTGACGCAGGACAGATGGGCTCTCACACACACACATATACTCACTCACTCACTCACTCACTCACACACACTCATACACACACACATACTAACACACACACATGCTTTAAGGCCACTTAATCCAGCAGTTCCCCCTCAGTCCTTCTTCTCTGATCGCGGCTTACCCAAAATGATCCGGTAACTCTTTGCTTGAACCCACTGTCATAACAATGTCATAAACTTGTCATGACAAATATCCCACATGCTCCCTGGTTCTCAGGACTGAGCATTCACAATGATATACAGTAAAAGCAATTGACATTGTAATGATTGATGCAATGACCTAAACTTAGTTAGACTATGAGCCAATAACTGAAATATATTTGAATGGGATCTCTCGGAATCTGACATTATGAGAAGTGACATGACCATTGCAGCGAAGAGCACTGGGATCACCTTTTATAACTGAACACAAACTGTCTTAGCATGCTAATGATGAGATCTGACATGTGTCTTGACACGTTTACAACATGCTTATGTCTGTCTTGTGACAGAGAGCGGGCCAACAGAACCACGACAAATCCACATCTGATTTGATTGTGAAGCAGACATTAAATGAAGATCAAAAAGTACATCAGTGAATAGGCAGATGTTCATGTAACATTGACTGCTCTGAAGTGGTATGAATGAAATTAAGAGTGCAGAGTTTGCCAATTGACCTCCGAGGATAATAACTTACAGTTCACTTCAGTCACTGTGTGGTGATAGGGACTTTTAACTGACGAAGGAACACAAGAGGGGAAAACATTTGAGAGCTGTTTTTGTGTTCTTTAATGAATCTGCCTGCATCCACAGATGGATTTGAGGATGTTGGGCGCTTACAGTTTTTTTTTGAGATATGATTCCACACATTTTTTGTAAACACCCAGTGGGACGTGAAATATTGTTTCAATCAAGCAATAAATATTTATAGAGGGGGATATCAAAGTCGGCTCCGATGACTTTGTGTACACCATGTGTCCGATGGGAACGAGAGGCAAGGGTGAGGTTTATATTAGCACTTGATGGGCAGTAATTCACTGTTTTATGCCCCTAATAAACAAATCACAACTCTTTGATCCTTCCATCAATCTAATTTAGCCAACTGAACCAGCTTAAAAATCTACGATCATTATGGATTTGTGAGATCTGACACACCAATTGCATCACCAGCATTTTTTCCAGAACTTTCACACCAGGTGGTGTTGGTCCAGCACAAACCGGATTATTAAGGATGTTCATCACCCCAAACACAAACCGTTTCAGTGGCAAGTGTCTCCGCTCCACTTCATCACAACCTGGACAAAGAGGCTCCAAAGGAGCTGCTTCCCTGAGGGCCACATGAGCTATAAGCCCTATTAAAACCCCAAACAGTACTTTCGACTCTCAGCATCTTTCTGCAGCTCTTTACCTCACCAAATTGTTACAGACTGGTAATTGTGAATTGTTTATAACTGGCCAATTATATCATTTATTAATTTTTTTCTATTTTTTACTTCTACATTGCTCATATGTTTTCGATAGACTGTGATTTGCATTTGTTATTTTAGCAACTGTTGCTGAGTTGCTGCAACCCATTTCACAGCTGTTATACAAGCACCATTGTACATGTGACAAATGAATCTCTTAAATCTTGGTTCCTTACGCAGATCCTACAAGCTGACCGTGTTTGAACTGCACTGAAGTCTTTTAGCCAGGCCAATCCAACAGTGCCCATGGCTTCAAAGCAAGCGTTTCATACCAGGCATATGAGCCTATGGCAGTGAGATCTATGACTGAGGACGAGGTGGAGGGGAAAATCTGGGTGGGAGGTCTTCATCACCGGGCACTAGTCGGCCTTCCAATGACCAGTAATCTTCTTACGGTTGTCCTATGGGCCTTCCTAAAGCACACTGGAGCTGCAACCAATGTGTCTTTTTTGGACAAATTTTGATACTGTGTTGCTCTGTGACCTGTCACCAACTAAGTTAAATGTCTCCTATCTCTAAAACAGTTTGAACACAATAGGGAGGGAAAGTAATCTCGCTGGAAACGTTGCAACCTCAGCAAAATTAATGGTACTTTCTTTTCAAAAAAATATATTTCAGTTCACAATCTGAAGTTAAGGCAGTGGCTTCCAAATGATATGTATGTCTGGCAACTCTACTGGTTCTGGTTATCATACTTTATTTATTTTTTTAATTTTCTGATGCTTGGATGTGGATGGGAGATGAAAAGATCAAAACAGTGAATCTCACTAGTTCTTTGTGGAAGACTGAGGCATGCAGTATCTGTAGCCTGGGAAAACCCTTGCTGATCTGTGAGTGATTAATGGTATGGCCACCAGGCCTATTTGCACTTCATTTTGCTTGCCTGAGATAGGGAACCAATCAAAAATGGCTTTTTAACCCTGACACGATGGAGGTACGCCACCCAAAACTAACACCAAGAAACAACCATTTGATGAAGCGTTTTGATCCCACCACAGAGAAGTGGAAAATGACAATGAGGTAGCCATACAAAACTCAGTATAAGATTGGTCACAAAAGCCAGGCTATGTTATAAAACTAAACAAGCAAGACTAGCATACTGTTTGTCAGATTTCCATGGACATTACAAATGTGCAAATGTATATTGCAAAATAAAAAAATTGCTAGCAAGAAAATCAAGAAGATGTAAGAAGATGTAGGCAAAGAAAGACCCAAACAATTGGAACCTCAGCTAAACTGAGAATGTGTAATGTCAATCATGTTGAAGCACAACATGTCATGTTGAGAGTGCTAATCTCTCCATGCCTATCTGGTGTAAATAATGCATACCCACAGTGCATTTATGCACAGCTCTATGGGTGTGTTGGGAGGTAATGCCTGTGTTGCAAGTGACTGGTGCTGAGAGAATGAAACAGGTTGGTGACTGAGCTGTGGACGCATGAAAGCTAGTATTGTGCCGCTGGTCTGTACAGCCCCATGCAGTCACTGGGATTAAGGCCGCGGCCAGGCAGAGAAAGGGCAGAGAGGGGCACAGGAAATGATCCACGCCACCGCACAGAGGGACCGGAGACGTAGCAGTGTGCACAGCTGCCACGGCCATGCAACACACAGAGAGAGGGGGAAAAAAAGAAAGTGCAAGGTCAGTATAGGAGAGGCTGAACATACAAAAGACACTGGAAAGAGTTAAGGACAGAGGGACAGCTGAAACTATACTAGCATACAAAAAAACAGTTTTTGCTTCACTCACCACTCCAAACAAAGCAATATAAGAAAGAAAGAACAAATGAGAAAGAAAGAAAGCAACCAAGATCTCTATGGCAATCAGAATGGTGGCACCCAAAGGGTGTGACCCCTGCTTGTGTCACTGATTGTAACATCTGAAGTTTCTCTGAGGTAACAAAGCCAACAACAAATTTGTCAAGGATATCTCAGAAATATGATCCACTTTCAAATATTCAAATACAATCTGATCAGACCAATACAGATTTGCTCTGGACCTGTTTATTTTCAAGCAGTGTCATACACCTTGACTTAGACCGGAAACTACCATGGATTTTGAAAACCCAATGTTCTCAGCAAGCTATTTAGCACTTAGACAATGTCCTCTGAGAATGGTCCAGAAATAGAACTCACTTACTGTTAAAAAACAGAGATTGGTGCTCACAACATAACTCAGTTAAGTCATGTGTAATAAACCTGACACTATACACTGACAGATCTTACCTCAGTCAAAGCAACAAGATGACTTGACAGTTAGTATTTAATGACTTGAATTGTTGAATGTTCTTTTTGATGTTGTTCCTTTACTGAGAGTAACGTCTGAGCACAAACAGGACATATTTGCAAAAGGAGGTGGGAATATAAATAAACAGACCATCAGATAAAAATATGAGCATGCAAACAAACAAACAAACCAGATGATATCACAGTCCAAACACTGACAGCACATCAAAAGAGGGCATTCCTGGGGCTAGTGATTGCCTGGCCGATAACAACAGTCTTTGATGGGACTATCAGCTGCTGCTATTTGCTATCTGACAAATCCTGTAGTCATGGAAAACATGCAAATATTGCTGCCTTGTCCAACTGCCTTCCCATCCCTGGCCTTTGGAAGATGACTTAAACATTGCATTCCAGAAGTGATAAAAGGACCAAACTTTGACCATGACCATACCGTTACTGTTACAGTTATTTTAAGCTGTCCAGATTTTCATCCTTACAAATGATGTTTTAACTATGTTTATCTGTAGCAAATGTGTGTGAAAAAAAGACAGAAAGAAAGAAAGCGCTACAAAAGAGGCTCCCAGTTCAAAACCAAAAAAAAAGTTAAATTGCAGAATGTAAGTCAAAACAATCCAGAAAATCATAACACAGTTTATACAAATAACACAATATACACTGAAAAACACACGGCATTCCCCAATCATTATTCTTTACAGCAAACAAAACATTCCTTCTCAGACGCTGTAATAAATTAGCCTTCGAGTTGCCTTGACAAATGCTCTCCAGTCCAGTTAAGTGGGCCGGTTAGACAAATCCCACACAGAGGGGCCAGTGAGCAGCTGCAAAGCTGCAGTGCTCTTGCTCCGTCTGTCTGTCCTATTAGCCAAGGCCTAATTGGCTCTGAGTCAGGGCCAAAACAGAGCTTGGATGGACCTATGCTAATTCCATTCTCTTCTGCGTGATTCCTGATTATGTAGACCTTTCTAAACATGATCTAATTTCCACCTTATAGGCCAATCTTTTGTTACGCCTAAGACAATCACATGAGTTCCAGGGCTTGGCCCCCTGCCTGCCTGCATAAATATGATTAGGCCTAAAACCAAAATACTGTACCTCATCATGTGTGTGTGATGAAGCAGGGAAAGTGTCATCCTTAAGTCAAAGGCTCTTAAGGTGTCAACCTTAAGATACGCCTTTTGTTTTTATCCGGCAGCCAAATGTTAAACAGGTGTTTTGTACATTTATCAAGCCAAATCCAAATCAAACCCAAAGTGCAATCCCTTTCTTTTTTTTTTTTGGGGGCTGAAAGGACAAAACTGGTGATGGATCTGTGATGGATCTGTGTGTGTGTGTGTGAGGTGGCTGCTATTCTAAAACACAAGCACATCTGTCACTAAATGACCATTGTCTGGTCGAGACTGCAGATCACAAGTGCCCAAACTGGCATGAAAGCCTTCAGGAAATCCCTCCAACAAAACGGCTCGTTGGGCTGGAATGTTGGCACCAAGTGCACCTCAAGCACCATGCCCAAAACAGCCTGTTGGGCCATATGAGGGTAGGGCCATATGATCAGCATTGGAATGTGTAAGCTGTGTCTCAAAAACTCGGGTTAGGAAGTCTGGCGGGTGTGCCTCCGGACCAGATGCGGTTCTGATACTGTGAAATGCAGACTCGGACCCGTGCCAAGTCTGGAATCGGTACTGGGTGGGAGTTATCTTCTCTTGACTGTACATGAAGTGATAATCCACAGTTGGCATACGCAACGGTGGACATGACTGCACAGGGGCTGTGGATGTTACTTATGAGGCCTATTCCAGCATGGAGCTCAGGATGTCAGGGGAAATGGGCTTCAGGCCCAGTTCAAATCCAACATTGAAAAAAAAATACTTTTTTCTTTGTTTGTTTTGCATCTATCAGCTGATAAGCACTGCTTATGCAAATAAAACTGACTAAGCTGACTAAGGCAAAACTAAGTGAAAAATCATGCAGGGAAAAACTTGCTCAGTAGACTCTTAGTAGGGAGCCTACTTCATTGGGTCCATATATTAAATGACACAATTTTTAAATAATTTTTGGCCTGTTCCTTTGCCAATGCAAAACTAACTAACACTGTAATTCACATCCCTGTTAAACTGTTATCATGTTAAATATTATCTGATTAACACAATGCTAATGTAGAATACAGAATAACCAGGCTACAATATGAAGTGTTGCCCCAAAACTTCCCATGAATCATATAACCAATCAAATTCAACAAGAGATCCTCTCAGTTAGCAGTTCCATATGCTTGTTCTGCATAGGCTAACACTTCAGCTGCCTTTTGACTAAGAGGCCCCAAAACCTGCACATTTATATTACCACACCTGAGTGTCATAGGCAATAACTTTGCACGAAAGCAGATGTCTTTTGCCGGTGGTTTATATTAAAGTCATTGGACGTACTCATGTGAGCAGATTTAGGAAAGTTAGCTTGCTGACAGATTAATTTTATGAACTTGTTTGTAACACCTTCCCTTAATCATGGCTCATAGGCTGGATCTATGATTAACTGCTAGGAATACACACATGTAAATATTAAGACATGTAAGGTGGCCAACCCACACATGCACGCACACACTCAAGCACTCCCCCTCCCCACACACACACATACACACAGCACCCACATTGAGCTATACTCACTCATGATCCATGACTGTAGGCCTCCCCTCTCAAAGACATTCAAAACCCACGATACTCCATCAAAACACTGGCCCGTAACACAAACCTGGTCAAACACTGGTCCTACACTGGCAACACAAACACATACACACACATACTCACATCACATATGTTATGACCCCCTTCTTTATGGCTTTTACTCTCTCTCTCTCTTACTCTCCATCAGAAAGAGAGAGAAACATATACACACTTGCCTGACTGTGAGAACGTTTTCACTCGCATTCGATCCCAGCATAACTAATGATGGCATCAGTTTCATTTCTGGCCAGCTCTCTGTCTACCTCTCCTCTTCTCTCTCCCATTCTCTCTTTCCCTCATTGTGTCTTGCTCGTACATTTTGTCTTTCTCCTTCTCTCTTTCACTCCCTCTGTCCCTCCTTCTCTCCCTTTCTTGCTCCCTCACTCCTTCTTGCCTTCTTTCTCTGTCTCTCTCTCTCTCTGTCTTTCATTCTCTCTCTCTCATTCTATCGCCACTTGAGAAGGAAGTAAATATTAAGACATCTTCTGCTAAATGAGCAGGAAACGTGTGGTTTAGGCTGGTGGAGGACTCCAGGAGGGGGATGGGGGAAGAGTGGTTTATAGAGAGGGGGCTTGCAGGAACGTTAGCTTAGGGGCAGGGGGATGAAGGCGGATGGGGAGAGGGGTGAGGATTGGGTCGGGGGCAGTGTTATGGTGATGGCAGTGGTCGTGATTGTGTTGGTGGTGGGGTTAAGAAATCAGTGAAATCGAGGTCTTCCCAGGTGAGCGAATGCTGGTGATTAGCCCAGCAAGAGGCCCATATGTAGAGAGCATCACAGGGGGAAATATTTACCAGCCACGATGATGAAAGGTCAAGGCACAATGGTTTCCATGCCCACGTAGATGGAGAGGGAGTAGTGGCTCTCACAGCAGACACAGTTTTCCATAGCCGGAGTCAGACGGACCGGGAATGGGCCTCGTCTGGAGAGGTCTGCAGATGAAAGCCACAGGCCATGCCACAGCCTTTGATTGGACCATATTCTCATGTCAACCTGCATTCTGACCAACCCCTCAAAGCAAGATGGCTATTTTATTTCTCATCTTCCTCTCTCTCTCTTTCTTTCTCCTCTCTCGTTTTCTCTCTGTCACACACAAACACACACGCACACACACACACACACACACACACACACACACACACACACACACACACACACACTCACTGGAGGTCAGCTCTACTCTGGTTAAATCAAGATGAAGCACCACATTCATCATTCATGACGGCGTTATCCCCAGTAAATAAAGATTAATAGTCTTTGGCGGTTATGGACCCGTTCACTCATGCCTCTTCAGGACAGCTATACCTACCTGAGGGCAAAGGATCTTCATTTATATCTTTTGACATCTGTTCTTTTTTCTCTCTGTGGATTAAATGCATAGCTGTCTGATCACCTGTACCCTCCCTGACAGCAGACTTCAGAGCAGAATCTTCTGATAATCTGGCCAGTTCAGGGCCAGTTCCAGTCTATACGTAGCCACTGTCTACATCTTAAAGGATTTTATGGCCAGTGTTTAGTAAGAGGGAAATGCTTTGGCAGGTTTACTGTTGTTGGAACAGTGCAGTTATTTCACCTTTTGCTGTATCCAGCCAACTGTATGATTTTTATAGCTGTTCATATTCATAATTCAGAGATGCCCAGACAGTTGAGGGAAAAGATGCACCACTAGGGATTTGCTTGTGTCATCTCTGCCAAGTGCATTTGTAAGGGCTTCTGGAAAGTTCTCAGTGCTTTTTCATGTCCCTCTAAAATATATATATATATATATATATATATATATATATATATATATATATATATATATATATATATATATATAAATACACACACATAAAGCTGATAAAGAGTTTACTAAGCAGCAGCTCCCTCTGATTGGGTTTCATGCCAGATCAGAGCCAGATCCCAGCCAGCGTTGGCTGGTCATCTGAAATTCATTGAAAGTTATGAGAAAAGCCAGGCCTAAGAGTTACCTCATTCCCTATGACTGATCACCAACATCCAACATGCCCCCAAAACATAAACAAACATTTTAAGCCTACGTAAACAGCATGATAAAAATATATGACATCTATATTAATATATCTCTGGGACATGTGCTACCCAAAACAAAAGGCAGAGAGGGAATAAAGAGAAGGGCGCATTGGATTCCTAGAGAAAGATGTGGCATTTGGATTTGATTGATTGCCTGTTGGCTTTGGGCTTTCAATTTCTTTTCACTGATTGGATGCTAGAAAATTTAGTTGGGGAAATCCGAAGAGAAGTTTCTGTGGCAAAATACAATATTGTGCAGAGATACTATGGCAGGGCTAGCCTAGCTATTAGATTGGAGGACCCCGCAGAAAACCTTTGGAGATACAAGATGTGGGTGACATTAGAGTCACCAGCTGTTAAACTGACTAACTTTGACTTGGACTAGTCAGTACAGGCTACTGGTTCACAGAAATCTGACAACTCTCAAGCTGAAATCTACACAGCAGATGCTGATAATCACACATAATAGACTCAAAGGCAACCATTTGTCCCTAATCTCTGCTAAATAGATGTCATTACCTCATCCAGTGAAACATATATGGAAACAATTAAAGAGGCTCAGAAAAGTGGGGCTTCTCCGCAAAATTATTCCAACATTCCAAAAGACACATTGGTGTCAGAGTGTACATATGTGACATCTAGACATCTATCCCATCCTGCATTGTGTTTTTCTCAAACAACAACAAAAAAAGAAACACGAGTTAAGATGTTTTGACAGTGGATGATGGATTGTGTATGATGTGCTTGAGTTGCTCAGTGGAGGGAAGAAAAAAAAACACACATCTGATTCCAGCGGTCCATTCTTCAGGACGTCAAGCAATTGGATCAGGGCAGAGCTTAATCAGCTGAGAGATTTCAGCAAGAGGGTGGTTACTGGACCTTGACGAAGAGTCTGTTCAGCTGACTGACATCACATGGAGACCTTCCAGTTATTTTGAAACGGAGTCAGCTTTCAGACTTGCCTTTTTCCCCTACAAATACTATAGAATCAGCTATTTGTGATGACTTTGTGATAGTTTCAGCTCGGTACTCCTCAACTTTAAGATGCAATTAGTATAGTGACATGAGTATGAAACATGATCAGTATTATGGGGTACTTCTTACAAGGGTAAATAACAAATTTAAAATAACAAAAATATTTAATGCATATAATATATATATATGATGCATTCCAACATTTTCAATTTGGTGGGTAAATGACAACTTTGCTGACACAATTTGTGATAATGAATACACACAGAAATGTGTAAATATGTATATAAATATATAAATATGTACTGTACTGTGTGTTTTGCAAGGATCATTTGATTAGGCCATGGCTGTATAGAGCTGGAGCAGAAAATGACCCCCTCTAGCAAGCGGACATACTCAAATACCAAGGGCAAAGCTACGATCACTGCAGTTTAGCTTGAGTTTAGCTTGACCCCAGTCACAGACTCTCCACTCGCAGGAGAGCCAGCGGTCAGATGCTTTAGACACATGTTTATTTGGATAGAAAGAGAGAGAGCGCATCTGATGAGGCCTACATTCATCTGTGCTGAGGCATTTTGTTTACAAGTGGAATAAGTGATGCTCATTTGATGAATTTGATTTAATTCACCCCACTTTTTTTCTTGTTGTCATCTCTCATATCTTGTGTTTATATAGCTCCCCAACAGAAACCACTTCCCCATTAACCGACCGAATCAGCCTCAGCCTTACCCTACTCCCTGCTCACAGATGGTCAAAATGAAGCCCAAAAGACCTTTGAAAAACCATACAAAAAGGCCTAATAACATTGTCTCAAAATATCTGCCCGGCAATAGAGCGAAACAACTTCCTAAGAGGTCTGATGAAATCTAAAACCCTGTTGTGAAGCAGAAGGACTTTTACGCAACTTATTTCACATGGCTGACGAACAACTATGAAAGGTTTTATCAGACTTGAGGCATTCTCCAACCAAAATATAATATTCAAAAGCAACATTGCAGATGGAGATTACACAAGAAAATGTGTTAGCCTCTGACATGTGGGCAGTTGTGAACAGAACCCGAGACTTGTGACCAGCTCGATTAAACACACATTTCAGTGGTCCTGAAAATGGCCTTTGCTGACTTTGGCTGGCACTAGCGTGATCGGGTTAATATTGAGAACCCCTCTCTACCTGCCAATGCAAAACTAATGTGTTTTCCTTCGCCTTTCACCCGCAGGCATGTGTCCGTAATAGCGATGATGGCTGAGGGCGCCTGCTAAAACAAACAGCCAATCACAAAACACAATAATATCAACCAAAGCTTTAACTGAGTTCCACCCACCGATTCAAATAGCACGTATCGCAGCAGCGTTGAGTCAAAGCCAATCTGGCGTGGCCCCCAATTAGACAGAGTAAATAAAACGAAGGTTTCAGTAGGCCTCTGCATCGGGCCCTTTCCAACTCTGTCTGCTGGGGAGGGAGCCGTTCCCAAGTTTGTTGACTTCTGACGCTGGTCATGGTAAAGACTTCTATCTGGCCAGCACCAGTCATATTTACAGGGATTACTTCACTTCACTGTTTGCTTTTCCCAGCCTGCTTAGAGCACCCTTCTATTCTTTCCTGTCTTTTTCAGTGACTCTCTCTCTCTCTCTGTCCCATTCTGGCTTGCTGTGGGGGTAGTGAGTGTGTGGGGTGTAGGAGAAGCTGTGTTGTCAGTTGGGGATGGATGGGGGTCTAACACTTCAGTTTAGTTGCTCAGATAACGCAAGTTTTTTTAAGGGTTTTTAAAAACGTTTTTAAATCTCTCTGTCTCTCGCTCGCTCCATCTAACTGTACCTTTTGTCCTGATTTCCGAGCTGTACATATTTAAAATAGTTGAGCATTAAAAAAATAATGGCATTCCAACCCTTTGGACATGGGATTAAAGCTAAGTGTAAAATAACATATTGCTCTCAGCCAATGCATTTGGTTGTCATTTACAGGCTTGGTTGTGTGATGACATCATGGTTCCACTCAGTACTGTTTCACCAGGTCCTGCTGCCAACATTAACCATGGATGTGTTATGTTAGTGCGTGCAAATCATCATTACCTGAGTCAGGCAACTGCTATGGATTACAGGATAGGGGGTTAAGACAAAGAACATTAATGTGTACATCTCTTTTGAATGGTCTAAGAAACATGATGACAACCTATATTCCAACCTAAATGTTCTAAAAGGGAACATATAGAATTTACACACACACACACACACACACACGGAAGTACACATATGCTTTTGTTTGTGCCTGTTTGTAGCACGGTCACTGTGTTTTGTGTTAATGATCCCAAGGCAACATGCCTGAGGACACATCCCTTGCTAACTGCCCTGGGGGGGGGGGGCAAGAGAATGACCAAACGGGTGCTTTTAACAGCACATGGCTCTGAGGCTATTTAGCCTGGGCCGCAGGGAGGGACCAGGGGGCCACTGGCACAAAAGTCCACTTACAGTACGGGTCAGTACATCTCAATACCTTTACCACTCCAGTCAAATTCTTTGTCTCGTCTGTTTCGCCACAGGCACCTAGACTGCAGTGCAACACAAAGGCGATGGTCATTTTATGGTCTCTGCTGACATTAACCCCTCAGTTTTGTTCCCAATGCTGTCCATTAATGTCTCTCTCTCTCCATTACCGAGGCAATTCCCGCAGAGCATAGGTCAACCCTAATGCTAACTCTATATAAACTCAACGTGGCAAAAACAGAGGAGAGCCCTCAACGGAAATTTATTCCCTTCTTTCTTTTTCTTTTGGGAGGGGTGTGTGTGTGATTTTTTTTCTTTCTTTAGACCCCGTACAAAGAATATTCTGAAGCTGAAGAGCCCTTTGGTCCAGGCAACAAAAACATGTGCTGGTCTTTTGGAGCCATTCTGCTATACGCACATCAGCTCACAACTATGCTTCCGCCTCCCCCTGGCTTTGAGTCAAGGGACGGAGGCGAGAAGAGATTTCACACTGTGTTGGAGCTGTGCACATTCTTGTCCCATCTTTTCCTAATCCCTCCTTTCCAAAAGGTCAAACTTGGGTCAATCCAATTGAGACAAAAAAGACAACACGATCTGCTTGAGATTTCTCTCTCTCTCTCTATCTCACTCTCTCTTAAGAGTTATCAGTTTGGACTATCAAAGCCCTCCAAACCTCTAATGCTTTTAATAACGGTGAATGAAGCCTCAGCAAGGCTGATGTTTTTTCATTGGACACTGATCTGTCTGAACCAATCCCTCACTTTCTGTGGTTCAATCATTGAAGCTGTGGACTGAGCTTCTTGGAAACATTAGGATTCAGCCCCCCTGATTGTTCTTCGGATTAATGTTTCCTTCAGCAGTGTACTGAGCTGTTGGCTGGGCTCTTTGGAACAGATTCTCCCTGAGAACACACAACTCACTGTGATAAACCTTTCACATATCATTTCAAAATCCATGGCTATTGTCTAAACAATGCTTGTTTTGGGGTTGCACTGTTTGTTGTAATGGTTGCTAATGGTCTATCAGACATTGTAGATAATATGTCTCAAAAAGCTGTTCTCTCCTAGGAAGACTGGAAAGAAACCTGGGATGGGATTCAACAATGTAGTTATTCATGCTGTAGCCGCTCACAGTAAATCTCCCCCATTCTGGCAATACACTACTAGCCTAACAGCTTTCATAATTATGGCACTAATATAAGCCACTGGTACAGAGGAATCATAAGTTCTCTCTCTCTCTTCCTCTCTCTCTTTCTTTCTTGCTGTCTCTGTTTCTCTCTCTCTCTCTCGTCTGCTGATGCCTGTCTGTCGGTGCTGTGCTGCGTCCACTTTCAGAATTGGAACCCCTTGGCTCCCGTCACTCAGCGGCTGATCGTCACACATGCAGACAGGCAGAGGAGGGCACTCCACTCCTGATAGCCACCAACACCGGCCTGGATTTGGGCCAGACCATGCACGCATGCTGCATGTCCCGTCTTTCAAAAACAGCTGCTGTCTCAACCCCCTCCAACACACACACACACACACACACACACACACACACACTCTGATGCCTGTGGCCAACTAGGGCAATGAGAATGTAAGTGACTGACGGGCCCTTGAGTCTGTCTTCAGGTTGGGTTGGTAAGGCAAAGTTCTAACCCTGCTCTTTCTCTCTTGCCCAGATGGCAGATTCCTCTGTCGTCTGCATTTATCCACACTTCCTCTAAAAAAAAGAAACATTCCTCCACACCCTCTTTCCAATCTCTGTCACCACTATAATGACCCTATCATGACATCCCACTGACCTGCGACCAGTCCTGAGAGAAAAAAAACAAAGCTGATGTTGCACTGGGGATGCTCTCACACTGCAACTTTGTTTCAGACCCAGAGCCACAGAGTTTCATGGTATGTACAGTTTAAAGAACCAGGAGGTGATATACAACAGCGTTGTTTCCCTTTGTGTGGACAGGATTACAAATGGCCCGGCGGCCAGAGAGTTTTCCGTGGTGAGCGTGAAAACATGATCATTTGTCTTGGCCGCTGGCGGTCGCAGCATGAGAACACTTATGGATCTACGACACCAGCTTGCCTCACTTGGCTCGGGTCGGTGCGGTGCGGTGTGGTGCGGTGCGACTCAGCTCAGCTCGGCTGGCTGCCTGGCGGAGAACGCGCTACTCTGAGAGGAATTCCCTCAGAAGTCTACTTTCATCAATAAAGCACACTCCACTTTGTGAAACCTCCCTCTAATCACTGTAACATGCCTCCAGAATGAAACATACTCACACACCTAAGGTTAAGGTATGCGGGAGTTAGTACATCTCACTTAGGGCGATGAACAGTTGGTGAGCTATTCTTGTGGATCTTGGCAGAACAACACAATGCTTCCCTCACATGACCAACTTCAATAACATGCCCGCTTGGTCCTACTTGGGTCCTCTGGATGCCCGCTTGGTGTAACATTGGTGCTCTGGACGTGTTTGCTCATGCTCTGAGCCAACGGGTTAATCCCCTTTCCCTGTGCATTCAGCTTCTCACGTCTCCTATCACAAGGACCACTCAAGAGGCAAGAACACTGGCTGGGCTGGGCTTGCATTGAGTTTCAAAGCTGCTATAGACATCCACAACTTGCCCTCCACCTCCCATTGGATGTTTTTGAAAACCAACTTACAGTCAGACCTAGACTGAAAGATCTTTGAAATAACCACTCCTGTACAACATAGGCTGTTTTCCAGACAACAGACAATTGGCTCTTGAAGCAGTTCATAATTAATAGTTCATAATTCTTTCGACCTTGGAATCTACAGGCAGGATCTAGTGAACCAGTGGTCTGTAGTAGACCACTATAGCGGTCAGACTAGCCCCACTGTACTACCTCTGCTCACTATTGCTTTTCACTACAGTGCTACATTAGGGTATTCTCTTAAGGTTTCAGCTTCCCCAACTAGATTTTTTAGCAACCAATCAGTGAACAGAAATTGAAGTAGATCCAATTTTAAAATTCAAAAAAATTGCCCACCCGCTGCGAAGTAAATGAATGATTGCTGAGAGTGTCCAGACTTTGCACAAAGTGAAGTGAAATAGTCTGGTATGCACTGAATGACACTCTAGTGATATTTTTTCTTGCAGAAATGGGGCAGTTGTATTGAAACCCAATTTACAATCGACTTAGTAACTAACATGAATAAATTGGATGGTGTCAGGTGAGCTTTTCCAAGCATGTAGGGTGCTGCTGTGGTGCTAGCCAGCACAAGGTTCTGTGACAGGCAAACACTTTCCCAGGGTCTCTGTGCTGCTTGTTGGCCTTCACACTGAACCCAAATTACATGTGTCTGCTGATTTATTGTCTGTGAAGGTAATTGAGTTAGATTGTTATTTGTTCAAGACCCCAAAGAAAAGTAATTAATGACAGCATAGCTCCAGGCAATTATAAAACAATTAGCGTGCAGTTGTATGTGAGTTACACTTTCTTTCTTTCTATCTCTCTCTCTCTCTCTTGTTTCACCATGAAATGTAAATGATTGTAAAGACGACCAAAATAAAGTCATGATAGTCAAATCTGTGAAAGTTTGGTAAAGAATCTTTAATTAGTTTATAAATATCTTTTTTTTAAATTCAGCATACAAAAAAAACAGTACAGTATTTACATCCACATAGAAGTGGTTCCATTATGTGGTCATACTGCAGCCCACACATTCTGTTCACATGCTCTGAAAGGGTTAGCAATAGGTTCCCCGCCCCCGATACCTATGGATCGGAACCAGACTGGGCGCGGTTCTGCCCGATCTGTGTAACCTCAGGATGAGGTCCGCTCCCTAACCTGGCCTCTATCAAGGGGCTTTCATGGTGTGTTACACGCAAAAAAACTAAAACATTGCAAACACTTAGAGATCCTTGTCCTTCTGCCAGAGCAGACAACATAAAAATGCAGATTTTTTTCCCCCAAACAAGCCTCAGACCTGAAAAAGTTAATAGAGCTAATATTGACAGCTTCAAGTCTGAGAACTGCTTTCGAAATTCCCTTTAGAGCACCTCTTCTCCACTCAGTCTTCCTTTCATTTTCTCACTTCTTTTTTTCTCTCTCCCTCTGTCTCTCTTTCTCCTTGAGTGTTTGAGTCTGTGTTCTGTCAGTTGGAGAAGCAAAGTACCATTTGAAATGAATACCCATGAATCCCTCAGTCCTTTAGCCGATTCCAAGACACTGTCCTGAGGAACAGAATATGGTCCAAGAAAAAATCAGGCAAACTGGGGATAAACATTGCCTGGTGTCCAGCCATATAGATACCTCAGGATTTCCTTTACAAGTACATCCAATGTAATCTCTCACTAAAGCTATATGAAAATAGACTTTCTTCTGATGTTCATCTGTGGAAAGAGTAGGAGCACTTGGTGAGCAAAAAATCATAATAAAAAATAGGACGGTGGTCTTTTAGGAAAAACAAAACAAAACAAACAACAACAAAAAAACATTGCAACAACACCTCTGTTCTGGTTTGTAAAATCTGAGGGAAAAAAAGTCTAGCTTTTGGGTTGCACATTCTATTAAAAAAAAAAAGTTTCTCCAAGAAAAGAAATATACACACAGAGAAGCTTAAGACAAAATTAAGCCTTCTTGGTATCATAGTGCTTTGGTTATCTGCAGGGGTGAAAACAGTTGCGCGTTGGTGTCTTTGCTGCATGGAGGTAGGAGGGGAGGCATTGGGTAAAGAGGGCCCAAGGGAGTTGGGCTGTAGCTGGCCTGTAGCCAGGACCAAGTCGGGGAGGGGGTTGTGGACAGATGAGGGCTGGATGTGGGTCGATGGGCTGAGGAGGTTGGGTTGGGGTGGAGGAGGAGATGGAGGCGGAGAGGAGGACGAGGTGAAGCGGACGCGTAGGGGTGTCACTTGCAGACGTATCGTTCCACAGTCCTCTCGCACTTCTTGCAGGTGACGTAGCAGCACCAGTGGTACTTGCAGTGGCAGCGCTCCACCAGCTGCTCCGTGTAGGGGTTGTAGCCACGGCCACAGCACATCAGGTCACAGCTGTCACTGCCACTGGACGTCTTGTTGCACTGCCTGAGAATGAGCGGGAGGAAAGAAAGAAAGAGAGAAAGAAAGGGATGAAAGAAATAGGGGAGGGAGGAAAGGGACGGGGATAAAGAGAAGGAGAGGGAAAGAGAGAGATGGAGAGAGAGAAAGAGATGGAATGAGAGATGAAAAGGGGTGGGAAAGAAAGACAAAAACAACCTTGAATACTTGGGATGCCAGCTATGAAACACTCCCACCTCTTAGCCACACGAACAAACTCAACAGCCAGTCCTACAGTCAGGACTACAGACAGTACAGTCAGCAGTCACACTCCACTCAGTTTACTCCCACTGGCACTGCATGTGGACTAGTAATGGCACAAAGACACACAGTCACTTATACAGATATAACATGTGCTTCTCCCAGAGCAGGGGAATAAGGCCCAAGATGACCATTAAAGAGACGTCGTATTTCAGAAATGCTCAGTTGAACTCTTAACACAGACAGGTCTTGACCCAGATAACAACAGGCCCTGGGGAGGGTTTTGCTGCTGAAACGGCATCAGATCTGGACTGAACCTGGGCCAAACCCGCTCCAGAGACGGCCACTATCTGGAGAAGAGCAGGGGGGTTGGGGCTAGTGGTGGTGGTGTTGAGGGTGGGGGGTGAGAGGTAGGGTGGAGGTCTTCTCATTGACTGAAGCCTGGGGCGCTCTGTCCTTTAAGCAGGCCGGGAGGGAACAGCCCCTGTCATAAATCACACCGAATACACCAGGGATCTCTGTGTGCTATGCGGGCCCTCTCAACATAAGTGCATTGTTTTCCAATTGAGAAGCATTAATGGCCTCTGTGGTGAGAGAAAGGCTGAGGGGGGGGGCAGGGGCTGGGGGGGGGGGGTAGCAAGCCGAGGGCAGATTGTCTGAGGGACAAGCAGAAGGGGGTTATTCTAAAGTAAGTAGGACAGACCTGTTGCACTCTCTTTTTCCCTCTCTCACACACACTCTCTCTCTCTCACTCACGCACACACCCACATTCACTCCCAGGCAGCTGACAATACCTAAATATGGCCATTGCTTTTAAGAAAGAAAGAAAGTAAGAACGAAAGAAAGAAAGAGACAAAGAAAGAACGAAAGAAAGAAAGAAAGGAATGCCAGAGTTTTTTTTCCATCCTTAAGACTACATTAAGTGTCCGTCATAAGGGGGAGCTCATTTTAAGGATAATATTTTTGTTGACTCGGCTTCCCCCTGCTAGCTTGACTTCACAGCTACCCGTCCGTCACTGGCCTCGTCTCCCCTGGCTGGACGGCCCAGCACCACATTTGTTGCTTTAGTGATAAAGATCATCTCTAAGCCTGTGGGATGTTATTAGGATAGAAGGCTGTTTTCATAAAGCACAAAGTCGAGCATCCTGACAAGCCACAGAAAAAAAAACAAACCGCGCAAGCTGTCCAGTGGAGGCAGAAGCACATCTCAGCACTCCCCCCACCCCCACCACTCACCCCCTCCACTCCCTACACATTTCACTCCCCTGTAATGCACGACGGTGGGCTGAGGGGGATCCTGCTAAAGAGGTGTCGGAGATCGGAGGTTAATGTTCAAACACAGAGAGATTAGCACACACTGTCTGTCTGTAACATAAAGACACTGTTATGGCGATGGAACACAACCACTCATCATCAACATCAGGGAGAACTAGCGGTGGGATACATGGAATATTTCACAATACGCAGACTGGCAGCCTAATGACCTGTTTGGAGAACGCTTAGTCAAATGGAGCTCAGAATAGAAAGTTTAGGAGATTGAAAGGGGACCACCATCATGGTAATACCCACATACACAAACATACACACACACACTCACATGTACATGTATGCACTTACATCTATATATATATATATATATATATATATGTGCTCATACGCTCACACACACATACACACACACACACACACACGTGCACACAGACACACACACACACACAAACACATACACTACATGCACTTCAGGCTCATATTGGCCCTGTCGACAGAGTGTAATGATTAGGGAACGCAGGGGTGCTTTGAGAGCGCACGTAAAGCCCTAAATATAAGCCTATGGAGCATGTGGTCTGTGCTTATCAGGCAGCGGACAGTGGACGCTTCAGGTCACGCTGAGTGCACCTGACACACTGCATGTATGCATGTCTTGGAGGAGTGACCAGGCAAGAGAGAGGGAGAGAGAGAGGGAGAGAGAGAAGAGGTGAAAGTGAGGGAGAACAAGGCAGACAGGTACAGAACAGAAACAGAAACAAAAGGTGAGATACAGAGAGAGAGGGTAAGGGTGAGAGAGAGGGAGATGGAAAGAGAGAGAGAGAGAGAGAGAGGGACTGAAAGCGGGGTCCACATGACTTTGTCAGAAGGTCTCCCTCTCAGACGCCAGTCTCTGAAGCATGCACCCAGAGGCCCATCTCCCCTTTTAGTGAAGGCATCTCAAGTGGCAATCAGAAGGGAGCTGCAACCCCAGCAGTGTAATAGTCTATTAACACTATCAGTGTCACACAGATGACATACAGCAGCAGTCCGTACACACACACACACAGTACATACAGCAGCTGTCACTGGGCAAATTAAACAATTTGTTGACCTCTGAAACGTAATTGTTATTTTTCTGTAATTACTTCTCCAGCCTTGTCATTGCACCCCCCAGAAGCAGAGGCTGCTACAAACACAGCCCTACAAGGTCCAAGTACTGGTACTTCTATCAAAACAAACCCCTTGAGGAACCATTTCCTATATTGGTTCTTGTAGGAACTATAGTATCAGTTGAGAGCACTCGGCCCAAGAATAACTACATCAGTCATTCTTTCTGATAAGGGCCCCAATTAGGTCACGGTTCGAATGGGCATGTCAGCGACACGTGCGTAGACATACCACAGGCCGCTCTCACGGCCCATTGCCTTTATCAGGACCTTTCCAAACAAAATGGTGCCAGCCAGGAGAAAATGAGGCGCTTAATTAAGTCAACATCCTGAACACGCTGAAAGACACAAAGCCCACTATGGAAAAACAAAGTGAGTGTGTGCCTGTGTGTGTGTGAATTAATGGAGGAGGAGGCTACAATGAGAGACTACTCTTCTGCATTGGAGTGTGCCAAGACTATGAATCAGGAATGGCCAAAATTGTAAGCTGCAAAAGGAACTACAGATGAATGCTCTGCAAACAACATTCAATATTTGAATTAAGCCTTGATTTCAGTCAGTGTAAAGCTACATTTCCAAGAACTTACTTTTTCGTCAGAAAGAGTCACCCCAAAAACAAATATTTTTTCACAAAAATACGCCCAGACAAACACTCAAACACACACCCTGTGCGAACAAACACAAGCAAACACACACAGACATACACACAAACATGCAATTCTGTATTTGCATTTCTGTGACACCCAGGGCATTTCCCACTCACCGGTCTTGGGTCCCAAAAGAGCCCAACTTGTCATTCTTAGAGCAGAAATCCGGTGAGCTCTGCAGATAGACCAGCTCGTTCTCCCTGACCGGACGGATATCGATGTCTTTGGGCACCAGTTGTTTGCGAGTCCCCATGGGTCTGTGCACCACCTTGGTGGCTGACAGGTACTTTGCCTTCAGGTCCAGGGCTACCTCCTTGAGGTCCTGGAGACCCCTCCAACAGGTGCGTATGGAGCAAGAGCCCGACACACCGTGGCACTTACACTTCATCACCAGTGCATCTCTCAGAGCCTGGGAACACAATGCGGAAAAGGGGGGAAAAGACTTTCTATGATTACAGAGTAACAGCATACAGACAGAGAGAGAGAGAAAATACTACATTACTATTTTACCATCAGAAAATCACCTCAGCAGAGCCAGGAGAGAACACACCCACATTCCACCATTATAAAGTCATTCTGTTCACTCTTTCTGAAGAGGCTCTTTATAGATACTCTGGTGCACTAAAGGCTTTCACATCGTTTGACTTTGAGCAGAGCATCTGGCATCCTTCCATTGGCATACGTTTCCTTCTTTGTGGGCAGATACTTTCTGTGAACTTCAAAAATATTGGGCATGCCAGAGCTCTCTGTTCGCTGATAGCCCAGCCAAAAACTTGTCGGAGGAAACCTAAGCTAATGGAGAGATCCCTGACTGTGCTGTAGAGAAATGTGATATTGAGCAGAAGCACTGGGAGGCGCTAGCCTGGTTACTGTATAGACACATCTATTGGCTAAAAGTATATTTATGTGTTAGAAGACAAAAAACCATGTGTTATCCACAGAAAGTTCTCTCAGTTCTGCCAGAGTGCATTGTCAGTAAAGGGACACAAAGCAAAAAGAAATATCAGTATTATTATTATTATGGAATCATGTATCTTCCTGAAGCAGGTTCTTTATAGTCATGTGTGCTAACTGTAAAAGGAACCGGCCTTAGAGAAGTTGAAGACAGTGCCAACAGCACAATGTCATCTTTCTTTCTTATTTTGTCTCTCAAGGTCAGACCCACTGCAGTAAAATGGTTTACGATCCCTTTGGGGTTACTACAATAGGAAAGTGCATGCGGCTGGGTTTTTGTACGCCTTAAGGTCATCTTGTATTGTAATACTGAACTGTTGTGCTTAAAGAGAATGGAGAGTGGAGGCGAGGAGCCGACAGCTGAATGAATGGTACTGCACCTGTCGTCCCACTTCGCTGTTGTGCAGATGCATGAGCTTGTTGGCGTGCGAGCCGCCGGACTTCTTTTTCATCTTTATGGGTGCGTCAGAGAACTTGGAGCCCACCATCAGGCCGTAGTGCAGGTTGTCTGCGCAGCCGCCCCAGCGGTAGCCCGGCTCTGGAATCTCGCCCGGAATCGGGCCGCACGAGCACAGCTTCAGGTCGCCCGACGTGCACGCCCGCGCTATTGTGTGGCTAATGGCCGCCGCTGACAGCGCGTACACAAATGCAGCCTCCCGAGTCCCTGCATTATACAGAACAAAAAACACAAGGGCTGACATTTACGGTTGTCCTCTAACTAACACAAAAAACGCCACATACATGAATATAAACATACATACATACATACATACATACATACATACATACATTATTTATCCAGTGGAAAAAAGTTATGGTTACACTGGTCAGCTAGATCATTCCCAGGAAGCCTTTTAATACACTCTGTTTTATATAGTAAACCCTGCGCTTTAGGTAAAGGTTGCTTAAAAAAAGAGTGTGTGTGTGGTGGATGCGTGGATTTTTATTTTTTTATATTTATATATTTTTTATATTATGCACAGTCCTTTGGCTTGAACACTTTCAGCTTCAATAATGAATGTACTATTTGTTTTCTGTGGTAATCTTACAGTCTGACATGGGCAGCTGAGGTTTCTTAAGAAAGGGAGATGGGTGCTGGCACAGTGACCACTCTCTTTTGGACAAAGTTTTTCTTAAGAAGCCAAGCCAAGGCTGTTCGTCTCCACCACCTAGCCCAGAGGACTGCTGAACCATAACACATGATCATTGGTCCATACAAGTTTCTCCTTTGGCATCAGCACCAATCACATGTCCTGTTGGTCACATCTTAACCTTAGAGGAACGCACACAAGTTGGAACCTCTCCTCAAAAACTAATTGATAATTTCAGTTAATCTGTTTAATATGGTATGCAATTTCTTTTATGGGGCAATATTTTACATGCTCGCCCAACTGCAAACAGTAAGGCAATTATGCGAACACATCTGGTGCTGAACAGAACACCGCATAAAATGTGTTTGCATCCAGTCTCAGCTGCCAAACTCAATCCAATCCCCCCCTCACAGAATGAAATCTATTGTTGGGCATCATGAATAACAAGCCGGTTTCACACTCTCTGTCCGAGTACACGACCACATCAAACAGAGGCAAGAGAGAGAGAGGCTTTGTGTGGGGACGGTTTGGGAGCGACATCCTTTCAATGGGTTGGGTGGATGGATGGACTGGTCTTTCACTGTGTTGCTGCAACACAGCCATGTACACAGTGTCTTTTGGGCTGCCATGTTTAGCATTCCTCTGTGAATGGCAAGACCACCATCGGTGGCCCTCTCCCCCTCCTCAGAAACAACTGGACTTTCAGACTCAACTGACAATGGAGCCTTAAGGTATATAGTCTGATGAAGTGTGAGTTAAAACCCTATTCATATATCATCATATTTATATTCATATATATATATAACTTCAGCATTGTTTAGGAAATATATATATTTTTAAATGTTGGCGGCCATTTCAGTGTTTGTCATCTCACAATATGATGTCCATATAATATATCGGACAGTACACGAATCTGTATGAAATCAGAGCCAGAGAACATGCTATGCTATCCGGTTTAATATGGCCAATACAGCAGCATGCTCACTTCTGATTTTCCCTGAGCCTTCCCAAACAGCCAGGACAGTCATACTCTCCCCCCTACATTAAACCAGGCATTTGAATTAGTCTGGTCCCCTTCCTCATCACTGATCCTGCCAGTACCCCATAAATGCTGCGATCCAGGCCTGTCCAGTACTCTATACCTCTTTCCAGGTCTGGGAGGTACTTGGGCGAATCGATGGATGAGCAGTTCCACCGCATGTCAGAGAAAGTCTTCTGGCAGGTTTTCTTGACCTCGCGGGCGGCATGGATGATGGTCTGCATGAGCTCCAGGTTGCTGCGGCACAGCTGAGCCTGTGAGTTCACCAGCCCGGGGAGCAACTTGCAGTGCTGGGTCTTGTTGATGTGTAAACTGGAGGCTGTCTGTGACAAGCCCCTGGAATAGCAGGGTACATCTTGTTAATACACACACACATTTGCATCGGTTTAAACCAAAAACACCACCTCTGGCGAACCAACTGCTTGTCAGAAGCAACAACGCTTCATTCTTATGAACAGATCCATTTAATAACCTACCTTGTAAATTCAAAAAGTATCAGAAAAAAGAATTAAATTGCAAATTATTTATACTTTAAACACACTGAAGAGAATTAAATAACAACTATTTAATTACAACTATCATTATTACTATTACCATTACTAACAATTATGGCTGACTGCAGATGTCTTAGAACTGTGTTAATGTCACCCTCAGAAATGAATTGTGGCAGCTCCTCCAATCACAGCACAAAAAGTGGTTTACTCAAAAGCCCAGGTAAACCTGGAATACAAACCCCTAGAACGCCTAGCATACAACAATCAGAAGCCAATTAACTCCACAAATTACCTACTGAAGCCAGCCGTTTGTTCCTAAGTATTTTGCACATGCTTTGGATTTGTTACCACCAACCCTCTCTCAGCCTTACGAAGCCGTTGGCCTGGTTTGGATTAGGTGCGACGGGGCCAAGGCTCCAAGCCCGATGATAAACTATGACTGCCTTCCTTTCCCTTCTCCTGGCTGCCGCGACCCAGGGCTCACAGGTGTTTATGGCTGCATCTGTTTCGTATAGTAGGCTGTACATTATCAAGGCTGTGGTGGGAGAGTGCTCCTTCACTCAATGTAAATCTGGCCGCCTAAATCCCCAAACCTTTAAGTCCCGTGATGGCATCTGTTCTGTACAATAAATCATCTTGAAAGTTGCTGGAACAGTGGCGGCACACACACAGACAGCGAGGTGGTTTGCAAAAAACGAGACGACCAATTAGTTACGACTGATTCTCCCTGATTCACATATATGAAAAGCAGCTCCAAATCACTAAAAGAAGGGGAAAAAACGATTTTGGACACTTGAGCTGTTCTATCCAGTAATGTTATTTGAACAGGATTTCCCCACACCCCTGAACTATCACGAACTGAATACACATCTTTGATAAAGCAACGGAGATTAGTTCGTTGAGGTCAGCCTCATTCCGAATACAGCCTTTGATTTAAAGTGGTCAGGAGACAGTATCACTACAAGAGGGCTATAACAGAAATTTAATTACGAACGGAGAATAAAAATTCCACAGTTAATCCGTTTCAGCTCCTGTTGCAAAACTGTACAACTATAGTGGGAAATAAAGTGGACTCACAGCCATTTGATTCCACAGCATAACTGAGATAACAGCAGCGTGAGATGGAGGGTAAGAAAAACTTTCTTCATTGCAACGATGCAGAAGCCAACAGGACAGTTCAGAAACGCAGGTGTGGTACGGGCTCCACAGCTTCTTGGCACGAGGAGAGGTGATCAAAAGCCGCCGGAGGTCATGGCACCAAAATTCTCTGTAGATCTCCCCTCTGTCTGTCAGGATATGGATGAAGCTATAACATCACTGAAGCACAAGCGAAAGAGTTTACACATTCAGCTATATAAACTACCACTCTGCGGCAATTTCCTTTTGCGCCTGAGATTCGACAGGGTGAATGCAACTTTCAATGGTATCCGAGTCTGATCTGCATACTATGCAATATCCTACCTTCTGCAAGAAATTGTGATCTGACCAACATACACATTTTTAGTTTTTCTGTATGCATCGATGGAGTTTTAATATTTTTTAACTGTAACCATTTTTGTTGTCAGCGATTTAACAACGTGCTTTGTAAATTGCCTTTGATAAGCTCTTGACAGAACGAATGGTTCATTTCAGTTGGAGGCGTAAAATGAATCTGCCAACGCGCCCACAAGAAATCTCTCGATTAATTCATGCAGTTTTTTGGTTATTCAAACCAACTGACGTAAGTTTTTTTGTCTACAGCAAACAGTTGCCTATATCGCCTGTCCCACAAATGAATGCACTGTCCTACATTCCACATACATTTGCAATGTCCATAACCAGAAGGCTGATATGACAGACCTTCTGAATAGAGCATTTTGAATCTAGTTACAAAAAATAGTTTTATATTAGAAAACAGAAAGGTAGAGATACCTATCATATCATTAGACCTTCCCTTCAGCTGTTTTATTTCGCACATAATAGGGCAACTTACGCCTGAAAAGAGCCTACGTATTCGGGTACATGATTCTGTAGAATTTGAGATTTTGGAGATGCAAATCTATTTTCAGTTTCCCACTCCTGAATGATCTTAGGGACCCTACAGTGTATCATTCTAAAAATAAAATTAAGTTAGCCCTGCATTAGTCTTAGTCAGGTTCAAGCTTGGACAGTCTTTCGTAGCCTATACTGTCCCAATGTATTACAGCATGAATCACGAGTCCTAACTCTGAGACAACTATCAATTCAACCTCTGACTTTGGACAGTCCATGGAAAAGGTCTGTACGAACTATACGAATTGGGAAACAGGCTCTTCCTTTCTCGTTCCCTTTGCCATGAAGCATAACTTGCAGAGAAAACGCTCTTTAATGAAACTATGGGAACATTAAGATTAAGATTAACTTCTGTGTGTTACTCACTTGTATCACACCGTCAGTGTTGCGCTCCACGGTAATCCACAAAATGATATCCTTTAACATCGAAGATCATCCATTAATAAACATTTGTAAATCCGCTGAATTCGTGCAAGCAATCCGGTAGAAAAAAGAGCATCTTTTAGCTATCCAATGTTCCCCAGATCTTGCTGCCTACTCGCGCTGAGGAATGTGTCGAACTGACGGTGTAGATAGAGCTGGAGTTTATATGAGCCTGTACGCCCCTTTGATCTCTCGCTGATGTCAGTCACAATTAGCATAACAAAGCGACTAAAATGTAGCCCTCCAGAGACTGTGTAATGCCACTATCACACCGACACCTCTCATGGCAGATTTGCAAAATAACTACAAACTCCTGGAAAGATAACCCAAAATGAACGCATCAGGAAGAACGCATACGTAACCAACCACTTATTTCAATAGGACAACACCGACCAATAAAGAGTCTAAAATATAGTCAAGAGTGACCTAACCATGAACTACATTTTTTTGTCTTGCTATGACAGCAAACTAACTAATCGCTTTACATTCGATCTTTTTCCTCTAAGGGGGCTGCTTGGTGTCGCAAAAATTCATAATAAATTGCGTAATTTCGAAAAGTTTGGCCACATTTATAATTTTACGATTTTCAGAAAAACATTTCGTTCAGAACTTGAAAAGATCGGTTTATTAGGCCTAATAAACATCACCGTGTGGGAAAATTGCACATAGTTGGTTACATAATAGAGTAAGATTACAATAGGTACAGTGAACTAGTTTTTCTCTTTCTTTCTTTCTTTGAAAGGCATCATCTGAAATGAATAGATAGGCCTACATAAGTAGAACCGCTAATGAAATGATCACTGTTAAATGATAACATTAATTTTTAATTTGAATGCATTTGGATGCCCATTCTGGGGTAAATGAGAAAACATACCTAATTTAAAATGTTTCACGTCATATAGCCTCTCCTTTTAGAACAGGATTACTCTTTGATGCACTATCAATGCTAGGTTGATTACAAACAATTTGTTGTAGTCTCATGCCACCACGTTTTGCAAATGACTTGGCCTATGACAATTTAACCTTAAAGACTAGCCCATTAAAACAAATAAGCCTTGTGGAGACACTGGTTTGATTAATTAATTTTGCTGATAGTAATATGAATTGTTACTAGTTTTGCTGTTACTAATACAATAGATTTTAAATAAATAAAAAAAAATTCATGTGATCATGTATTTTTGTCATTCTCCCAGGTGGTGCAGACAAGTGCATTTCTCATTTGTTTCCCCCCAGATATGTGAACATAAGATATGATAACTTTTCTCTTGTATTATACAGGGTAGACCTGCAGTGTGGTAAACTGTGGCAAAAGTAGATCTTCTTGTGGTTACCTAATGCATCTGTGTGCACTAGAACTACAGTGAGTGTTACTTCTGACACCTTAGATCTTGTTAAGCCTTTGAAAGGGCACTCAATTGGAAACTTCACACATGTCTATTTCTGTGTAATTGATTTAAAAATAGTATTTATAATCTGATATAGGAATCATATCATAGCTGTTCCAATAGGAGAGAAGTTAAGAATAGAAAAAAAAGAAACAAAACTACTGCATACCGTAATTTTAATAGCAATGGGATTACAATAATTATTAAAATAAATAAATTAATAAAAACATTCATATTAACTTCCAGTTCAAAGCTCTCCAAAAACTTGGACATGTAGGAATATTGAATTTGTTCCAAGCACATGAGCACACCATGATGCACTCACATACGGAATATTCAGCCTTTGTTCCAAAGTGAATTACAGGTATGGTACAATGACTGTCCTTTTCAGTATGGTAGAAATTACTCTTTGTCCTCTTCTGTAGGGCAGTAATCACACATACAAACACTCATCTTCATTTAAAGAAATCCTTGCATCTAAAAGCTTTACTGCCTATAAAGTATTCATCTCACAACCTTGCACTAAACTGACGCACTGATCAGTCATAGGAAGAAATATGTTGAAATGCTGAAGTATTTGAGACTGTGATTAATAACTATTGCAATAAGTTAAATACATAACACAATCAGATGTGTGATTTACATAGTCCAGAACGGTCAGTGTTCATTATTGTTTGGCAGTGTGTTACTCTCGTTATGTTTTTCATTATTTGTAGGCTATTGCATATTTACTACTGCCAGGGAAGTAGCAAGAATTTGGCCTGGAGCCCCATTGAAACTGACAATGCTGATCACACCTCTTGTTCATCCACATCCCTGTTTCCCCTCTACATGGGAATGGTGGCACTCACTTGTGCTTTTTCTGAAGGGCTCTCTCAAGCATCTTGAGACCATATTCATTGGTGATGGCACTGCATAAATGAATAATATTTAATTTAATCAAATCCCTGTGCTGTCTTCAAATGCATGAAATATATGACCTTTGGTCAGGGAGGGATCCGGGCTCAGCAGGCAGGAGTCTCTCCACTTCTAAGCAGTGCGTGCACACAGATACACATACACACACACACACACACACACACACACACACACACACACACACACACACACACACTTGCTGGCTCTCCATTCCATCCAAAGCCTGGTTCAACATACAGCCCCTTTGATCCACCATCTCACCTTTCAGCAGCGAGACAGAGCAGCCCTGTGGGTGGTGAAGAGGGGCCGGAGGACACTTCTTCGGTTTATATAACCCAAATAACTGCTCAGGCAAAACGAAAACCTACATATGCTTTAAATAAGTAATATTGGATGGTAGTGATTCAGCTTAGGACTGCATGTTGTGTTAGGCAAGCAAGTTTGTTCATATTGGTCCTTTGTTCGAGTGTTGTTGTACGTGTATATGTGTGTGTCTGTGTGCAAATAGTACTCAATAAAAGGTCATGTATCTTGTAGAATAAGGTGACCAGACAAAAAGATGAAACTAGATGTGACTAGATGAAAACCAGAGACATTCCCCTGAATTTTCCTGAAGAAAAAAAAAATGGGGACACTGCTATTTTTGCAGTCAGTGTCATTGAAAAAGTTAGACACAAGTAATGTAATAGTTCAAAAAATCAAGGACAAAATGGGTTTTCGGGACAGACCCCACAAATGAAAAAATTGCGAACATCTGGTTACCCTGTTGTAGAATGAACACAGACTGTTGCTCTTTACATCACTTGCATTTTGTTTAAACAAAAAAAATATGAAAAAAAAAACAAAGCAAAAAAATTAAACAGAAAAACAAATAACCGGCATCTATTTGGATGAACAGTATTCACAGCTAAACTTTCTAGAATCGTCCCTGTGTTTTCCCCAGGTGCAACCCCCAGAGTTAGCTCTCCACCCCGCTCCTTTGGCTGCTCCCGGAGGTCACTTCAGTGAATGGCAGCAGTCTGGACCCACAACAACAGGCCTGCCTTTGCCTGCCTGGCCTTCCTGAAGCCTAATCTGGCACAGTGCAGGTTGAGGTCACTGAGGGCCATGTCTGAATCTCTGTCAGGTTCCCACCTCAACCCTCCTATTGTTTGGCCTATCTCCGAAGATCAGAGAGCGAGGGAAAAGTCCAAAGATGTGCCACAGCGAGGCGAGGCGAGAGATAACAGGCTTTTATTCCCGAGCCCCGAGGTCTCTGGGCTGAATGAGCCGACAGTAAGAACTCTCTCTCTCTGTTTCTGACCCGGCTTAGTCAGTCAGTCCAGTGAATCTGGTTCCAGTTTGAGAGAAGCACTGTACTTCATCTCTGATTTCCTCTCTGGCTACGTGAGACTTATTTTTACAGTGACACAGGCCTGTATAGGTTACTCATCTCCTTCATAAATCATTACCAACTGAGCGGGGCCTGCTCCAAAGGCATTTAAAAGCAAAGTTGAATAGAAAGTCCTGTTCTTTTTTTGACTCCTTTGTTCTGCATTAAGTTTGGCAGCTCAAGTTAAACATTCAATCTTGTTGAAATGAATGGAAATAAATAAGCAGAAAAAAAGAAAGAATGACAGAGAGCAAGAAGGAAAACTAAACAAAGAGAGGGCAAAGAAGTCAAAAAGAAGCCCATATTGACGGCACTCAAAGCACCCATTACGGCACATAATGAGCTATTGATCAGGGAGTTACGGCCTGCATGCCTGCACCAGTTGTGTCTAAACACAAATGATTTTGAAAGTGGTCATTTTAAATACAGCACACAGAAGTTTTAAGTTTATGTGCTGTCTTCCACAGCATGATGGAGAGGCTGTTGTTGAGTGAGTGTTTGAACACTGAGGAAATACATCATTAAGAGTGCACCAACACCACGTCTGCACAGTTTGTTTTAACTGGGGCAGCGGCACAGTTTTTTTTCCGTTCGTCTGAGATCTCCCCTTTAATTGGGCAATCAGTGAAAAACAAATACTGTATTAATGAAGTGCCTGAGAACTCCTGTGAACAGAAAGTATCAATGAAGGTTTTAAGCACAACAATCGAGCAAGGAAAAAAAACAACTTTTAAAATGACTTTCCATACTCTGCTTTAGAGATGTATGCTTTGGTTGTGGTTACACATATGCAGATATGGGAAAAGCGTAGATCCCTCTGCATGAGTGTAGATAAAAATATGTTCACCCAAAAAAGCTTTCTGAACCTGAAAAAAGTTCCCATTGTGGGAAAGGCTCTTCACAATAAAAAAGGGAGTAAATGAAAGGCTAGGCAATGGCCCTGTCTTCTCTGCCTGTGCATTGTTCAGCTTGGTGACGTGAAGTGATTTGCTGTGTTTTCAGGTGGTCCAGCATGAAAGCACCTCACAGCAGGGATCACTTGAGAGAAAACGAGGGGTGCAGTTCAATTGAGATTCCTCCACCAGTGCAGACTAGACCAGGGCTTGGGACTCCACCATTTGTTTCATGGGTCCTCTTGAAGGGCCCCCCTGGCCCTTTAATGTACCAGATGGAAGGTACTTTTGAAAACATTTCATGTGGTCTTCAATGGGTGCGTCCCACTATATGGTACGACCATTACAGAAGGTATCCTTTTGACTTATTCTATTTCAGACAGGTTTTTGCGTGACAGGTTGCTGCTAAGAAAAGTAGAGAGTTCAGAGTGATGGCTTATTTAAAGCCATGGGAGGTCCAGCCCCATTAGATTGCTGATATGCTAGCATGTAATTTTCAACCTACCAATATAACGCAAAACTACAGAACATATTTTCGTCATTTTGGCTCCAGTCACATATTGTTATTGCATTTTCATGGCTAGTTTGGTTTCACTTTCTCCACAACATACTCACATGGGAAAGAAAAACGTATTTAGACTTATTTGTGTGCACTTAGTTAGTCAGTTACATCCATCTGTGCTTGATCCCTTTGCATGTCAGTGATAAAATTGCTGGGAGACAAAAAAAAGACCAAGAAAAATGTAGATTTGTTCCCAGACCAATGAGTGCATGACAATAACAAGCCAATGACTCTTCATAAAAGTATCTATTACACTTGACAAACATACCCATACTCATCGGTATTATTTTGTGGTCTTACTTTTTACTTAATCCAAGAATATGTAATAGGCTACATAATGTATTTGTGCATGGAATTTCTGAACCATGGTGAGGGAGCAGATGGGAACTAAGTAGAACTAAGAACTAAGTAGGCCAGCATAGAACACAGTAACACAGAAAGGTAATCATGTCATTGATGGCAAAAGGTTTATAAAGAGAGGAGGGGGCAATGAACTGAACAATAGATCAATTGTCTACATACATCTGTTTCCTATCAATATACCTCTGGAATCAGAGGGGGTAGAATGAGATTTGATGCTAGTAGCTGAGAGAAAAAGAGACTCAAACCCACAGTGAACTATGGTGAAAATGGGTTGCCAAAGCAGTAACCTAATCACCTCAAATCACAAGGTAATCCCACTTGCTCTCCCTGAGCACAGAGACAGACAGTAAGCACTTGTGTTCCCATAGGCCACAAAGGCGATCAGTCACTGTTTTAATACTGTTGAGATGAAGGAGGCATTTCAAGAATCCATTTTATGAGTGAATCTGTATTTTAATCTAATCTATGGATAAGAAGATAGAACTGGGAATGAGAACCTTTAGCTTCTATTAAAGTTAACGCTTAAATTGTATTCAGAACTGCTCTACAAGGAGCTAGCTGAGGAATGGCAAAATTTCAATTTGACACATTAGATAAGGCTTAAGTTTCCGGGTGTAACCAGCACGACTTCACATAGCAATAACTAAAACCAAATGCGCTATTTGTTGGTGGTTCTGAGTTCTGGCGAGGGCCTCCATTTCTTCCCTGAGAGGAAACCTTGAAACAAAATCCACTTAAGCCCTCTGCCTCTGCCTCTAGAGGCTAGTTAAAGCCTCCCCATGTATGGACACGATTACAGGGTGCCACAGGTCTTAGGCTGGGCCTGAACCTTGGCTTCCAGCAGGAAACCAGTGCGAAAGTTCAATTAGGGCAATTCTTGGCGTTGCCAGGGTTGTAAGCTGGCACCAGAGTAAAAATGGGGGCACTGCTTACCTCTGAGAGGGGTTAGGTCAGGCAGTTGAAGAATGGCCCTCATTTGGAGAGGCAATCCATCCATTCATGAAGACTTTTTTGAGTTCTGGTTATTATGAAAAGTTTTCTTATTACAGTGCTCATGGCATATCATGTAAATTAAATACACTGAGGTAAAAAACAATATTCATCAAATGTTAGTGTGTAAATGTAAATGTAAATGTTAGTTAAGTATCAAGAGTATTTAAGGCTGTTATAAAATAAAATTAATAAAAATAAAATAAAATAAAATGAAAAAAGTACTTTGGAGTCACGCATGTTTAACATTAGTGTGTATTTAAATTTGTGAAGTTTTAAGTTTATCTCTGTGCTATAGAGGTCTCGCACATCAACAGATGAAAGGGTAAGGCTAACCAGAGTAGAATAAAGCTTTGCAAGCTGTGTGGGTCAGGGCGTTGTTGGAGTTTGGAATCTGACTGCTGGAATCAGTCTCAGCAGAAAGGGCCGGTCCCCTGCATTAATCCCGTCGGCAAACAGGCCTTGGGCAGGATCGGTTTGCTCAGGGGATGACTGCAGCACAACACAGACAAGACACGCTGATGCTCCTTTCACACCAAGCTGGCTAGCAACAATCAAGCCCTTGTGCATGGGAAAGCGAATGCCTCTGTGTTTCAGCTCGCAGGGACAATGCGTGTCCGCCCAAGGAAGGTGAGATCACAGATCTGAGTCGAGGATGCTCCACATCATGGGACAGAGAGAAACGCAGCTCAGTGAGGGAGTTTTTCAGCGAGACGATAAGAGGACACTCCAAGGCCTTTTAAAATACACTCGACTCATGTTTAAGGAATTTGTCTTAGAAAGGTGAAATCTCTACTAACAGGCAATGGATGGACCTCATGCTAAACTAAAGCTGAGCAGACAACTCATGACTCACAATATGGCTCAGAGAAAACTGTAAAATCTTCTTTTTAAAATCTGTTTGAAAAATTTACAAATTCAATATCAGTTGGCCTTCAGCAAGTCATTGGTCCAATAATAAGTATTTGACCAAATACCTCTAATACCAATCAGCTTTAGATGGACTCTAACTTTTCAGTAAGAGAATTTGTTATTGCATAAAACGACTGGCATTAGTTTTATATAGTTCCTCATCACTGTCAAATGAAGTTACATACTCAGAATAATTTTATAATTCAGTTTTCAGACATTAATTTTCCCTAACAGAGACGAGTACCTATGCCATGTCTGAAATTCTTATTAGAATTTGGAAAAATGTCTATGTCTTTGATATTTTTAACATTAATGTATGATTAAATGAGGCAGTCTACTTTTAGCATGAACATTCTCATCAGCATTTAGATCTGTCCTAGACTGAGTCAGAGATAAGAGGGTAAATAGCACCACCTTGTGTAGTTTTAACCTCATGACACTGTCAGGGTAAAGGGACTGCCAGTTCAAATAAAGTAGAAAACATGACATAACTGGTTTGAATAATTTTATTTTGACAAATATATATATGTATATAATGTGAATGTTTTTTTTTTTTGTAGGGGCTTTTTACGATGGATGCCGTGAGCCAAAACGATTAAAAACAAAATAAAAGCATGAAACAATGCATGCGTACATTAAGCCACACAGCACAGTGCTGGCTATATCAGTCACTTCATCACTTCATTCATGATCTAGCTTCTATTTTGCGCTAATGTGCTCACTTCTGTTGAATGATTTGGCACAGTCTATATATTTATTCTTTAGTTTGACAGCCTTAATCAATTTGAGAGTGTCATTTCCACAGTGCCACCCCCCCACCCCTTTTTTTTCTGAAGATGTTGCATGTTCACTTCGACATTGTTTTTAGCATTTATTTTGACTTCCAGCATCCATCAAAGTGTGATGATAAAGATCAACATCTTGCAATAAAACTCTGATCTAAAAAAAAATAATAATAAAAAAAAAAAAAAAAAAAAAAAGACATCCAACTCATACTGAACATTTCATATTTGTGCCAAGGGAGACCTTCATACAACTTTGTGAAATAACTTTGCAGTCTTGACAGTGATGTATGAGAGCGTAATAACTTCAGAAAGATTTCACTTCAGGAAATGATGCAACAGAAGTTAAAGTTCATGAAGATACTACGAAACCTCCCGCAATGAAGCCTGATGGAGAAGTTCATCATTCCAGAAACCCGACCCTCTGCGTTCATGAGCTAAGGGTAGGGTTTTATATGAAGGCACACAAGCGTTTACAGTCCTCAGAGGGAAACTTATTGTTAATATTATTCTTTTTTTGGCAAGACGTTGGTCCCAAAAGACAGTCCGCTTAAGATAGATGGAAATTTCAAATTGACAGCATCAACATAAAACTGAAATAGAAAGAGCCAGAAAAGATTGGTAAACCCAACAAGGGAGAAAAAAATTACATTATACTCTTTTTGAATTTGAATTTTTTTTTTTTTTTTTTAGAAAACATACCTACGGCAATTTAGATCTACAATAACAGGGGGTACAGTGGCTATAAGTTTCAAATTCAGCAGTACAAAAAAAAATTGATGGAGTCATAGCATAGCCATAGGTTCAGATGAGCAGACCCTTTCCTTTACAAGGGGTACAGCTCCGAGAGCTTTCGCTGAGACTGCTGCATGAACTCCTGCAGGGCCCTCCTTCCCTGCCTGAATGTGCTCTCCCTCCTTGAGAACGGCAAAACCACTAGGATCCGAAGAAGCATCTCCACATTGCTGAAGGAACTGATGTCCGACACCTTCAGGGTGTCCAGCACAGTGCTGGGCAGGTACAAATGAGCCCCCATAGAGTCTGTCCACTTGGCTTTCCACTTCTGAGCCTCGTTGGAAAACGAGGCCAAGTCAGGAAGGTCCTGCTTGAACATACTGACCAGGTCCACGTCTACACAGTTGTCCTCAGTTTTGGACAGGACATAAGGCACAACCTGCAGGCAGCGCATGGCGTCCATGACTTGGCTGGGGAACAGCTCGCCGATTTCAGTATTCACCTGATCTACAGCTGGAAGGCTTACGGTCTCTTGGTAATGCCAACTCAAAGATTCTAACAATGCTGGGTGCAGCAAGTGAACCTGTAGCTTTGAGGCCAATGCTACAGCCTCTGTGAACCAAGTGTGGTGGCAAGAGTCCAAGTTTGTCTTCAACTCGATTAGCTTGGGTGGTAGGTTAGGAAGGCTGTTTACAGCATGCAGCATGTCCAAAGGCTTTCCTTGCAGGCCCTGACTTATGTTTTTGGTGATGCCCAAGATGTTCTTCAAGGCAACCAATGTAAATATGAACCTAAAATCTTGGATCATGTGGTTAAAGCGCAGCACATCATTCTTCTCCTGGCCACTTGTTCCATGTCTCATCTCTCCGAGACAGAGGATAACAGCTTCGAAGATGTCCACCATAAACTCCAACAAGTCATGTCCACGTTCCCAGTGTTTGCAATTCAGTTTATCCCTCAGCTCATTGCCTTTGGCCTCATCCTGTACAAACAGAAACACAATGGCATCTTCTAGCCTCGTCTGCCGGTGGATGTCCGCCGTGAACCAGTGCAGCAGCTCCTCCAACAGGCGCCCTCTGGTACCCATGACTGCCACAAGAGAGGTTCGCATCAACCACACATTGAGGGAAATGGTAGAACTAAGGGTGCAGACCACCTGAGGATACCGCTGGGAGAATAAGGTCAGCGCCAACTTCACCTGTGCCCCCGCACTACCAGTACACAGCAGGGAAAGACCTCGGCAGAATGCTATGTTTAGGCCCCACTTTTGTGAGAGGACCACCTCCAGAGAATCTACAAAAGCTTTGACATCCATGGTGACTGGAATAAAAGCCAGAGTCTCCTCACACTGAGTTTCCTGTTGGTCCAAATACCTGATGCAGATGGGGACATGCGGCTCCGAATCAATTTCCACGTCCTGTTCAATGATGACTGTGAAAAAACGGGAATCCCAAAGCTCCTTGAGGATTTCTTCTCGGACAGAGGGGCTGTAGAAGGAGGAGACTGGTCTCTGTGCCACACTTTTCTCAGAGTCTGCTTCCACCTTTATGACAGGTTTTTCCTCTTTCATTTGGAGTTTATCCATATCCAATTCTGGTTTACAAGAACCATTGGTTTCCACTGGAGTCAGTTCTATGACGAATCAGGAAGTAGTAAGCATGGAACTTTTGATTACACTTAAAAAAATGGTACACAATCTCAAATGTGGTAACAATCAAAACACTCACTCATTGAAAATGTATAAATTATGTGACATGTTTGACTTACCACTTTTCAATTTAAAATCGTCAACTGTCCGCTTCACCTATGGATTAAAAACAATGATCAGTGTACATGAGGTGCTGATTAACTTCATGTGAGCATACTGCTACTGATGAGGGTTGAAAGCAACATTAAGATGAAGACCAATTTTCTAATTTACAGTGTTATTTCCAGGATTGGTAACACAGCCAGATTCTAAAGTCAAGTATAATAATTGATGTTAGCTAAAAATGAATGGAACATTTGTTAAAAATTCTCAGACACAAGCTAAAACGTTTCTGTTTGCTGAGAGACTTTTACCTTTGTAAGATATGACCGACTCTCTGGTTCACCTTCAATGCACTTGTCAATGATTTCCTCCAGAAGAAGAAACACAGGTTGATGACTGAGCAGCATCACTGTGTCAGTGCGGCTACCACGGCACACCGTTTTCCTGAGCAACCCTCTCACTGAGTTCAGCGACATCTTCATAAGGTCACACTCCATGCTGACGTTGGGCAGCACGGCCACCCGCTTCAGCAGTGTGGTCACATTGGGGTTGCTCTTCGACTCCATGTGGAGTAGCGTCTCTGAGATGGAGGCTGGTGGGGAGACATCTTGATATTTCTCCCTCCATGCCATTGCCCAGGAGTTGAGATCTTGTTCAGCTGTATCTGGTTCTGGAAGCTCGTCTTGGAAGATGATATGGAGCTGATCGGGTGACTCAGGCACCACTGGTAGTGGGCCGCAAGTGGGAAGAAGAGAGAGTACCTTCAGAGATTTCAGGTGGTCATCTGTGAAGTTGTACTTCATTTCCTCAATAAGATCTGTGAGTACAGGGAGGGTGATGGTCTCTCGGTAGTGTATTTCAGGTGACTGGGCCAGACCTGCCATCTCAGGGAAAATTACCAAACCAGAGACTTTGGTGACGAGCTGTATGGCTTGATCAAACCACACAGAGTGTAATGAATCAATATTTGCAAGCATGCTGCCGAGAGATTCTGTAATGAGTGGGATTTTCTCTAACTCACAGACAATGTCAGCAGGGTTTCCACAGCGGAACACTGTGCTACAGTTCTTCAATGGGGCACAAACATTTTTGAGAATCACCAACGTCACCACAAACTCCGTCCCTCGAATGGCCGTTGAAAGGATGGCAGCGTGAAGAGCCATGTTGCTGCTCCAAATGCCATCGCTGTTGGCACTTACAGAGTCCAAACAGCTCAGAATTCCTTCCAGCGTGTCCACTAGGGCATCAAAGAAGTCTTCCCTCTTTCTCCACCTGGAGCAGCAGGTTTCAGGGCTTTCCTCAAAGGCCTCGCAAGGGGTGTTTAGCAGCCTGTCGACTGTTTCTGCAAGCTTGCTCTCCAGCGTTGGTGACTGGTTGAAAAACTGCAGGAGGTCCTCAACAATGCCAAGGAGCCTTGATACATGGTCACACTGAAGACTTCCTGCCAGCCAATGGGCCAGTCCACACGACTCACTAGGTGTGACCACAGCAAGAGGGTAACTCTCCAGAAAGTCCATCGACAACTTCCTGAGGCTTTGACTCTCTGGCCCAGATCGCAAGTATGCTTGGCCACGACAATAGCTCATATTTAGTCCCCAGTCTTCAGTGAGTGTCTGTGAGAGGGCCTTGGCCTGAGAATCTCCCTGACAACTGTCACTCAAGGGAAGGAAACCCAAGAGCTCCACCTTTGGTGTGTAGTCACTAACATACCGCACAAACACTGGCAGGTACCTTTTCATAGCAACTGTGACCACTTTATCAGTGATGATTGAGAAGAAAGGGGAATCCTGTACTTCTTCAAGGATTGCCTCACGGATAGACTTAACAATGCCATCAAGGAACTCCTGGTTGGTTATGGTGGAGCCTTCATCAGCTGGCGACCAATGGCACAAACTAAGCTCTTCAGCCAGAGCGTCCTGGTCCTCTTTCGGAAGACTAGATAGCAGTGAGCCCCTCCTCGCTAAGCGTGCTGCCTGCTGAAAGAGTCTGCGTGCACTCATCCGATTGTCTCCGGAGTGGCCATTCGTATCAATGGCCTGCACCCCTGACTCGTCCTTTACATTTGTGGTAAGGCGGGAGTCAAAGTCCTCTCCATCTTCTGTGTTGTACTCCACTGTGAAACACAATGAGGCATTATGGCATATGTCTCATTTCCCTTTAGCATAAATTATGACCTGTTCAATATAATTAAAATAAACTACCATTAAAATAAAAATAAACTACCATTTATTGTATATTAATTTGTTTACATGGACAGACATCTCTGATAAAGAAAGTAATGCCTAGCCATATTTCTGCCCAAACCATTAAGTAAATGAACTGACTGTATTTAACATAATAGCAAGGTTAGCACAAGAGAAGGTAGTGGCATTAGTAGAATAAGCTGTTGTGCATCAGCAAAAGAAATGGAAAAACATTTTTGAACCCTGGATGAGTTTGTCTACAAAATAGTCTGGTCCTAAATCTTGTGGGGTCGGTCATTCCAGGAAAACCATTCTAGTCATTTCTTTTAGGCAACAGTTAAACAAACATGACTTGATCATTTATGAGCAAACCAGTGATTACATTTCAATAACAGATCTCATGTGGAGGGATGACCAATTAAACTGAACATTTCACTGTTAATTTTCTATTCTTTTCAAATGTTTTACCAGTGCAGATTACAGACCATACTTCATCAGAAAAATACTGCTACCAGTAATTTGACCATGCATATTTCATCACATACTTCTAGGAATCACCTTTTGTAATCATATAGACTTACCTGCTGCATTCATCTCAGAGTTTTTCATAAATGTTTTTGATTCTTGATCCTATAGATGGATAAATGGAGAAAACTTTAGTACAAGGACACAGATCATGAGTAGATTTTTTTTTAAAAAAGGGTTGCGATTAAACTTACAAGACAAATGCCCTCTAATGTCTTTGGTGTAATCTTCAAGCACTGTGCAACCATCCTGTCCAGATCCCTGCTGAAGTTGGTCCCAACTTGCAACATGGCTAAACATGGAGTCCTATCAGTACTGAGGGTGTTCTTCAGGTAGTCCTGATATTTACTGTGGCACATTGTTTCTCCGCAGAACTCCAAAGCTGTGCTCGGTAGGACACACATGATCCTGAGAAGTGTAGCAATGTTGCCAAAGTACTGCATGACGGGCAGTCTTAGTGTTTGAAAGATAGTATCCGGGATGGTAACAGCTACCATTTTGGTCTTCCACTTCACCCTCCAGCAGCTAAGTTCAGTGGAAAAATTGTCTGGGTCTGGCAGGTCATTGATGTAGAGGGGCGGCTTCGACTTGAGGATCTCAAACATATAGCTCACAGTTACTGAGCATGGGACAAGTGACAGGAAGTTTAATGCCTCCTTGTGGTCATCTGAGAAATGGTCCTTCACAGCATTGATCAGGTTATCAACCAGGGGCATACTCAGCATTTCTTTGTAGTAAGTGGCAGGCTTGACCATCCCATCTCTTGAGGCAGCTGCACTATCAGGTAATTTAATCTGCACTCTCAAACTCTGTGCAAGGGCACAGGCTTCCTCAAACCAATTCTGGTGGAAAACTTTGATGTTCGTCTTCACCCTGTTTAGGGTGGCCACAATGCCACTGATCTGACAAAGTTGTGAGGCTGCGCTGAAATGATCTTTTTGCAACCCTGCACTTAGCTCCCTAGTGAAGGAGGATGCATTCTTGAGAGCTACCATAGGCATGATGAAATCAAAGTCTTGAAGAAGTCGAAGCAGAAGACCTGCTTTGTTGGACTCTGCAACTTTCCAGCGTTGAGGTTTGTTAAGGTGAATCTTTTCAAGACACTCCACTAGTGGCTCTAACATCTGCACAAAGACCTCATAGCAATCATGCTTTTCCATCCAAACAGAGCAGAATTTACCTTGAAGCTCATGAATCTTCTCAAAGCTCTCCCTCAGGCCAACCCCTATGACCTGGTCCAGCTGCTTCTCTAATGCAGGGGTACTACCAAAATACAACATGACCTCTTCTAGTACATCAAGCGCCCTTGTAATTGAGGAGACAGGAATCGATCTTGACCACCAGGTGTTAAACGCGTAGCAGGAGCTGTAGGAGCATATTGCAAGTGGGTGCTTTTCCTGAACTTTGCAGGCAAAGGCTTTGAGTTTATACGAAACCTCACCCGAACCCAAGTAAGCCTGTCCTCTGCAGTACTTCAGGTCTAGCTGCCACTCGTTGGTCACTAGTTCAAAAAGCCGTGTGGACATGGCCTCACAGTCCAGATCCGCCTCCACAAAGCCCAGCAGCTCAAGACGCATAACGTCAAAACTGTCAACAAACCTGAGGAACAGGGGGAGGTAGTCCACTTCTCCCATCCGAACGACACGGTCGATAAAAAGGGAGAAGAAGGAGTTCCCGACCTCAGACAAAATTCCCTCCCTCACTGCGTCTTCACACACCCTGAGGACTTCTTTCATTTCAGATTTGGATACGTACTCGGTCCCCGTCTCAGACTCGTCTGTGACTGCCTTGCACCTCTTGCTCCGGCTACTGAAGGCTGCAGTCACTGCTGATTGTAAGGCTGATTTGAGAGCCTCCTTGTTGGTTTCCGAACAATCGGCCTGTCTTGGTCTTTCTATATCTCTTGTTGATAACACCATTTGTGTTTCTTCTCCGTCGCCATGACCATCATTCTCAGGAGCTAAAAAAAATAATAACTATTGTTAGACAAGAGCAAGGTAAAACACTCAATGTCAAAATCACATAAATATACCAGTGTATCTACCTGAAGATTCAGTTTCCATTGCTTCATTGTCCTGAAACAGATGCAAATACAATTATCAAAAATAAGCCATACACTGACTGATTGCCACAGTATTAAATAAAATTATTATTTACCGTCTCCAACAACGGCAAGATGTCAGGGTGTTTTTCAACATAAGACTCCACCATAGCCTCCATATTCATATGCACATCTTGATTAACATATACAAAGGCTGCATTGCACAGTCTCTGATCTGCTGGGGTTTCCCTCATGTAAGTGTGGTACCGGTCCAGTACCATATCATACTGCCCATACACATCAGCCTCTGCGTTCACACAAGGAATAGTGCCCAGAACCCTCAGCAGACTCTGGACATTTGGGTAAAACCCAATATCAGGTATTTTCAGTGTTGCAAACACCGTGGTAGGCAGGATTCTTTTTTTGCTGGCGTGTCTCCACTTAACCTCCCAGCATCCCAGCTCGTCGTAGAAGGTGTCTGGCCGTGATAGGTTGTTCAAGTTGGCATCCGCCACTTTGTCTCTGCGAATGCTGAAGTTGTGGTCTGCCATATAAGACGGTACCAATGACAACCAGCGCAAGATTCTCACCATCTCTGTGCTAAAAACCCTTTTGACCTCATCAACAAGGTAGAGCAACACCTTCCTGCACAGTGACTCTCTGTAGAAATCCTCAAGGGAAGCTTGGGACTCCACTGCATTCTCTGAATTTTCTGCCGAGTCCTCTGGCAGACTGACTGTTACGCCCAACTTCTTTGCCCGACCAACTGCATCAGAAAACCACTTCCTGTGGTGTATGGCAATCTCCTGCAAGTACTTATTAAGTAGTTTCAAGGCATTAGAGATGGTGTACTGTAGCGTGCTGCTGATGCTGATTGTTCCCCTGAGACTTGGGTTGAGGATGCTGACACAACACAGGGTGTTCTTCAGCACCACCAGTGTCATAATGACATTGAAATTTCTTAGTGTCTGTATCAACTTCGCCACCTGTTTGGCAGTATCCGGTTTGGATTCCAGTTCAACTTTCATGCTTGTTCCTGCCAAACAGGTCAGGAGTGGCTCCAGGATATCTAGCATGGTCTGAAAAGCATTGATACCATATTCCCAGTGTCCCTGACAAGAGTCTTTGATCCGCTCCACCTCACCTTTTATGTGGCCGTAGGTTGCAAAGATCTGCAACTCCATTTCGGTCCACAGAAGTGGCATCTCTCTCAGAAGGGCTGCCACGCCTTCAACAGCAGACATCACATTCTGGATTGAGAGCATGGGCATAGATCGGATCAGCCACATGTTAAAGGCATATGGGTCACTCGGGGCCAGCACAACCTGTGGGAAATCCCTCAATATCCGGCTGGACAGTTCCTTCATCTTCTGACAAATGGCACCTGTGGTGAGATAAGTGAGCCCACGGCAGTGCTCCATCCTCAGACCCCACTTGTTCCGGATTTCTGACAGAAGCATGTAGAACAGACTATCACAGTCCACATCGCATGGTAAAAACCCTATGAGGTGCTTCTGAGGGAAACCAATGTCCGTGACAGTGCGAATGAATACTGGTATTTGCTCTTTAGCTTCAACAAGGACCACGTCCTGCAGCAGGATGGAGAAGAAGCGTGCGTGCCGCAGGCTGTTCCGAATCTCCTCTCGCATGAGGTCCTCGCCAAACTTCATCACCTCTTTCTTGTCCACTTTGTCATCACACAAACGGTAGGTTTTGAGCTGGGTGCTCTGTCCTCCCAGGGGAACAGCTGCACTGAGGGAGGTGTTGTTCCAAATGCTGAAGCCAGTCAGCGCCAGTGTCTCCTTAAAATAGAGCTTGAGGATTTCTTTGCCCTTTGCATGGGGATCTTCCTTTACTTCCAGATCTTCCTGCATTGATTCACTAGCAGCACTGTTTTCCCCAGCCTCACTGCTATCCTCCACATTTGGCTCCTCCACATCACCATCTGCAAGAGAGAAGCAAATGCTACTGTATACAACTTACATTTCAAATGCATGGTACATCCACTTACATCCATGTTTATTACATACGAGAGGTACAGTAGATACAGACCTTTAGATTTCTTCACAGCATCAGGCTCTCCGGCAATCTGTGGAAAGGCATTACAACTTGCCTTTAGCATATGAGTTTTTGTGCATGTTTGGTGAAGGCATATTTTGGACTAAAAATTAAATAGTGCATAAAGTAGCACAGTAGACATACAGCAGCCCACATTCAGACCCAAAATTCACCTCAGACCCAAATCATGAGTCATACTGGCAAATTGTCCTACTCTAATCAATGTCAACCAGTCATCATTATTACTATGCTAATCTGCAAATGTTTGCATTCATGACATCTAGGCTTTAAACATAAGTATCCACTCAAAGTAAAGGTTAACTATTCATAGTAGTACCTTTTCTGAACAGACAAGTCTGTTACTGAAAAAGACGGATAATACTGCCTTTACTTTTTAATGGCATATGAGATTTTTGCTCTTTAGGTGTCCCATTTTCCATGGTGGTTACTCACTGGTTCTCCTGGACGTTTCCTTCTGTAGGTCTGTGGTTCTGGTTTACTTTTGATGTCAAATATTGTTGGAATAGCTCCATCCTTCAAAACTGCCTTGGCTTCACCCTGAAAGATGTGCATATTTTATGCTTAGAATGTCCAAAAAACACTATGCTCTCAAAGCATACAAAACTGCAGCAAATGTTGAACCTTTAACTTTGGTAATAAGAGAAAAATGTAATACATTTACAAAATATCTTTGCCCTTGGTTATGCTTCGGTTATTGCAACACAAATAGATTCAAAAAGAGCAAACAGATTTGACTAAAATAAAAAACATGTAAAAACACAAGTCTGTCAGTTGCAACTGCTTAATCAAACACCCTGTGGTCACAACACACAACTATCGTCATATATTATCATAGGGAAATTATACTGTGTAAGAAAAACATGACAGGAACAGATATGATCTACAAATGACTCCCAAGTTATACAGCAGAGGACACAGACCCCCTTGTGGAAACCAGATTACAAAGCACAAGCCTATCTCCAACATGGTTATGTAGAAAAATATTCCACAGTAACTGTGGGATGTTTCCAAGGACAGATAATACAAATTCATCACATATCTTGTTAGATCAGGTGTTTAACAATTTAACTCAAACATGAATGAATAGCTGATGAATGAATGATGAAAAACTGATGAAAACTGAGACTGGCATGGTAAAAAACAAGATGATTAAAAATGGAAATTCAATAATCAAACAAGAGTGAACAGACTTGTGAGCTGATTGGCTGCTTTTTAGAATTGCTTTTTTTGATAAATGAATTCATTTCAACATTAGTTACTTACCTCCTGACACAGCAGTGAACTATCAAAGTGCTTTGCACACAACTTATAACTCTGATGTAACTGTTCAGGGGTTTTGGTCCCAAGATCTGGTCTTTGACAATTATTCACCCATTGCTTGCATCTAAAAGGTAAATTAACAGATGATGGCAAAAGTAGTGTTAATATGGTGAAGTACAGAGTGGTACTGCCTCAAAATTTACAGTAGGCCAAGGCCTAATGAACAGATATTAGGTGCACCATGCATGCACCGCTGGGGGGAGGGGGAGGGCTTATTTCTGATAGCCTACTGTGATGGAGGTTACAAAATGAAAGGATTTAGGAAAAATTACATTTGCACGGAAAACACATTGAGTATCTACACAGATGAAAAGGTAGCTAAACAACTGTACAACCAAGCTTGTTTATGCAAACAACTTGCAAGACTTCCACTTGTGAATAAACCGGCGTTATATTCCTTTAAAGGCTATGAGGAACGCTAGCAAACAGCTAACATGCTACTAAAAGTGCGACTTGGAGAGCAACTTCATAAAAACTGGTTTGAGGGGGAAAGTCTTCCAACAAATTGTTGTAACAAAAATCAGTCATTCTCAAACAACTCTTACCTTTCTGGATCCAGAGGAAAACTAAAGAAGGTAATATCTGACTGATCTGATTTCTGGTTACAATTCGCTGCGGCACAGCAGTCGGGCATTTTGGACTGCATGCACTCACTCAATGGTTCAGAATGAATTTTTGCATCGCACAAGATCACACATAGCTGACGCGACCGATCGTCTCCTCTGCAATTCTGCGTGTTCAGCAGCGCAACAACAATTACTTCCCTTGTACTTTATGAGTTTAGGACTTCATTAAGCAAAACTTAATTTTTTCTACGGACTGTCTAGTTTGGTTTGTTCAAGCGACTGCAACCAGGAAGAAGTCCAATGCGTAGCGGAAGTAGAAAAGCTTCGTCTGAATGACAGTGTTCTGGCCCATCTACAGAGACATATCTAATTGTTGAAATTAAACTGCACTAAAAATTCAAAGGAAAACGAAAATGCAAATATTGTCAAAATTATCGACTGTCGGAACAAATCTACCATGCACGTTTGAATGAAAACCTTCCTTGACCACGAGGCACTTGAAAATGGTTTTGGGAGTCACGTGTCCAAAATCGTGTACTCCCCCTTCCGATTTGTATTCTTGACCAAGGCTCCTCTACACTGGGGGGCGCGATTCGATGTGTAATGAGTTCAATTTATGTTGGTTAATGTTTGATATGATTGATATATTGATTCATCTTCATGCCATAATATACTAACCCATTTAAGCTTTGTGTTCTTTTGCTGCTATAATTATTGATCAGACGGCTACTGATAGCCTAACGCATATTTTTAACACATAGCTTCTTAAGCTTTAGGGCTCCTCATCAGCACACAATTTGATTAATCCCTGAGAGCCTCTGTAAGTATTTTGATTGCTTTTGCTCATTTCTTTGTTTCATTGTTCTGTTCACTTTCATTAGACCTAAATGCATTCTAAACCTTTGCATTCTGCATTCTGAACACTTTACCATCTGGATAAAACCAACAATGCAATGGTCACGTCTGTATGCTACATTGACCCTACCCCATCTGTGACTTAGTGACAGTGAAAGCACACACCTGGAGCAGTCGGCAGCCTATTGATGCATGCAGCGCTCATGAAGCAGCAAGGGGCCAGGTGCCTTGCTCATGGGCACCTCCGCTCTGAATGTGGGCATGGGAGAGCAATGTCCAACCAAAGATGGTAGACAGGCGGAGCAAGATCCTTCATGGCAGCCTAGTTCATGTCAATGGAAGCAAAGTGGGGATCAGTTCTGATGTGCATAAATAGGTGTGCTGTTGATGTACTAGGCTGTAAGTAGATTGTACCGAAATAAGTTCATTTTCTCCAAAGTGCAGAATCATACCATCACAATGTTTTTTTAAATGGGCAAGAGGGTTTGGAGATCATGATATGTACACCCAATGCTCAGAATAATGTTTTTCAATATTCTGTGAAATTCTGGGGTTCTGCCATAGACCTCAACGTTACAGAGCATGCCTCTGCACTGCATAAAGGGAAATTAGTGCCCTCCCCCTCCAGCCACCCTTCAGTTTCAAGTCTGAGGGACTAACAAGTATACAGGAGAGAGAGTATTGGAGCCTTGTGGAAGACTTTGTGCAATAGTAGGACTACCCAGCTGCAGCTGAACACCACCAAAACTAAGGAAATGGTGGTGGTCTTCAGGAAGCCTGCCCCTCTCTTACTACCTGTCACCATTGACAGGGTTAATGTGGAGACTGTCAGTACATACAAGTTCCTGGGGATACATCTTGACAAAAAACTGGACTGGTCTGCCAATGAATCTGGAGTCACTGATATTAGTTGCAGATAAGAGGACCCTGAGCAGACTGCACTCTATAATGAACAATGACCGCCAACCCCTGCAAACTATTTTCTCCAAGCAGATGAGCATGTTTAGCAGTAGGCTTCTGTCTCTGTCATGCAAAACAGACAGGCAGCGTAGGTCCTTTGTCCCTAGGGTCATTCAGCTCTTCAACGCCACATAGAAGGGGAAGAGTGTGATCGACTTAAGTGTTTAAGTCTGTTATGCACACTGCCCTTGATAGCATGCCTTCATCTGGGTGCCTTTACCCATGCAAATACACTGCCCTGGACTGGACCGGTTGCCACTGATTGGAACCCAGTAGTTAAACTCCTTTACTGGCTATGTTACCCACTTGCAGCTTGCTAGATTGCCTGTATGGTCATTGCATCACACTGTGTTTTTGTCTGTGTGGACAATTTTTGTTTTTTTCAACTTCAATTTTATTCACTTCAAAGTATTTTTTTTACTTTTGTCTATATATAATTAAGTAATTATCATTCTATTTTTGATATATTGTGTAGTTTTATAGTTGTACTTGAATAAGATGTCACAACCTAACTTTACTGTAAAGGTACACAATTGTATTTTTTGTACAGTATTTTTATTGCTTTTTGTATGTATGTGTGAGGGGATCTCATATGCCTGTGTGTATGTATAGTGTGTATATGCTACTGGACACCTTAATTTCCTTCTGGATAAACAAACTATCTCTATCTATCTAAAGTATGCCACACTTCACAGGCTGCCATGCAATGCTCAAGGACACTTCAATGACATAAAGCAGAGCTGGGCTCAAACCTGCAACCTTTGGTTGCAGAAAAGCATCTCTACCATCTGCGCCACCATTGCCTGAAGCAGCACTGCATGTTGCATTGCGTCACTGAACCATTACAAGTAGTCAATTGTATTGCATTTTAATTATTATGAATGCCACAGTGCTAGCTAGCACAAATTACCTTAGAACCATACAACCCTAGCCTGGCCACGCCTTCCTACGCACTTCAACTCAATGATCATCTCCTTACAGTGCTAGTCTGGATTTGATCCAGCTGAGCTTGTTGTCTCTGGTGGCATTTTACTGCATCCAATCAGTGACAGAGGAAGGCGTTGTGAATGCAGAGCTAAAATGCTATTAGTGAAGATAGGCTATAAGTCATGGGCTGATCCAGTCTTTTTAAACTTAATAACCTCCAGCAAACAATCGTTTCTCACTACCGAATGGCCAGACCCTTTGTATGAAATGAAATGTAGAACAAAGGGCTGGTTTATTACCAGGCTAATAAAACCCAAGCCAACAAAATTGTAGAGGTTCATAGGTCTGATCCAACAAGCCCATTTGTGGTGTAGCACTACCTAATTGTCAGACAAAAAATGACCACTGTCTTGTGAGCAAATTTCTGTAAACGATTTTTGAGACACCGAAATACTGGGACACCTGAAACTTACTGGGCACTTACACCCACTTTTAATGTGTACAGTGAAAAGTAGTATTATCGCCTAATAGTAATGTAATTGCATACAGTAGATGCTTGCTTAAGATTAATGTTTACGGTAGAGACAACAGATCAATTTCCGTATGAACCCCTTTATGATGTCATCTGTAATTTTACAATTTTGTTTGTAATAACATTATTTGGCTCTAGTGACCACCCGGGCAGCCTGTCAAAACTGTCAAAACATGTCAGATGATAACAACAATAAGTTGTTTTCTGTCACAGAGCCAAAATGTTTTTTAGTGTGACCATAATGTTGGACCATGAACCTGGGTGTGGTAGGTTAGAAATTTCATTGCCTGAAGATTTACTCCAAGGCTCGAATCCAAGGTAGGCATATTCATTAAGTTTCACGTATATTACAGATTTAACTCCAAAAGCCTTACAATATATTTTCTACAAGAAATGCAATAGACGTTCTCTCACTGAATTTTGTTTTATGACAAGGAGTTAAACAACACCTGAGAGTCTAACTACACAACATTCCAAACTACTGTTGAAGCCCTACCTTATTGTTTTATTTGTCCAATGTGTTAAATACTTAAAAGTGCCCATGACTGCTATGATTGATATCGTTAGTGTTGCTTTAGGTCAAAACAAAATATTCTAGAAATACCAGTATTTATGTTTCATTTCTTTAATCTAGGTCAGCTACTGTTAATAAACCAGCTGGACAAAGAAAGAATAGGGTTTTGAATATGTGTGGTTTGACACATGATTAATATTGGCACACTTAGGGTTAGAGTAAAGTAATGGATAACTGTCGATTAGGTGTGCTGTTCTATGGAAATAATGAATGAGGCGGAAGCGAAAGCAGAAGCTGGAGGTGGAAGTTTCTCCGCCAAGTTTATTGCAACTTATGCATGTCAGGAATAGACGTTAATTTAAAATATAGAAAAGCTTGTAGCTCAGTTATAAAGAAACCAGTTTAGTTGCTGCACTACTTTCTTCTCAGCTGTGGTTATAGCTAATAACAGCTGATTCCATTGTTAGTGACAAGTTCAACTGCCGTATACGATGGTTGTTATACTTACCATTCAAAAGAGCATTGATATAGAACAGTAGTTAGACTTATACAGAGTTATACAGAATTAACACACACCTTGCCAACCAATCAGAAATCAGCATTCCATTTCTCTGGGTGATAAATGTGTTTGTCACCCAGAGAAATTTTGTCGTCTTCATGTGATCATTTCTCTTTTTTCTTTTAGAGATCTCTAAGAATGTAGGCTAAACATGTCAGATTGACAATGACCAGTCCGCATCAACCAATCTCTAAACACGGCACAATGAAAGGTTAGTAAAGACAATCCATCTGCTTTGTTAACAATAACCTGAAAGAAACAAAATAAAACTCTGATGGTTCAGTGTGATTTGGCTATGATGTTTCCCTATAGGTCTGCTTTTAGCACTCTTAAAAAATTATCTCAAATAATCTCCCCAAGTAGCCCACTCCAGCTCTCTTGTGTGGTTACAGGTGTATAAAAAGAAGTCATTATTCATTTCTCAAGTTCTCTGCAGGGAGGTATAATTTGTCATACTAATATAACTTAGGTGTACTGTGCAGAACATTGAGAAAGGCTTGAAGTTGTATAATTGTAGGAGCAGCAGAAACATGAATTGACAATTAGATCAGGTCCTGAGCTTGCCATTTCAAGTCTATGTCACTTTGGACAGAAGCATATCAACCAAATCTAAGCATACTACCTCGGTGTGTTTGGTGAGAACTATAAGATTCTCTTGCAACTGACTTATATTGTCAGTTTTTCTTAGTTACTTTGAAGCACTCAAATCATCATTAAAGTTTGCCAGCAGTAAGAGTTGCAATTTCTTGCAATAGTGCAAAATACAGTGGATTACCTGCAAAAGTAAACCTTGCTTAAAATGCTTAGCCAAAACATGTCCCAAATCAATGTACCAAAACAATTTCTATGAACCCAGTTGTAATAAGGCATTATGAATGCATTCATAAAGGGTTATAAAGCATTCATAAAGTCTACTTATTGACGTTATTATTATCTGTTTATACATACAGTAACTGTATATAAAAAGGACCAGCTTTACAGTGCAGCAGTACTTTCCTGCAAAAGTGCAACAACAAAATTATACTAGACACATTGCATACGACTCATTCAGCACTTGCAGTTGTAACGGATGCCAGCTAGCCTAGCTGTGTATGTAGAACATTAGTAAACTTCCCTCCTGATGTCTTAAAAGTGTGCTACTCAGTTAACTGGCAGCTTGGGCTTTTCTACTGCAAGGATCGGCACCCCCTGGCACACGTGCCACAGTTGGCATGCAGAGGGATTCTCACTGGCACAGCGGCAATGGTGCGCAGCCCTTGTTTTTATACATTAGAACAAGTTTGGGCGGCTCATCCGCTGTTAAATAGCCTTTGGCTGTTGCATAGTGTGACAGATAGTAATGTACCCTGCTGGCTTTAAATATTTTTTCATGGGACATGTCCCAGCACAGCAGTTGCGCCAAAGATCAGATTGCGCTGCAGTTGACCCAACAATTTGGGCATCTGGATATATATCCCTCTTCGATATTATGGGTAAAAGTGCTGTGTGGGTGTTGTATTTTGAATGTTTTGTTTGTATTTGTCCAACTTCCTTCGTCCTTATGAGACAGAACACAAAATGACGAAAAGTCGATCAAACATAGGAGTGTTCAGAATTCAAGGCTTTGAACCGGTTCATGTAACAAAAATGAACCAAATGATTGACATTTTGTTTCAAATTTTTTTTAAATGTAGGCTACCTTAACAGAACTGCTACCACCTTTTAAAATATGGTATTTCCTTTCAGTAGGCTGTTTTCTGCTTGCAAAAATGTTTAAGAACAAAGATAGGCCTAGTAAAGAGCAGTGAGAATGCTTTCATTAACAGATATTTGCAGAAACCCAAAATGAGTGATTATGCTTCCCATTATGCAAGTCAGCTTGTAGCATGTATTTTCATGTATGAACTTTTATTTCTTTATTTGTGATTTTTAAAAATGAGATCAGCATGTTCCTAAAGTGCTGCTTTGCATAGCCATTACATATTGTAATGTTGGAAATGCAGCCCCATAATTATGCATAGTTAAAAACAATTGGCACGCAAAGAACAAAACTATTTCTAATTGGCACAATATTTCAAGAAGGTTGCTGACAATGTTGCTGACTGGTTGCTGACATGTTGCTGACTGGATGTTTGAGCCTGTGCCTGAACTGCATGTGCTTACCTCGGTTAGACAATAGGTGAATTCAAGATCATGCAGCACTGTGCGGCACTGCGCAGGAGCACTAATCTCTAAATAGTAATCTTCAGTGTTATGACGTAGATGCTCTATCCAGGTATTCTTTAGAGATCAGTGCCCCTGCGCTGTGCTGCACAGTGCTGTGTGATCTTGAATTTGACTAATGACACAAGCAATGATTTTTACAGATTTGCATTGACATGCAGAAGTTTTGTAAATAGTAAGAAATTACATTTATGATATGCACATTAGTTGTTCTTCATGTTGTGAAGAAACATCACCATACATAGTAGTACATACACTTAAGAAAAAGTGTATGTAAACTTAGTCACTGTCCAACATTAAATTGAAATAAACTTTTCATGCCATAAAATCTGGGGGCAATGGCACTTGGGACATGTGAAAAATAGTTACTACATAAACTAGTGTTGAATGGTAACTTTACCCCAGTACATAATTTAGGATGTCAACATATTGTACTTTGTGAATGATAATGAAATTCATATGATTATTCATTCATGCAGGTGGTGATTTTGCCATCTCTGAAATGCGAATTGTGCTGCTGGGATACAGGTATGCTGGGAAGAGTTCATCAGGAAACACCATTCTGGGCAGCAAGGTGTTTGAAACTGTAGGGAGAACAGTTGAGTCCATGAAGCGAGAAAGGGAAACAGCAAGGAGACACATCACTGCAGTGGAGGCACCAGGATGGTGTAGGTACCACACTGTAGACCAAAGTCCTGAACGTGAGAAACAAGAGATTGCCCTCAGTGTGTCTCTGTGTCCTCCGGGACCACATGCTCTACTTCTGGTCATTAATGTGGGTTCCTCATTCGAAGAGACACACAGAAGGGCAGTGCAGGGGCACATGGAGCTTCTGGGTGAGAGAGTCTGGAGTCACACCATAGTGCTGTTCACCAGAGGAGACTTGCTTGGAGATATGACCATTGAGCAGAACATTGAGAGTGGAGGAGAGGCGCTACAGTGGGTAGTAGAGAAATGTGGGAACAGGTATCATGTTTTAAACAACAGATTGAGTGAAGATGGCCAGGTGATGGAGCTACTATTGAAGATAGAGGAGATGGTGGCTGGAAACGGTGGTCATCACTTTCATTCTGATGCTTTGAAATTTCTAAAGGAGGAGCAGGAAGGAGAAGAAAGAAGAACAGAGGGGAAGATGAAGGTGTTGGCGTATGGTCAGAGTCTCAGATTATTATCATGTGAAAGAAACTGTCCACTGTCAAACCTACACATGAAAGTAGGGCTGTTGAGTAATTAAAAAGTAATCATTAATTGCATAAAATTGTGTAGTTAAAGCAGTAGTAGTCCAGAGTAAATCAACCCATAGCCTTGTCCAAGGTCACCAAGTGTTGTCGGGAAGAGTTAGAATAAAATAAACTGGTACAACAGAACGAATAGTGTAACAATAGCTAATGCTAATTAATAAGAACAAGGAAACTCTGTTGAATTTTCCTTCAGCTCGCAATACCTGTCGTGTACATGATCCCTTAATTTAAAAAAAAACACAAAATGTCTATTTTCTATTTATATGTGTTAAATTTTGCACAAAAAGCATATTTCTAAGTGCCAAATGGTATTTTAACCCCTAACACCACCACAAACCTAACATGCCATTGCCATTAATCTGCCATAAAACATGATATAATGTTGGTGAATCTACCATGCTGAAAACTAGACATAAGGAAATTTGCACCACATAACATTCACATTAGCATCTAGATAGATAGATAGACAGATAGATAGATACTTTATTGCCCTGTAGAAAATGTAGTAGCTGTAACAGGGAAAGTGCACCATGCACTGTTGGAGCATGTATTTTGCCAATGCAATTTCTGTATATGATACAGGGCATACAAATAAGCTACTTAATGTAGTGGCCTATATCAGAAAAATGTAGAACAATACTTATGCCAGTCCTTAATTGTATAAAAATATGAAGAAATAAACAAAGAAAACCATGGAGGTAATCATTACAATAATATATGATCGATGTGTTTCACAGACTATCATGATGTCTCTTTCTAGGTGCCATTGCACAAATTTCAAACATGAGGATTGTACTGCTGGGATACAGGTATGCTGGGAAGAGTTCATCAGGAAACACCATCCTTGGCGGAGAGGAGTTTGCTTCCTCTGGAAAAACAACTGAGTGTGTGAAGAGAGAAAGGAAAACAGCAGGGAGACACATCACTGTAGTGAAGACACCTGGATGGTGGAGGAGCTACACTGTACAGGAAACTCCTGAACATGATAAAGAGCAGATTATCCTTGGTGTGTCTCTGTGCCCTCCAGGACCCCATGCTGTACTCCTGGTTATTAAACTCGGTGTGTCTTTTACAGAGATGCTCAGAGAAGCAGTACAGGAACACGTTGAGCTTTTGGGTGAGAGAGTCTGGAGTCACACCATAGTGCTGTTCACCAGAGGAGACTGGCTTGGAGACACAACCATTGAGCAGCACATTGAGAGTGGAGGGGAGGCTCTGCAGTGGGTAGTAGAGAAATGTGGGAACAGGTATCATGTCATAGACAGTAAAAAGAGTGACAGTGGCCAGGTGACAAAGTTGCTGGAGAAGATAGAAAAGATGGTGGCTGGAAATAGCGGTAATCACTTTGACATTGACAAAGACATGGTGGTTAAACGGCAAGAGAAGAAACAGAAAAGTGAAAGAGTAGCAGAAGAGAGAGTGATGATGAAGATAGAGACTTCCACATCATCAGGTGAGACACACTTTCTGCTCTTTAACCTACACATTAATCCACATAATCAGGTGACACACTTTCTGATCTTTAACCTACACATTAATCCAGATCATCAGGTGAGACACACTTTCTGCTGTTTAACCTATACATTAATCCTTTGACTTTGTGTGCTCATATCTAAGTCATTCACTCTTTAGTGGCTCAGTCTCTTTATGACATTTGTACACACACACACACACACCATTTGTCAAGGTACATGATTATTTTGGTACTGAAAGTAGAAAAGAGGTGCATATTAAAGCAGAAATTGGCCAAACACACTAGTAACAGGGTTAATATTGACAAAAGTGTCATTTTACATTTGAAAAATAGCTCTCCACATCCTCCACAGTTTAAACTGAACGTACTGACGAAATATGACGTGTCAGACGTTCGTGGTTTTCGAGGAAATAGCTGTAGTTCATCCTGACCTGTCCCATTTTCATTGTTCATTCATCCTGACCTGTCCCATTTTGATGCATGGAAGCATTGGCACAAACCACTAGAAAATCGTAGTGCTTATGATCACATATCTTGGCCAATCTGTGGTCAACTGCCACAAAACTTGGGGTGTGCATGTGACACATTGTCGTTGAGCAAGAGTCATGATGTTTCTGTGGCAACCTTGTAGCTACACTGGCCCCCAAATTGCTGCTTGCACAAGTTAACAAATAATTTTCAATTTCAGTCTTGCTCCAATGGCAGATACTTATAGGCTTTTGTAATTAGATAAAATTACTTGAAACAAGTCAAATAATCTTCTTCGTCTGGCATCAGTATTATGTCAAAAATGTAGATTGTTTTAAGATCAAATGTACTCATAACTAGTTGTATTAAGTAAGTTAACACAATATAAATAATATTAAAGCAAGTAAATAAATCTTAAAATTGTTATAACAAGATAAAATAAAAAATGACTATTCTGAATATTCTGAATTAAAAAAAAATCACACTAGTTGTCATTTTTTGCAGTGCACACATATCAACTCGTGTTGGACTGGGTAGAGTCATATAATGGATGGATGGAGTATTGCACCTTGTTATCTGATGTTAAAATAGAATGCATACAACTTTCATTTATCAAAGCCCAATCACAACCTTATATTCGAAAAGGTCTTTTTGGCTAAATGGCACCTCCTTTGGCAATCACAGTTGAACTACAGTTGATTCCAAATGTGACATCACAACCAGGTTTTGTTCTAATTCACTCATATTGTAGTGGTTATTTCTGAGTCCAGACTTTACATAATATGAAGGAGGGCACATCCATGTTTCATGCTTGTGACAGCTCTGTGGTCATGCTCAATCTCTCCTAATTCAACAAAGCTTTCATCAGCTTTAATTCAACAAAGTGATAAGTGAATTCTTACAATTACGTGTTCATGCAGGTGATGATTCTTCCATTTCTGGCTTGAGAATCGTGCTGCTGGGAAACAGATATGCTGGGAAGACTTCATCAGGAAACACCATCCTGGGCAGAAATGAGCTTGATGCTGCAGGAAGAACAGCTGAGTGTGTGAGAAGAGGATATTCAGCAGGGAGAAAACTCACTATAGTGGAGGCACCAGGATGGTGGAAGAACGACTCTGTAGTGCAAACTCCTGAACATGTTAAGCGAGAAATTGTCCTCAGTATGTCTCAGTGTCCTCCTGGACCCCATGCTTTACTTCTGGTCATCAATGTGAGTGAGCCATTCACAGAGAAACACAGAAAAGTAGTGCAGGAACACTTGGAACTTCTGGGTGAGAGAGTCTGGAATCACACCATGGTGCTGTTCACTCATGGGGACTGCCAGGGGAACACAACCATTGAGCAGCACATTGAGAGTAGAGGAATAGCTTTGCAGTGGCTTGTAGAGAGATGTGGGACAAGGTATCATGCTGTGAACAATTCCAAGAATGATGGTGGCCGTGTAGCAGAGTTGCTGGAGAAAATAGAAGAGATGCTTGCAGGAAACAGTGGCTATTACTTTAAGTCTGATTCAGAGCTTTTAAAAAAGCTACAGGGGGAGAAGAAAAGCCAAGACAGAAGAGCAGGAAGGAGGAGGGGAAAGGTGCTGAGACGGACTCTAACATTATCGGGTGAGAGTTTGTTGTAGGAAAAAGAACCAGAAAATGTTATGCAACATAGACCAAATAATGAACCAATAACTAACTGAATGGGGTATAGCGAAATGAAGCTGAAAGTAGGTTACTGTGCCCCATTCACTTCCTTTCCGGTATTCGGCCTATGTTGTATGAAATCTTCTCATTCTTTTTCCTGCCGACAGCACTTGGTGACCTGGAACAACAGGGCTGTGGATTGTTTGACACTCGATTTCTCCTTTACATTAATAGATGATGTTCAGTGTGTTTCACAGCATGTCATGATTTCTGTTTGCAGGTAGCATTACACATATTTCAGGCATGAAGATTGTGCTGCTGGGATACAGAAATGCTGGGAAGAGGTCATCAGCAAACACCATCCTAGGCAAAGAAGAGTGTTACACTTCAACAACAGCTGAATGTGTGAAGAGAGAAGGAGAAGTAGCAGGGAGACACATCACAGTAGTGGAGGCACCAGGATGGTGGAAGAACGACTCTGTAGAACAAACTCATGAACATGTTAAACAAGAGATTGTCCTCAGTGTGTCTTTATGTCCATCAGGCCCCCATGCTTTACTTCTGGTCATTAATCTAAGTACACTACTCACAGAGAAACACAAAGAGGCATTGCAGGAACACCTGGAGCTTCTGGGTAAGAGAGTCTGGAATCACACTATAGTGTTATTCACCTATGGGGACTGGCTAGGAGACACAACCATTGAGCAGTACATTGAAAGTGAAGGAGAGGCTCTGCAGTGGGTTGTAGAAAAATGTGGGAACAGGTATCATGTTATAGACAATAGCAAGTGGGATGATAATCAAGTGGCACAGCTACTGGAGAAGATAGATGAGATGGTGGCAGGAAATAATGGCAATCTCTTTGACTTTGACGAAGACATGGTGGTTAAACTGCAAGAGAAGAAACAGGAACGTGAAAGAGTAGCGAGAAAGAGGATGATGAAGCAGATGGAGACTCTCAAATCTTCAGGTGAGAGACTTTCTGCTTATTAACTGACACATTAAATTTGGATTACACCGCATCACTCAACTTAATCACACACCAACCACCACCAATGCACACAAATACTTTAAATAATTTAAAGCTTCAAACAACTTAAAGGCACACCAGATAACATTTCATTATGCTGTTTTTAGGTTAATTTGCCAGCTTTGTAAGTAATGTGATGGTTAAATGACTTATTACGGTGTGAATGAAGGCTCTCTCCGTTGCCCTTACTGCTACTAAGCAGTTACAAACAGTTCGCAAGCAGGTGTTAAATGAAACCGAAACTGAATGGAACCAAAATCACGTTTATTACCATGTCAGTCAATAGAACTTCAAAAATGACCAGCGCAAACATGGATTGGTGAGAATGTACAATGTTGTTGCAATTAATTTTTTATGGCGCCTATAGGGGGAGATCCAGAGGTAAAAATCACTGACTTACCTGGTACTGCTTTAAAGTCAACTACTCTGTACAGGTCAGGTTTGTAACCCCCTTACTCACCTAGTACACAAAGCAATACAAATAATTTGGTTTGAAATAATATGATCCATCTTTGATCAGTGTATTATAAAACAAGTTGTCCATCACTACAGACCATTCAAGTGGAAAAGAGGTGTACTTTAATATGTTTGTAGCACATTTAAAGTAACCTAAGTGTAGGGAAAGTACTGTATATTTTGTCTTATAATGAACTTTGCTTACATGCAATTGAAGTGCTCTTTGTGTTTTTTCAAATATATTTTTCAAAGTGCATTTTTTGCATGATTCCCATTGGAGCATAGTCTGGTGGTGCCCTTTTTTCTCCTCCTCTCTCCTCATGTTATGCTGTATTGTGTCTTTCATCCCCCCCAATTTGGAACATTGGTGGCGCATCCCTAGACACAGCGACCTCTTGCTCTCCCCACCACAGGGGGAGTGAGAAATATATTTAGATTCCTTTGTATGTCTTGTACATGTAAAAGTTACTTATACTTATAACGCACTACCATTGCATTAAAGGCACACCAGGCGCCATTTGGTACTGTTTTTAGATTAATTTACCAGCTTTGTAGTTACCTTGATGGTTAAGTGGGTCATGATGAATGGAGGCTCGTTCAGCACCCTTTGTTGCTTAATTGCGCAGTTACAAGCACTTGCAGTTTGACAGCATGAGCTGGTGTTAAATGAAACGGAAACTGAAATCACATTTATTACCTTGTCAGTCAACATAACTCCATGAAAAATAGCACTGGTTCCTATGCTTTGGTTTGCAAACAAACCCACATAGATTGGTGAGAATATACAATGTTGTTGCTATTTTCTTTTTCAAATCAGCGCCTGTAGGGGGAGCTCTGGAGGTAAAAAATCACAGGCTTGCCTGGTACTGCTTTAAAGTACATTTATACTTCAGCATACAATTTTGAAGGCTTAAGCAATGAAACTAAAGTGCTCTTAAAAAAGTATCTTGAGTTGCCTTTAAGTTTATGTGCAACAATATAGAAAAGTTTTTTGAGTGTTTAAAAGCTACTGTTAATGCAGTTGTTTCAAAATAGTACACTCAGTACATACAAAAGTACTTTAACCGTTATGGGCCTGATACATGCGAAATGCACGAGATGTGTGTAGGAATCCACACTCATTCTTCTCTGGTAGATTACTCAGTGTTTTCATCACACAGCTTTCCAGCGGCATTACTCACCAGTCGCTGTGCAGTTCGCGAGAAATGTAACTTTGAATTTACATAAAACTACTAATAGTAATACATCTTTGTGTCCATCACATACCCATCCTCAGTGAAATATCTTGTGATCTCCTTACTCAAATACTGTATGGCATAACTAACAGGGGGTCCTACTGATTTCAATGGTGTATATTTCTCTGTATGATTAGCGCTTCCGAGTAATCCAGTCTTGAAATCAAATCAAACTTATGCATTGTCTCCAACATGGAGAGAATATTACTCCAAAGAGACATCTTGTTAAAGGATTGTGAAGCTATGAGTTATATTCATTAAATATATCTTATATTGGACCAAAACTACTGCTGCACATTTACCGCCTTTCATAAACGTAGTCCATTATTACTTATAATAATCCTTTATGCAGCCAGGTGCGTGATGGATCATATGCAGTGTACAGTGCATGTGTTGTAGTGAAATTATTTTGCACATTTCGCCCTATGTCTCGTGGCTATACCAGCTGTACCGGCTTAGCAAAACTATTTGCTACTGCTAGGGTACGTCTAGATTTTTTGGCTGATATTAAGCAGACATCCCAAGTCTCCCGGAAGTTCCGTGAGTCTCCCGCATATCGATAGCGGCTCCCTGATGCCCAGAAATTGAATAAAATATCCCGGAATCTAGACCAAGCAAGCGTGCACGCGAGACATTAATGCCTGCATCATCATCTAATGTACATCTTAGCCCTCGCCCGCCTCACTCCGCTTTGCCCGCTTGCATGCATTTTGAGCGTTACAATGCGTGCACGCGATTGAGTGAATATACTAATACATATATAAAAATGTGGAGAAGTACAGTGTCCCTCCGTTGTGTGCATGTCTGGTGGTGGTGGTGGTGGTGGCGGTGTTGGTGGCGGGGGGGGTGGGTGTTGCACAACATCTCCCTGAAGTGAGTTTAGCATCCTCATGTTGTAAATTTTGGGCTTCTGCTCACATTTTGCTAAAGCACAGTCAGGGATCTCTCCATAGCTTTTTTGCTAGCCAGTCAGCAAACAGAGGGCTCTGGCATGCCTAACATTTTTAAAGTTCACAGAAAGCATCTGCCCACGAGGAAGGAAACAAATGACATCAATTGAGGTGCAGACACTGACTTGCCACAGTTCCATAGTGCATCCAGATGCATGGTGCATGTGCATGGTGCAGGTGTATGTGAACAAACAGTTACCACAACATGATGGATTAAAATTATTATTAATTCATGCAGGTGAAGATTTTGCCATCTTACACAGGAGGATTGTACTGTTGGGAAACAGAAAGGCTGGGAAGAGTTCATCAGGAAACACCATTCTGGGCAGGGAAGCATTTAACACTTCAGGAAGAACAGCTGAGTGTGTGAAGAGAGAAGGAGAAATTGCAGGGGGACACATCACTGTAGTTGAGGCACCAGGATGGTGGAAGAACTACTCTGCAGCACAAACTCCAGAACGTGATAAACGAGAAATTGTCCTTAGTGTGTCCCTATGTCCTCCAGGACCCCATGCTCTGCTCCTGGTTGTGGATGTGAGTAGGTCATTCAATGAGGCACATAGAAGTGCAATACAAGATCACCTGGAACTGCTAGATGAGAAAGTCTGGAGTCACATTTTAGTGCTGTTCACCAAAGGGGACTGGCTAGGAGACACAACCATTAAGCAACACATTGACAGTGGAGGAGAAGCTCTACAGTGGGTTGTAAAGAAATGTGGGATGAGGTATCATGTTTTGAACAATAGGATAAGTGATGGTGGTCAGGTGACAGAGCTACTGGAGAAGATAGAAGAGATTGTGGCTGAAAACAATGGTTATTGCTTAAACTTTGATATAAAGATTTTAAAAGAGCTGACGGAGAGGAAGCAAGATGAAGAGAGAACAGCAGAAGAGAGGAAGATGAAGGTGAAGATTCAGAGAGAAACTCTCAGATCATCAGCAGGTGAGAGACATGTTTGGCTGTAAGAATTTACATAGCTGTATTATATAGCTGTTAACAAATTTAGTTCTTTTTATATTTTATCCACTTTTGCCCCATTCATGCAGGTGGTGAATTTCACATCTCAGAAATGAGAATTGTACTGCTGGGAAACAGACGGGAAGGGAAGAGTTCATTAGGAAACACCATCCTAGGCAGAAAGGAGTTTAACACCTCAGGAAGAACAGCTACATGTGTGAAGAGAGAAGGAGAAACAGCAGGAAGAAATATCACTGTCGTAGAGGCACCAGGATGGTGGAAAAATTACAGTGTAGAACAAACCCCTGAGCATGATAAACAAAATATTGTTCGCAGTGTGTCTCTGTGTCCTCAAGGACCCCATGCTCTTCTGTTATTGATGTGAGTCACTCATTTACAAAGACACACCGAAGAACTGTGCAAGAACACTTGGAGCTCCTGGGTGAGAGAGTCTGGAGTCACACAATATTGCTGTTTACCAGAGGAGATTGGCTGGGAGACACAACCATTGAGCAGCATATTGAGAGTGGAGGAGAGGCTCTGCAATGGGTTGTACGGAAATGTGAGAACAGGTATCATTTTGTAAACAACAAGAAGAGAGACTGTAGCCAGGTGACGCAGCTTGTGGAGAAGATTGAAGAGATGGTGGCAGGAAATGGGGGCAGCCCTTTCCAGTTGAAGCAGAGTATCAGGATTTATCCCAATTGTTAGTCCAAATCTTTGTGTTTCTGTCTACAGCCAAATACAAGATATTCAAGGTGTTTTATTTGTAAAAAGTTTACAGTAGCCAATAATTGTTGTATTAATCAAATATGTGGTTTGTATTTATTTGTACAGTCAGAGAAAACATACCCAATGACCACTCTGGGGGCAGATCAGGGAAGCTCCTTCGGGTGGCTGCCTCCACTCAGAGCTCTGGGTATGGCACAGGAGTGACAAAAGAGAACAGTGGATCTAAAGAGATGCCAACTGTGGTCCAAAAAATCCATGGAGGTGGCGAGATAGCTCAAAAGGATGTGAACCTGGGAAAACCTGAAAAAAGACTCAGTAATAAAGGTGAGTGTGTGGTGAGGAAATATCTTCCTCTTTTTCCAAGAGAGTTTCAGTGTCCCAGGAATCATTGACCTCAAGTACTGAAAAAAGACAAAGCAAGAAAGCAAGAAATAAAAAAAGAAGAAAAAAACACTCAAACTACACCTGTATGATGGCAACATGGCAACAATGGAAATGAAACTAGAGCACATTTTCTCTCATCTTCTGAAAAATTTGCACATCACAATAAACATTATGCTGCTTGAATGATATACAGAGGACCCAAACTTAGACTTTCTATGACAATGCCTTGCACAAAAAGATCAATAAATAAAAAAAAAACACATTGTATACCTTACAGTTCAAAGCATAATTTTGATGTCCTTGTGAGACACAGGAGTCCAAATGCTTTTGTCAATTTAGTGTAATTTTTATTTGGTACACATAATTATCAGTGTTTCTTGTTTCCCTGGTCCTAGATGCTCAGGGAAAAATACAGTTTGTGGATGCATCTACAATAACTGTGAACTACAATGAATGTATCGGAAAGGGATCATATGGAACAGTTTACCGGGGTTCATACCAGGGAACTCCTGCTGCTGTAAAAATTATGTCCATTGGAGATTCAATAACTATAAATGAGTTTCTTATACCTTTGTAAGTGTATCTGTTTAAGTTTTATGGTGTTATTCACAAATCTGTGTCATAATATCATACTATGTCTACAAAAATCTAAACACATTTGTTTCTCTAGTTTTTCATCAAATCTGTATCAGTGAGAATTCCTTTACACTCTACTCCTAATAATAAGATTCAAGCAGGCAGAAGTGAAGTGTAAATTACTTAATTTATACTACCTCAGTCACTGATGTGACCTAACAGTGTATTAACACTCAGAGAATGTAATGAAATTAGTTTTTATTAAGTCAAGTTTTTGCATGTGTGTGCTTTACATGCTTTTAAGAATATAAATATAAATAAAAATAAAACTACCGGTACACTTTGATCGACCATAACATGTACATAATGTAATTTTATTGAATTCTGATTCTGATTACTGATCCTGTGGCTAACAGCACACAGGCATCAGAAAACGGAAAATAGTTTCTAAAACAGTTCCTCTATATAATATGTAATAGGGTTTCAGAGTGAAATGTTCCAGTTCAAAAAACATCAACATATGGCTATAGTACATTACACGTAATTCATTTTCTATTCAAATGTCAACAAAAACTTACATTAACTGTTCTTTAGGCGCCTGTCTCATCCCAACATTGTGCGGATAAAGGCTGTAGCCAAAAGTGAGACAGAAGTCCTCATTGCTAATGATTACATCCACGGTGCCAACTTGCATCAGGTCATTCACAAAGGTATTCCCATCAAGGTGAGTTTTATGCTTTATGTTTCTACAGTATTGTACATTTATGCAGCTAGTAGTAATAATTATTCCATAGAGTACATTTCAATCATGTATCAAGTGTTAAAAATATTGTTTAATAATGCTTTCAGTTACAGTACAAGGAGAAGCTGTGTGTGGCTTTGGATATTGCTAGAGCTGTGGAGTACATACATGGAAAACAGATCATCCACCAAGATTTGAAGCCAGCAAATATAATGGTTAGTATGTTTCAGTTAAGTTAGTTGTAGGCCTACCCCAGAAAAGTATTGAGGAATAGCAGGTACAAACAATCAAAAAAAAACTATGGTTACTTTTAAGGGTGATATATAGCTGAGTGGTATAAATGGATGTGTTTTAAGAGAAACTAGGCAATTTTCCATGGTTTTAGGTTAATTTACCATCATCGTAATCACGTGTATCAATATAGAATGATGTATTGTGTATGTAATGAAGTATTCATAACATAGAAATGTAGGTGTAGAAAATGACAAAACTAGAAAAGCATTCGGAAAGTGCAGTCCTCCGCCAAGGAAATGTAGGGTCACTGATGCAATACAAATTCCAGATGGTTTTCCAGATCACCACCAAAGTTTAATCATCTGTTCCTTGTACTAATACCCACATTGTCCGAAAATGTCATCCAAATCTGTGCAGTACTTTTTGAGTTATTTTGCACACAGTACTAGTGTAATAGATTTGCTCAGCGGGTATGTCTAGCCATACACCATTGGAGCCTTAGTAGATCTACCATTGGTCTTACACAGGCTTGGTGAAACCAATCACAAAGTTTTATCTTTGTACATAATATGCACTGAGACAAGTCACACCTTCTTGCACTGCATGGACAATGCATAGTCCTCTGTAATATTTGCATTGTATTGAAATGCATTGATTTTCAATGTTCATCCAAGTATTTCAGAAAACTTGCACTACAAAAAAGTATTGCCTTGATGTAAATAATCAGCTGGGCAAGGTTATGCCATAATGCCCATCAAACACATCTCACACATCCTCAAATTTGTGGGATAATTGAACCTGAAGAGGCTGAATCCACCTTGTTAAGTTATACATAGGAAGAAAGACCTTTAGTTAGGTATACTTTAAAGACACACCAGGCAACGCTTTTAGGTGAATTTACCAGCTGCGTAGTCACTTTTATGATTAAATGGCTCATTACAGGGTAGGTTTTATGGTTATTAAACTATAAATCTAAATCGGTGAGGTGGTGAAAACAAAACTGAAACTGAATGAAACTAAAATCATGTTTATTACCAGCTTGTTAGTCAACGTAACAGTATAAGCATCATTTCTAAGACCCTATTTTTTGGTCTTGCCTGGTATGCCTTTAGAGTTTTTAAACATCATAAAGAAGACCCTGGTAATTTGAGTTGATCTCTCATTGTTTCTTGTTGTTTTAAGATTGCAGCAGATAACAGGAGGGCATACCTCACTGACTGGGGCTTGGCAAACTGCAAGGAAACTGTGATTATGACAAGTGGTCAGAAAACAGGTCCTCTGAGTGGCCCACTGGGAGGAACTCCATCCTACATGGCCCCTGAGTGCTTAGTAGAGTGTAAGAAGTGCAGCACCATGTCAGACATGTGGTCTCTTGGCATCACTCTTCTGGAGATGTTTACAAACTGTAAGCCTTGGAAAGCCAGTGATCCAAGAGCAATACGTGAACTTCTGTATAAACGTGAGAGTCCTCATGCTCTGGCTGAATTATACATTCTTGATGATATTTTAAGACCGCTGATTGAATATGATCCTAATTCTCGCATGAATGCCAGTGATCTAGTGGTACTATTGAAGTTAGAAGTTGATGGTTTGTTTCAGATGGTAGGGAAACGTTAGTGACAGCTCTTTGATTGCTATTCACACTGTTAATGTCAGCATCTATTGTTTTACCCCTTTCTGACAAGATATTGAAATTCTAACTAAAAAGATGAGTTTGTCAAAATAATCTGTCTTAATGTAGTGTGCATGCTGTAACTAAATAGAGGGGTGTGTCAAGATTACATTCCTTAATGTGGTGTGTATGCTCTGTGAATATCCTGGACTCACACATCTCAAAGGCAGTAATTGTCTCAGTTTTGTCAAGTCAGAGCATGGTGATCATTGAGGGCAAAGAAATGGCAGACAAGTGAAGCAGAAGCCAGTCTACCCATTATGGTCCTGTAAAATATGTGTTCATGCAGTATTTTACTGCTGTCCTCACAGTTGGAGGAACAAAATAAGGGTTTATAGTTTAGAGAAGAGGAGCCTACATATTACAGTAATTGTAGTAATATCATCTATCATGACTTTAATCATTTGAGGGAAATTGATTTGGCAAATGTACTGTATATATGTAGATTAAAGATTCAGAATGTATTTATAATGGGTTGTATTTGTATTACTTTGTATTATGTTGATAATTGGTATCATATATAGTGCAGTTGCATTCAGTTACAACCTGGAAAAAATGCCAAAGGACTTAATTATTATGTCCTGAGGAATAACTGATAAGACTTTTGTTTATTTGTTCATATGTAGGTCCTGAAAACTCAACATTTCAGTATGACGGAGTCAGGCAATCTCACACTAAGGCTCTGAATCTCTGCTGGACAGTAGGGAGTCTCCAGGGACGTCACTAGCTTTGAAAGACAGGATGCTTAGCCCAGGCCAGAGTGTCCACCTGACCCAAAGGCAGCGTTGTGGGCTCTAAGGAGCAGAAGGGGTTATGAATTGCAAAGAATTAATACGGTCTTAGTCTTAGCCTACTAACATAGTGTGCACATATGTGCACAATTGTATTATAGACATTACTGAATTATAGCCAAACCAAAAAGCAAGCAAAACGTTAGCAGGAACATCTCAGCTGGAATATATATTTTTTAAATCGTAGTGGCTTGAATTTATCAGTAAACCAATCTTAGGGTTTAAGTAACCAAGGGCTTATGTGACTAGTCTAAAAAATAAATAATTACATAATAACTGACCCAAGAAAAAATGTTAATTAATTCAGGTGACAAATAAATAGGCCTATTAAAATTTTTCTCCTATTGGCCAAGCAATTCAACTTTATCAAGCCAAGCAAAAAGAAAAATGTAAAAAAGACATTTCAATATCGACAATTTTTGCATAGCCTAGGCTTAATACTAAATTCAAGTGTAGGCTATGGCCTTGTCCTATTTTCATAATTCCTGATAGGTCATGTAAGGATTTTGAGGTGGAGAAAGGACTTTTCAGATCTGAGTTGGGATTGTTGGGATATTGAGGGGGAGGAAGGTGGTGATTGATGATTCAGCTGGCTGCCAAATGTCACTTCCAGTCGTCCATATGCTTCCAGTCGTCCATATGCTAGCTGGCTGACAGGGATCTAACTCCTGCTGCCCTACCCTTTTAATGAGCATGCTCTTCGCACCCACGCATGTCACTAACGGGTTGGGAGTAATTAGGGACTTCTTTCAGACATGGCCCATATCCCTGAGATATCGTGCACTTGGCTGCATCATAATCTGACGATCGTGGAGTTCCATGATGACAATGGTACGGGCTACTTTGCAGCGTTCCTTCAGTGACCATGTTTAGGAATACATGAACAGAATAGTCTTTCCAACATTCTTAGCCGGAATATTGCATGTGGGCCATGTAGCCTAAACTCCTCATTCCGATTGTCGTAGCCTATTCTGAAATTCTGGTTTCTAAAACCTTGTACATTCCTGGCATAGCTTGTATTAACCAGACAGACTGTGGGATTGTGCCTTGAACAATGATTTTTTCACATCGGCGCATATTCAGTAGGATTTGAGAAGTTGTCATTGAGTGATAATTGCAAGGATTTGGGAGTGGTTTGGGGGCACAACCTGTCTTCAGATGATCTAATAACCCCTTTTCACCATTTAAGTGCATAAATGTGAAAAGTTCTCTGCATGGTCATAGGCATAAATCCACAATATCTCAGAGCTCAACTTGCCAGTTATTCACATTAATAAATTGTTGTAGGCCTACATTACCGATATGTCTCAAGCAGCCCACGCTTTTCAGAATGGCCTACAGAGCATGTAAATCGTAGTAGTCTCATATCCAAGGGTTAAATCGGGCCGGGCCTGTTCGGGGCTGAGCCCTGTTGAAAACTGAAACATCAAACTGGGGAAAAAAGCGCAAAATGACCTGCATAAAACAATCAAAGTAGCAAAATTGGACTAGAAGATTGAGGAACGGCTGATGAGCTAAACTGCTTCTATACCTGCTTTGAGGTTACCACTGACCCTGCAGAAAGATGAAGTCCCATCATCACTGACATCTTCGTTGAATCAGGCCTAATGGTCACAGAGCCTGACGTGCAAAACCTCCGCAAAGCAGCCGGGCCTGAAACCTGGGATACCAGGTCATGTGGCACTCACTCCCATCATGAGTGTTTTAGAGGTTTGTGAGGAACATAATTTACAGCACGAGTCCACCAGTTCCGGACCCCCATCAACTCGCCTACTAACAGAACAGATCCACTGATGATGCCTTCACCACTGCACTGCAACTCCCTTACACACCTGGAGAAGAAGGACACTTATGTAAGGATGCTGTTTGTAGACTACAGCTCTGCATTTAACACCATTGTTCTCAGTAGACTTGACAGCAAGCTCAGGGGTCTTGGTCTACACTGCAGTCTATGCAGCTGGATCCCGGACTTCCTGACTGGGTGAAGCCAGGCGGTGAGAATGGGCTCCATTACGTAAACCTCATTGACCATCAACACAGGTGCCTCTCAAGGTTGTGTCCTGAGTCCTCTCCAGTACTCCCTGTATATTTATGACTGTGTGCCTATGCATAGCTCTAATATGGTCATTAATTTCCCTCTGATAGACTTCAGGGGCCACTGAAACTCCAAAAGGGAGTTTAAGCCAGCATTTGCATCCCCATAGAGTCCAGAACGTTGTGACGAAGCTGCAGTTGAGTCCGAGACCGTTGGTTTTTACGTTTTTTTTTCAATCTCAAAATCAAAATCAAATAATTCTACCAAACACTAGGATGTTTTTTCTTTACTTAGTGAACATGTGGTCAGTCAGAATATACTGACTCTCAAAATGCTAACAAGTGATGGCATTTCTGAAACTGCATTCATTTCATTGTATTTCAAATCCATGACTTCATGGACCACATTGACTTCAAAATCCCAGTTCCATTTACTAACAGTAACCACCAATTATATTTGTGTGAGTCTGCCATTTTACATTGCATAATAAATGGTCCATAAAAATTCTTCAAGAATTGTTGCAGATGCACAGGCCTGCAGTTATTCCCAGCAGCTAACATGTGTTATCCAATCTGTAATCACTTTTTTCAAAACCTCTAAATACAACAACTGTCAACCTATCCAATTGCAATTGAAATTGGAGATGGTTTGTCCTTGTCTGTTGGAGATGGTTTTTCCTTGTCCAAGTCCGTGACAAGACTCAAGTTTCTCAAGTATTACAACACTACAGTGTAGCTATATCTGATGCCTTCACTTGAGTTACTGCATGTTTGTTTTACGCATTTGTCATACATGTTGTTTCAGGAACACACATTTATTTTGCAGTTTATTCATGTATCTGTGTCCAATGAGAGTTCTAGGCTGAATAAATTTGCAGCACATTAGGATCTAGTCCTGGAGTAATGCTATCTGATGGAACGAGCGAGGGATCATATCAAGTACACTTGATAGACACCTAATCGTCCTACAAGCTGATACTAAGCAGTTTCTTGGCAGAGATTCCCCTCTGGACTTCTTCGAGGTGACCTCTCACTGTCCCCACTAAGTCAATCTGAATCATATCGAGTGAGACGGAGAGTGAATCCTTGATAGCCAAGATTTAATAGAGAAATGCATTAAAGCGAGATTTGATTAGATGAGTAGTAATGAAATAATGGGGGACTCATAAAAGTTTGTTTTGCATCGGTGAGTCAACACCATTTCCAGGAAATTTGAGGGAATGTTTCCAAGAATCAGTCATACAATTGCTGCCAGAGATTGTGCACCACAGATTACGCTAACAGCTCATCTTGTTAATGCCATGTATTTACATAGGCAAAATGTATGAAAGTTGATTTTATCTATATCACTGTACCAGGGCCCTAAACTGTTAAGATCTTAAGATGACATCTTGTTAGAGACAGAATGTTTTGCAAACAACATTAAAAAGGCAGAAAAGTCCTTTCTTTTACCCCAGTATAGCTTCATCTACCAAGTGCAATTATTTAAAATATCATTAGACTCATCTAAGTTGTCTCTCTCTCCCACTCTCTTTCTATCTGTCTCTCTCAGTATGTTTGTGGGCCTCTATTGGGCATTAGATATGAGGGAAGGGAAATCTTAATGTTCACCATGGGTAGCCTACCTCCATAAGACAATGAGAACTAAATTTCTAGTCACATGGTCTTAAATATGGCTTGTATGGGCTTGTCTGTGATGGATGAAAGCTCAGAGGAGATCCTTGCTGTGCGTGCTGGCCCCTCTGGGGCCTCATCTTTGCTTAGAGATTACCACTTAATTAAGATCACAGCTGATGCTACACGACTCAGTTCATCTGTGTGCCTGCCAGTACTTACTGTATGTGGTTACTATGTGCCACTTTTTACCCCTGTGACACGACACCCACACTCTTGGCCCACCTGACTGTTATTGTTATTTACTGTGCCTATTTGTTACTCATTTGCTTACTTGGAAAGGTCTTCTTTCCTGGTATAACAGCTCTGCACACCAAACCTGTGTGCTCTATTTGTGTATTATCAAATATTGTGTATTTGAGTTCATGTCTGTGAGGGACTATAGACTTTAAATCTCTTTCCCATGACAATGAGTTGATGGCAGCCTGTGAAAGACCTTCTCAGATAACTGTTGCTGTAGGAGCGAATCAGGCTCTAAATGATACGAGATCAAAAATAATATTACTGTCCTGTAAAGAATATTCCCAACAGCTTTGACACCTGATACACAGCTGATATGTGGACCCACATACTGATGTCCTCTGGACAGTACTTGAGCATATAACTGCAGTTTGGCCAAAAATCCTTGTCTAAAACTTCTTTCCTGAAGTATGCTGGACATTCATTACTAATAATCTAATAATAATGATAATAATCAATGTGCCTTCATGTGTTTCATCACTCCATGTGTAGCCTTTTATGTAGATATCTTTATGTAGATATGTAGATATATGTTCCTCACTCAATTGTTCATCACATTTCTCCCTTCAGGGGAAAAGATTTTTCTTATTGCTGGGTAATGGGACATGAGCGAAAGAGCATGCAGATGACAGGCCGCACCTCTGACTGGATAAAAAACAAGAACATTAAAAGCTTACCAGGCAAGCCTGTGATTTTTTTTAGATATAGAGATACTATAGAGATCTAAGCTGACTTAAAAACAAACAAACAAAAAAAAACGAAATAAATTCTCACAAATACTTGTGGATTTGTTTGCGAACCAAAGAATAGGAACCAGCAATGCTCAATTTCAAAGGGTTATGTTGACTGTTAAGTTAATAAATGTGATTTTGTTTTCATTCAGTTTCGATTTCCCTTCTACATCGCCATCGGGACACTGTCATCTTGCAAGTGCTGCAACTGTGTGAAGAAGGTGAAGGGGAAGCAAAGAGCCTTCATTCACCCTGTAATGAGCCATTAAACCATCAAAGTGACTACAAAGCTTGTGAATTAACCTAATAAGAGCAAAAAATGTTGCCTAGTTTTCCTTTAAGTAAGGATGAATAACGGCGCCACACGTCAGAGTACAAACAAGTCCTTGTGCTTTACTCAGATAGGAAGCAGACACCTAGCAGGTTCTCATGTGATCCTCTGGATTCTCTGATGTATATACAGGACATGCAAAATGATTAACAATGAAAGAGCATTATAGCATTATAACCATTCAGTTGCAAACACTGAAAACACTCAAATGCACACGCACACACACACATACATACACACAAATTTTGCCTATCACTGAAGAAGCAGCACTCCCGTGGGCCAGAGTCCGTGAGAACAACAACCAATTAGGGTTTTTTATTATGTAAGGCTCTGCACTGCTAAATGGCCCTGCATTCACTTGACTGCTCACCCTGCACGGGACTAACTGAGCGTGAAACAGGTATCATCTGCTAATCTGCAGATCTGTGAGGGTGACCAGTGTTGAGGGAAAAGGGCAGGAGCTGATGAGGTTTTAGTTTGGAGACTGGGAGAGTCAGTCTTCCTAAACCTTTGCACAACTTTCTTCACGTCTGTCAGGTCATTTGAACTGTGGCATAAGGCAGGACTGCTCTACCATATTTTACATTTCAGTATTGCATAGCTGTAGATAGTGCAGATCATTTTACTCATCATCATGAAAAAAATGGAGTACACCCAAGAGGCCTTTAATAAGTCTGTCCAAACACATTACAAACAGTAATTTGTAGGTGACAAGCAGTAATTTGCAAGTACATTACGAATAATCTATTTTAATAGTACTGAATTAGGTCACAGAAAAATCATATCATATCAAATCATATCAAATCATAATATCACATTTAATGAAAGAAAATATGTTCAAGAGAAGTACGGATACTGGATCTTTGCCAACTGTAACATTTGGTTCACATAATGGTGAGTGACAAAAAATGGTCTTATTTTAAAACCCTTTCATGTTTTAAACAGAATTATTTTTACAGAACATGTGTATCCAAAAGAACAGAGGCACAGACACAAACACACACTTTAGTTTGGAGACCAGAGCACACACTGAGGCCCTGAGTATTTATGTCTATAGTGTATCTCTATATATTTATTCTAAAAAAAACAAACAAAAAAAAAACAAAGTTGGGTGATTTTGTTTTGTTTTGTGTCTTCTCATTAGAATACATTAGCAAAATACACAAAACAGTGAATACAAAGCAATGAAAATACAACCTTTGTTAAAATACCCTGGATTATCATTATCATAACCTGGTGGGAAAATAAACATCCTGAAATATAGTCCGCACTAGTCACCATTTCTAATTACTTTAATTCCATTTTAATTGCTTTAACTCATTACATACATAAGTCTATCACTCCATTATCAAGCATGCTTGTTCTTAAAGACTCTTCTAAAAAAGCACTTCAAGACAATGTCATAGAATTAACAGTCTAAATAAATTAAATTGAAATTAAATTAATGTATAATAGTAATGTAACAGGTTGAAATAAAAGGGCTGGTTATTATAGTGTGATGTGCAACCACTGACGTTGAATTACAAAAAGTTGCTGGCATCAAGGCCACCCAACTCTCTACACATTAGACCCTTTCCTGCACCAACAGGTGGCACAATAACATGAGTGATGATGTGAAGCAATGTTCACTTTTTGAATAGATGTCATGGCACTGAGACTGAACTCATTTTGTCACTCATATGGTTATTAACAGAACCCATATTATAGTTTGGTTCCAAAATCCTATAAATCCATTTATGAAAATATGAAAAGATCATGCTTATTTTTTTATTGTATATTTCAGTAAAATAGTGTTGCTTTAATTATGTAAAAATAAATCAAGTAGAAGCAGCCCAACTGCAGATCCACTGTTATACCTGAAAAACTAAATGTAAAAAAAAAAAAATCTGAAAATTCATGAAAAGGTGGGTATAGCATTTTGGAACCAAAGTCTTATGGCTGACAACTAAAAAAAAAACAAATAAATAAGAAATGATATACAACCTGCTAACCCCAGATCAGGCAAAGAGAAACTGTCAGGTGCTGTTAGATCTTTAAAGACACCTTTTTTTTGGGGGGGGGGGTTGGCAACAGTCATCTCCAGTCTGATTCACCAAGACAACTAGGAATGCGACACAGTAAACAAAATGTTTGCTGGTTACAATAAACAAATGTTCAGGGCCTGAATAAAATCATTAGTGCAGGGAAAATGTGAAGGAAAAATATTGGAGACTGAACTGATGGCTTTTGTTGTGTTATTTTCATAATTTTCCATCATATTTTTCATCAACATTGTTATTTTTCATCAGATCAGATTTTCAGTTTTTTTAAATAAATATAATGCTACAAATTTTGGGATTTGAAAACACGTCATTCACAACTGATATGAAATTGGTATAACTTTTTTAGGATATATAACAATTTTAGCCTTAAGCAAGTCCCTGTGACATTCCCATTGGATCAAAACTGAAGTCTACTGCATCCCCATCCATGAAGGTATCATGAAGGACTGATTCCATGTCGCACTCCAGACACTCAATAGACATGCCGTCTAGGTCGCTTGGTAGCCGCTCAGGACGGGAGAGATGAGCTGGGTGCTGGTTGGGTCTGGGCCGGTAGCAGTTCCTGCTGCCGTGATGCACTGAGAGAGTCCCACCCAAGTGAACCAGTGGTGAGGGTTGACCCAATTGTGTGTAGGTCCTAGTGCTGCTGACAACACACCCACACCCATCTCCATCAGTGTGACCATGGGCCTGTGGTTCATGCCCGTTCATGCTGACTGTGGCTGGGTTTAACGGCCTGTGGAGTTCTGTTGGGTACTGGTGAGGCAGTGGATATGGATGGTGTGGGTGTGGATGATTTGGGGGCTGTGTTGGTGCAAGATTAGCCATGCTCCCTACATGCCCTGGGCGTCCCTGTCCATTGTAGAGGGGCCGAACATCCCCTCTTCCGGCACCACCGGCATGGCAGACCATGGTCTCCATGCAGAGCAGAGGTGGCTCATGGGAAACTGCCTCTGGGTTGTTGTAGTGACCCAGGAAGCGTCCCATCCCAGCAGGTCCTCCCTTCGTGTCTGTCAGAGGCCGCATGGGTACTGAGGTGACGCTGTTCATTGATGTCTGGGTGTAGAGGCTCTTGGGATACTCTGGAGGAGGACATTGTGGCGGGCCCACTGAGGGCAAGGCATATAGGTTGTGATAGCCAGTGTTGCTTTGTGTCATGGGAGAGCTGTGTGAGGTCTCCTGATGCTGGTTTTTAATATTGAGGTTGTTGAGTAGACCCTCCATCATAGTATTGTCAGGATTGCAATGACCGAGAGAGCCGGCCACTTCAGCCAGGCTGGGCAGTGGAGTCACCATCTTGGCTCCTAATGTTGCCGGATAACCCATGTGGGTCTCCCCACTTTCGCTCAGGTCGTCTGGATCAGGTAGGAACGGGGAGCGACGCCCACTTAGGGTACTGGCGTCGGAACTCGCTCGGCCGCGGAAAGGGGTCCACTCTTCAAAGGTGTCATTGCTGTGAGAGCTGGGACTGCCCCCCAGCCATGAGGAGTACTGGGGTACAGGACTGCTGGCATCTTCGTCCATTACCCCCTGGAGTGTCACCTAATGTAACAGAGCAGAACTGGTTGACCCTGAACCTGCACAAGCAGTAGGGTTGAGTACAAACCAAGTGATACCAAATGGTTCTGACCAAATGACACTGGTAAAATGGACACCCAAAACATACAATATTACCAGTAAATCAATAGTTACCAACTTTAGGTACATATTAGCCATGACTCCATTTTGACTCATCACTTAACTAAAACAAGTATACAGAAAGAACTTCCAACTGCAGGTTAACTACACAGAGAGAACTCCAACTGTGGTTTAACTATACAGAAAGAACTCCAATGCAGTTTAACTACACAAAGAGAACTCCAACTGTGGTTTAACTATACAGAAAGAACTCCAATTGTGGTTTAACTATACAGAAAGAACTCCAACTGTGGCGTAAGTATACAGAAACATGCATTTAATTTTTCTTGGTGGTAATAAGACACACACACAGTCACACACAGTCTTGCCCAGTAGTCTGTATGTAATGCTGAATACTGTAGCCTCATTGTCTTCACTTCTTCTGCCTTGGATCTCATTGACCTGTGTGTGACCTCTGTCTCTGTTTATCTGCGTAAGACTCCTCTTACCTTTTTCTTGGCGGCTCGTCCGCGGCTCCTGGCGAACTTGCTGTTGTTGTCCATGGAGGCAGCCCGTCGCCGGGGGGGCTTGCCGCTCTTGCTACCCTCAGGGTTCAGCATCCACCATGAGCTCTTCCCTGTGCCCTCATTCTGAACGCGCACAAAACGACTGTGGAGGGAGAGGTTGTGCCTGATGGAGTTCTGTTTTAGACAAAAGACAAACACACACAAATGTATGAAAATGCTGTTTCCTGATTTTTATGCACTAATACTTCTGACTAAAACTTACGCAAAGCAGAGTGGTACAAACGTGGTTCTAAAGTTTTAAATAAAGATGATATGCACATCTGTACTGAACTTTAAGGACACAGTCCTAGACTAAAAGACAGACTCTCCATTAGGACAAGACTCAATCCATGCACTGTATGTGAATCTGGCCCAAAAGTCACTTTGTGAGAAAGAGTTGCTAATTGAATATACATGGAATGATTATTTTGTTTTTGTAAGTAGTTCAGTGTACATCCCGACCTAAGAAGAAAAACAAACAAATAAACACATGCACACACACACACACACAAAGAAGTGCAGTCAGCCCAAAATGACTCAGAAATTGGCTCAAGTCTGGCAACAGACTTATATTCCAAAAAATATTGTGGAATCTTTCATGCAACGGAGAAGCTCTTTGCAAAGCAAAGCATGGCAAATGAGCTCATCCCATGCACACCTACAGTGCATCTTTAATGATATTTTTGTCTGACCTGTACATTTCCATGCTTGCTGAAACCAGCTCTTTAAGGAGAGGCACAGCAGAGACAGACAGATGGAAACATAGACTAAAATACCAAGTACCTTTAATCATTGTCTGTTATAAATGGAGTGATTTGGTTGAATGTTCTGCCATAATTTTCTGAATCAACTGCAGATGAAATGGGATAAACGCCTTAGATAAGTCACTGGCTCCCCAGTAGATGAAAGCTGATGAACTTACTCTTTGTATGAGAGTGAAGGGATGGTGCATCCAACCATGCTCCATGATTTGAGAGGTAGTGTAGTCTAAGGTAATATAGTCTACAGGTGATGGTTTCACAGATATGTATGAGAATTTGGGTCTAAATTACAAAGTTATATTAAGTGTAAGCAGCAGGTGTTAATCTCAATAATTACTGCAATATTCAAATGTCAGTTTCAGAAGCATCATTATTGTAGTCATATTGTAGTCAGATTCTGCAATGCAGAAGTGCTGAGGGTAAAGAACATTCTCAGTGCTTAATGAGGGATGTGTGAGTTCTTGTAGACTACAGTATTTCAAACAACACTGTGTAACATTGCTTGGATACAGATGAATAAATTCACAACAGAAACATTTTCCCAAACATTTGCACTACAAGGTCATTCTGAACATAGCCTCTCAGTTCACAAAGCATATCTCTTCTGCATTTGAGTCTGGGGAAGATTTATGGTAAAAGAAAACAACTTTAAATTGACAAGTGTTCTTCTCATGGAAATAAATACATGTCAGAGTGACGTGTCCCGACTGTAAACTACAGATCAAATAAACATTTTTCCTGTTGGGTGCAAGGGGATAGTTATGAAACCTAGAGAGTGAACCATGCTAAGGTCAACAACAGTGTTATTGACCTTCTGTTACATACACAGGGAGGGGTGGATGTGGACAGACCAAACAAGTGAACATAAGCAAGAGAAACATGAGCATGGATGATGGCAACTTTCAGTGAAATACCTAGCATAATAGACTAAATGAGAGTGTTGAAGTTGAACATGTGTGCATATGTTTAGATACATGAATACAGAGAGAGAGAGAGAGAGAGAGAGAAAGAAAGAGAGAGAGAGAGAGAGAAAGGTTGTGGAGGTCACGGTGCAGAAAGGGAGGCAACCAGTAAAAAGTGAGACAGGCAGAGACAGAGATCTAGAAAAAGGAAGAAAGAAACAGTAAGAGAAGGAGAGTATTTGTGTTCAAGAGAGGGCAGGTAGAGAGAAGACAGAGAGAGAGAGAGAGACAACTAGTAACAGAGTGGCAGACAGAGGTTGTAGAGTTCGAGGTGTGGAAAGAAAGGGAAGGCCCATCAGTGAATGAGACACAGAGAGAGAGAGAGGGAGAGAGACTGTGTGAGAGAGAGAGGTGTGGTTGTTTTCCTGGCACACAGCAGTAGGGTCGTTGGGTTTACCACACTGTGTTGAACAGAGGACTCCATCCCCAACTCTCCTATAGCTCCCCCTCCCTAACACACTCACACACACTCACGACCCCAGGCCCTCACAGTGTCATTGACAGACGTATGCAAAGAAGCACGAGGATGGGAGGGGACATAGACATGACGTCAGCCAAGCGCCTCTGGCCCGTTTGCCTGTAACACGAGCCCAACAGCACTGGCTGACTTGTCTACTGCCCCATTCCTCAGAGTGACAGGCAACACCAAGATAGGCTCTAAGCTACAATGAGCCTCTGTATTCTCACGGTGAGAGACATCCATTAACTTGATTGTGGGACAGACTGAGCTGTAGGACAGAGACAGCTCGACAGACATAGAGAAAGTGAGTGAGAGAGAGGCAGAGAAGGATGCGGAGGTGGGCGATGTATACAGAGATAATGTTGAGTTACCAGTTGAGGAAACGTAATCTTTTAACACAGGTGAACGTAGGAGACATTTAATGCCTAACTTTAATTTAAAAAAGGTTCTCTGCGGGTCACCATTTTACAGTCTATTGGTACTGACTGCCAGGTCAGTGACAAAGCAACGTTCTCTCTCTTCAGAGCAAACACAAGAACAAACACATTAGGGACACTGCCACTGACAGACAGAAGGCAAGCTGTTCCGCATTCATCTCTCTTCTCAGAGACGGAGAGTCTGTGTCTGTCTGTCTGTCTCTCCCACTGACACTTAGCATTCTTATGCATTATTATAAGCACTGTATTCTTGGACTGAAGGACTCACTGTATTCCTATTGGACTGATTTGTCTCGTGGTACTAGTGTCACTGAGGACAGGCTGCTTCTCCATCAGGCCCCCTCTGCCAGTGTCTTAGTCATCTTAGTACTCCTCTTCATAATATGCACTACATGATGCAAGGGGGAGCCCATTGCTGGGAGGGGGGGGGGCGGTTGGTGAAAAGGATGAAGGACGAGACTGTGAGAAGGAGAGAGTGAGGGAGATGGAGGAAGAGATGGGAATATAGTCTGATTGGAGAGCTAAAAAAAGAAGAAAGGCAGAGTGATGAAACTGCATCTAAGGGAGAGACACACAAACTCCGGTGGCTGAGACGCAGACAACAGCCTCTTTCTTTGTCTTCGTAATCTGCAGATTTACTCCCATGGCTCAGAGGAATAGGCCTAGAACAGAATAACTCAAATTCCTCCCCGTGCTTAAAGGGTAAAAGGGCAAACTGGGTTAGGAGGTTTAAAGACTAATCTCAATTATTTCTGATTCATGGACTTCCATCTTTCTCACTGTTTGTTTGTCTCATGCTTGGAGAGAAAAGAGAGATGTGAGAGGAGGGACGAAAATAAGAGAGAGAGAGATAAGACAGATAGACAGACAGACAGGGAGGCTGGCTGGCAGGCAGTTAGACAGTAACAAAGACTAAAGAAGCCTCTTCAGGTCTGCCTATGACTCAGCACCCTCCCTGTGGCAGCTCACACAGGAAGCCCTGGACACTGCTGATATGGCTGTTTGGGCTTTGAACTTAACCCACTGTGTCAGATCAGTAATATTTATCTGGGTGGAGGTTTAAAGCCGTGCTACTCAGTGGAACACAAAGCACGAGGTGACTATTTGCTTTCCTCCAAAGCTAGATTTCTGACTGGAAATGACAGGAAGCTAGCATTCTTAGCATTAGAAATGACGCTTGAGTGCTCCATCAAATGGTCTCGGTTTTGTACAGCCTAATCCACCAATGTTAAGCCTCAAACATTGTACCTCATCAATGCCTGATCTGTCTGTATGGGGCTTTTTGAATCCAATCCATCAAAAAGATCAGATTTTGTGAACACCTGAATACATTTTCCAGTTACTGTAGTGCTACTGATAGAGCATAATAGTAGTAGAGCATATAGTAAACAAAGCATAGCAGAGCATAAATTAGAGCACAGAGCATTATGTAAGTCAGTATGCAACTGTGGTATTGTGAGTTGCTAAGTGTAGGCCACCAAGGTGTATTTTATCTGTGACAGTGACAGTCACAAGCCTTAGAGATTTAAAAAGGGTCTGTCACTTCTAAAACTATTGTTTGATTTCTCACACATCAGAAAACAACTTCTGTCACGTGCAATGTATCCATGGAAACAACATCCACTGGGCTATTTGTACACTTCCTATATGGGCCTACATTCCTCACATGGGTCACTGTGACCTGCAGTCACCCGCTCTTTGGTCACATCCGGTTTACTTCAGACACATCCTCAGTCTGAGCCTAGTAACCGGGAGGCCTTTGAGCTCCACTTACACGTCCATACATGGAGACATGAATGCCTTTTTATAGGCTACTTCCAACTATATTGTTTCTTGTTGCTTAGCATCGTGTGACATAAAAACAATAGCTATTTCCATTCACACCCAACACTGAATGGGCGATAACGGTACGGTGTGTCTCTGTTTCCCTGATAGCTTTGATGCACATTCAGTTAATGGTTGCTGGTAGCTGCTTTTAGCTTGTTCAAAGATGCTGAAACCAACCAAAACATCAAAAACAATGTGAAAACACACCTTACGTGTGTTAAACTGGAAATTGATGATATAGGCTGGTTATGTTGGTATGCATGCTGGAGATGGCTAGTGTATGGCCAGCAAACCTAGAGAGGCCATCATTAGCTGCTCAAACTAGCTAAACATGAAAACCCATGCCAAAACACACCTGAAACTGGCAAAAAATGGTAAAAGCATCTCAAACCAATTAAAACCACCAACCAGGATAATATGATTTTTTGCTGGATTTTTCTGCAGGGTAAGAACACAAGAATCCCACATTCCTGTCTCTCACCAGATTCACCTATAGAGGGGAAATATTACTGCAGGCTGCCAAATCTAGCATATGAAGTCTGACCATTAGTTACAAGTAGCCTACTAATTTTGTGATGGAGACACACCCTTACCTTTAAGGCCTGTAAAGCACTCTTTGTGAATATGCATTTAGTGTGTGTGTGTGTGTGTTTCTTGCTTGTGTGCCAGGCAACATGGAGCAGGTGTGGCAAACGTTCAGGTCACAGACCACTGAGAAAAACAACAAGTTCCAGTAAGGTGCCACGCACCAGGGAACCCTCCCTCCTCTATACCCTGCGCCTTATACTCTCCCCTGGGGAAGCTTAGTCAGGGGCCCCTGCATGCCACCAGCCAACAGGGAGAGAACCGGTATCTCCCTCACCTGGCTAACGTGCAGATAGTTGGCTAACAGAGCAGCCATGTCTGGCGTGCTATTGGCAGCCAGCAGTTAAACTTAACCACCAGGCTCCAAGGACACTTCTAAAAGGTAGTTAGTTAACAGTGCACCTCTCCTCTGCTAGTCAAGACATTAAAGCAGTACCATGTAACATTTCACCACTAAATGAGGTGTCATTTTTATCAAACAATTTGCTTTGGTATCATCTTCAAATTAATTTGGATGCCATTCAGCTGCCGTGTGAGTGGTGGTAGCGTAGTGGTTAAGGAACCTGGCCTGATAGTGGCCTGGAAATTGTGGGTTCAAATCCTTTTTTTGCCATCGAGGTGCCCTTGAGCGAGGCACTTAACCACCCTAAGTTGCTCTAGGGAAGACTGACACCGGAGTCACTGTTAATTGACAAATGTAGGTCACTTTGGATAAAAACGTCTGATTAAAATAAAACTTTTTCAGCATGTCACTGACGACTGCATTGCCATCAAACACCAATCAGCATGTTCTAGTGAAAATGAGGCTCTGGGAAATATTTAGAAGGTTTTGTGTGGCTTTAAGGTGACTAGCCCAGCTTTCATCCAAACAGTTAGCAGTGGTGCTTTATTACTATGATATCATAAAACATGATTAAGATCAGTGTCATGTTTTCCAAATGTCACATGTAACATGTAATATATTTATACCAGAGTTGAGATTTCCTAAAAACAATTGCCATCATACATTTGAAAGTTATTACAATTTATGCCAAACATAAACCAAGTACGTAAGCGCTACTGTCTGAGTTAGAGATAGTGTCATTCCTCCCTCCAAAAACAAGCTTTCATTTCCTCTTTTGTTACCACACTAGTGCATTATCCTCACTACATTACAGTTCAGTCATCTAAAATAGTGTGCTAACATGAAAAGTCACCTATGCATCACATACATTTACATAGTTTTATATACATGTGTATACATGTGTATTACATAGTTTTATATACATGTGTATACGTGTGTGTCTGTGTGTGTGTGTGTGTTCAGACAAATCTCTGTCTGTCAGCAATGTCAACAGAACACATTCACAGCAGATCTGATGCATTGGACTGGTGCCTCAGGCTTCTCTTTCACACACTGTTCCCTGTCAACAATTTGCTAACGTATATGTGTGTGTGTGTGTGTGTGTGTGTGTGTGTGTGTGTGTGTGTGTGTGTGTGTGCATGTGCATGTCTCTTCTCCCTCTTTGACTTGCTCTCATGCTTGTCGTGTTTGCTTGTGTGTGACTGTGTGTGTGTGTGTGTGTGTGTGTGTAGCAGCATATGGAAAATAGCAGCATAGAAAGTGCATGTTAACATCTCCTCCCACGAAAACACATGCATGTGTCTGTGTATGTTTCTTGCTGGCTCTCTGCTCTCTCTGCCCTGTGTTTTCGTGGGAGGAGATGTTAACATGCACTTTCTATGCTGCTATTTTCCAGTCACTCCACAGGAAGTGCATCATCACTCACGGTGGGGAACACAGCCACAGGAAAGTGTCCAACTCCCCCTGGCTCAAATCAATTTAGTGTGAAAAGGCTGGGCTACTGGGATACTATTATTAATATATAATCATTTGTGAAATGTATTTTTCATTTGCCAAAATCGTGGACTCTTTACACCGTTGCCTGTAATTATCCACAACCCCTTTCCATTGTCTTCTAAGGACAATTTTACCTCCATCTGTCACACCTCACCATTGACCCTGAGGTTAACTGCAGTGGTGCCCAACTCAAAGCCCAAATCATGCCCTTTCATGGAGTTTGCATTGTATACTTCCAATCCATTAGCATTGTATACTTCCAATCCTTGCTCCGCATCACCGCATTCACTCTTTCCATCTCTTTTTCAAATATTTTCTCTGGGTCCCCATGGGTGATTTCTTTGACCCACATGTGGTGCTGCTGCTGCACCGATGGTAGTGTAGCGGTTATTGTAAGCATGCTAGCAGCCCGAAAATTGTGGGTTTGAATCTCGGCTGCCACCATTGTGCCCTTGAGCGAGACACTTAGCCCTAAGTTGCTCTAGGGGAGATTGGCCCTGAAGTAATTGGCAATTGACAATGTTTTTGCTAACAAGCATTAACGTATACTTAAACTACTTTTTCTAAACTCTTGACACAGCAAAACATTTCACATCACACAATTAGCCAATTTCCTATCAAAAGCACATTTTGTTGACAAAACTCTACATTTCAAAATGCTAAAAGCTTCTTTCTATACACACTAACACCACCAAAACACAGACAATCTGGCTCAAAATGAAATAACTCTACCAAACACTAGCATGTGTTTGAAGTAGTCAGTCTGACTTGCAAAATACTAACAAGTCCAGACATTTCTGAAACTTCTGAAATTTCTCTCAGTCATGTATTTCAAATACATGACTTCATGGACTACATTGACTTCAAAACCCAGCTTCCATTTACCTTACAGTTTACTTTAAACTTTCTGTTTACTTTACCAGTTATATATGTGTGCAAAATGAGTCAGTCAGTAAATAATAAATGTTCCATAGAAGGAATTGTTGCAGATACATAGGCCTACAGTTCTTTCCAGCTGCTAACATGCTTTTGTCCAGTCTGTAATTACTTTTTTAAAAACTCCAAGCACAATAAACCATCAGCCTGTTGTCAACACTTGTCTTCTCAAATTGCAATTGAAATTGGAGATGGTTTGTTGATTTTTCCTTCTTTTAAATTATCTGTTCTGTGTTCAATGTAACCATAGGGTGTTGCTGTGTATTGTAGAAATGCATGCATTGACAGCATATAGTGTGAAAACAGCAAGAAATGTGTCTTTTGTATCACTACAATAGACTGATGGTGTGCTAATTGTGCTTAGAGTTTTGAAAATGAGGCCAAAGGTTGAACAAAAGCTTGTTAGCGATTGAAAAAAGCTGTAAATGTAAGCTCAATGTAATGTAATGTTACGCTGCTGCTGCTGCATGTACCGCAGCTCCCCCACTCTGTCCATCTCTGAGCAGCAGACTGCCTGTCTGTGTCTGTCTCTGGCCATGTCACTTTTGAGCTCCCTAGGCTGGGAGTGTGTCTTAGCGGCACTCTTTGGGGTCTGCTGAGGAGCTGGCTGCCGGAGGCATGCGGGCTGCGCCGGTGAGGGAAGTGAGAGCAGAGCTCAGGAATGGAGGATGTGTGACGCTTTTCCCCACAGCCCCCCTGGCCCCACCCACGCACTGCACAATGATGAAGGTGTTCGGTGTCACCTCCTGTTATTGTCAGGCTGACCAGGAACATTTAATGGACATACAGTTGGGGTCTAAATATAATGTGTGTGTGTGTGAGTGTGTGCGCGCATGCGTGTTTGTGCATGTATCTCTTTGTGTGTGTGTGTGTGTGTGTGTGTGTGTGTGTGCGTGTGTCTACAGTATGGCAAGAATTCCTGTCTGACTGACGCATATTGACCATGTTGCGGTATCTGCTGAACTGTTTGGGTTAAAGTAGGTGAAATTCCTGAAATACCTGAAACAACCAAAAACCAACAGAATAAATAAGAGTGACCAGAGTGCAAACAGTTCAGACCCAAAAGAAACTAGCAAAAGATGTTTTTAGGATTTCATAGCCATATCATTCTCTTTACCAGATTAATAAATATCAGCTTTGTCTCATTCACTCCAGTTTCAGCGAGGCTCTAACAAAAAGCTCATATTATCTAACTGCAAGTGGGATACCACTTTTGAAGAAGCAGAGGTGTGTCGTCCCTGAAAATACTGCAGCCTTTGATGCCATCAGGAGTGGTAAATCAGAGGTGAGAAGGAAACAGCACTCAGAGGCTTAACATTTAAAGCATTTCCTACCTCTGCATGAGATCAGAAAAGAACAAACACATGCTCACAGCCTATGTTTCAAAACACGTCTGATCTTTTTTACTACTATGCAGAGGCAGGAAAACACATTTGAAAACACAGTTGCACAGGCCACACAAAACCACAACTATCATTACTGCTACAAAACAAAAAGTACATGTTCCATATGAATGTGATCTATGTATTAAAGCCCAACAATACTAACCCGTATAAAGGGTTACTGACACCAAAATCATTGCTTGTGTTGCTAGGTCTGCATCCTGATGGAAGACTCATTCTGTGGTAGTCTTCAGTTTTATGTTGTGCGCTATTATAATTATTAGTGTGCACTAAACTAGTGCACAACTATCTGAGAGTGATTGATCACCACTTTTACTTCAGTTTCAGAACTTTCCAGAACATTGGTAATTATCTCAACATATTAAAATATATGATAACTTGACTCCTAAAATCACAAGAACTGGGATGCTACGTGTACAAAGTATTTATTTTGTAAATGCTGACTGCTTTCACCCTGTTTACTTTGCGCAAAGATGGGACACCTGTGATGGGAGCGGATTTTTTGTTTGCTCTTGAGTTAGCCAATCAGAGCAAGTGTCTATTTCTGAGTCCATGGGTCTGTTTGTTTGTGTGCATTTAAGTGTGACAGCAACCGACTAAGAAAGAGAGGGAGAGAGAGAGAGAGAGAGAGAGAGAGAGAGAGATGCACTGGGGAGGAGGCATCTGTAATCTATTTTAGAACTTCAAAGCTCCCCCCTGCTGGGTTAAGGGGTTAATCTGATGACACTGAACCTAGCTAAACATTTCCACGACCACCTCTCAAAAACTCTCTTCTGGGGGAATAGACTAGTATCCTATACAGAGAGCAGTGCTCCATAGTGCACTGGAATAAGTGCAGTCTGTGTTTGCACAGTGGACAGCTGTAGTCCCACTGACACCATAATTAGGGACTTATTAAGCTCTATTAACATAGTTGTTACAGTCAATGTGATTTAGAAAACTACAATTCTTCAGCGTCTGTGTTTTTGAATGATGTAAACAATAAGGGACATGTGTCTGATTATATGTAGGCCTACATTAGATATCATTATACCTATATAATGTAACAGACCAGTATTTGGCCAAAACCAATTACAGACTGATGACCATAACAGACCTTCATGAACTTTCATCAGATTGTGGTATCTGATACCTGCACGTATTGTGGGCTATAAAATACACCTAGTTAATCATTGGTTGGACACTAGATTATGCAATATTGTCTACAAGTGCAATTAATGCCCACTCTTTAAACATGATTTGAGCTACACAGGCTTCTACGTAGTTAAGTGGGCTATATTTACCTTCCATCCAGCAGAACTGTTGCTGTCTCCCTTGTCCTTAAAGTAAGGCACACTTTGCACCATCCAGTCATATATCTGAGATAAGGTGAGCCGCTTCTCAGGAGAACTCTCGATTGCTTTGCTGATGAGGTCGGCATATGACATATTACCCCAGGCATTCCGTCTGGAAGAAGCGCTCTTTTTTTGGAACGGGGCCGCGATGGAGTTCGATCCATTTGGGGGCGAAAGTGAAGGCACCTGTTGCTGCTGCCGGGGTAGTTGGGGACTCAACTGATGCTGCAGCAGCCGTTGATGTTGCTGTGTGAGAGGGTGACAACAATTCTCAACAAAATCTCTGCACAAAACTATCGTCTTTTCGTCAGTGACATCCTCTGATTCTACCAGTAAATTTTGGTTGCTGATATAATCAACACTGTTCGCAGGTTCCTGCTTAACCGAAGACGCAGGTGAAGATGTGTTTGAGCTGTCCGGTTCGTTGAACTCGGGTCTAGGCAACGGCCAGGTACACGAGCGTGGCCGGGAGAGTGGTTCGAAATCCGGATCAATATCAACAAGTTCCTGTGATGGTTCTGCCATATCCCACTAAAGTTAAGTGAGTCAAACAGACTCACTACGCACACTCTTTATATTGTAGTCATAACAAGCTTTAACATCAAGCGAATTAAAAAAAAAAAAAGATTAGGCCCTATGTATAAACGCCTGGGCAGTGGGTGCCATCCACAAACTCCTTTTAGTCTACACTCCAATTCTTCGCCACATGTCTACATGAACTTTTTCGGCAGGACACATGTAACAGGACTCAGCTGAACACATCGCATACTCTGTTCTCTAGCGCTTCACGGTATATGAGTTAGGAACGCCCACAGGATGACTGACAGCCATGTACCACCAGTAAACACCCTTGCATAACTGTCGCTGATAATCATTACTGGTTATGTTTACAACAACCATAAACAACATTATCAGAGGCATTGCTACTCTTGGCCAAGAGTTCTAAGTAAATGAGTAAGATCAGATACTGGTTGGAGAGCTATACTGAAAATAAATTGTTGGATATTTTATGAAGTTTTAGGTTATATCTGACGAGCATATCTGAGACTGAAAGAAAGTACATTTATACCAATATTTTGGTTTCAATCACAGCAGACTCGACACAGTTTATATACAGTACAAAGGGTAGGGCCTCCAGAGCAAGTAGCATTTCAGAACACCACATCCATAGCAGTGATGAGAAATAATTTATAATTGTATGAGCTTCTTCAAGGGTAATTTTATCTTGAGCCAAGGGATAATGCCCTATTTTTTCTGTCTGGTGTTGTATGAGACACAAAAATACGGCATTGTCTTCAACAGCAGTGCCCCGCTGATATGCTTCCAGCAGAGTTCAGCTAACAGAAGAGCTGCAGTCTATCAGTGTCTTTTACAGGTTAGCTGCTCCCTCTATGGTCTTGTTGAAGTAGTGCAAGCACTACGAATAAGCTAGCTGTTTTTGTCTTCGACTCAAATGGAATTTTCCAGACAAACAATTTCTTCTCTCCATTGTCAATCACAGAAATGATCTAATTCTGATAATTTTCTGAATGCTGGTCTTTTTCCTATTTCTGATGCAATGATGTTAAAGTTCCATAATATATTTTTGAAATAGTTTTATCTGACTGAAATGTTTTCAGTAAAGCCTACTCATGCACATTTTGCCTGGAGACACACAAGCCTATAAGTAGCCTAGTTCTGGGCCATTAAATGTCTAGGCTACATTGCACTGTTGAAAGGGCAGTGGAGTTTACAAACTGGTGTCCTGATTTTTCAGTGTTTTAGCCTCAGCAGATTGGATTGCAGTGTTTAAGTCCCCAAAGATTCAGCTGGCCCCAGAAAACAGGGGCCTTTTCAAAAGTGCAAGGTGTTTATTTTTATCTACTACCATTTGAAATATTTCCTTCTACAGTGTGTCTGAGATTGGGTAATCTAATCGTTCAAGTCAGAATCCTAAACATACACAGTATGATAGGGCAACTACAACATAGTCACACTTCTATCTAATCGTCTTAAGGATCTTATTGTTGCAGTACAGACATAGTGACAGTGACTTACATTTCATCTCCAACATAGTTATACAGTAAGAGAATTTTATCTAGAACTTAATGTATTCAGTTTTGGTTCAGGATTCTGTTGTCTATGTTGCCATTTAGTTTAAGTGACCCTTCGGCAACAAGTAATGCTTGTACTGTCTTCAACAAGCCTACTTTTTAGCCTACTTTTTATGGAAAAGCTTTTTAACTATAGTGCTGTGACAGTTTATTTGCATGTAATAAAACATAATCATGATATAGAAAGAGCAGCTGTTCTGCTGGAAAACTAAATCAGAAATGAGGGATATGAGGTGGGGTAAGAATTTACAGGATGCAAATGATGCAAATGTTTCTTATGGACAGTCACTTTTGCCCAGGAACATCAAAAGGTTGTATGAAAGTTAGATAAAACACCCAAAAAATTTTAGGAAAAAGGTTACCTGTGTGATGAACAAAGCTACGAAGCGTCATGATGACTGACAGAATAACAAAGTAAAGATGTTTCCTTAAAAAATTAATTTGGGTTAAAACAGGCTCTTGTCCTTTGATTTATCCAGCAAATTAAGTCCAGTAGGCTACTCAGCTGGACACCTCAAGTATCCATGACAACGGTGGGGCCTCTTCTTTCTCTTAAAGTCTTAATCATGACTGTGGTTTGGTTTGGTTTCCAAGAATGTGTGGAGAGACGACAATGTGTCCTGAAGTCCTATCTTGAATGTAAATTTCAAGTAATGTGTTTGATTGTTGGGGCCATTGTTTTAAGGTGATTCATACACACACACATACACACATATGTGTGTGTGTGTGTGTGTGTTTGTGTTTGTGTGTGTGTGTGTGTGTGTGTGAGAGAGAGAGAGAGAGAGAGAGACAAAATGTATGTTGTGAATGTGAAAAGGCCCTCATCAGTGACTTATCACTGCTATTTTCAAAGCACACAATCTTAGCTACTGATGTAAATGCCTTGAGCTCCAAATAGTCTTGATGCTAATTTTCAAAACATATACATGACAGGAGAATCTGTAAAAAATATTGTGTATGTGCCCTGAGAATTAAAAAGACAAAACACTATCCTACAGACTTTCTTCCCCAGTTTAATTTTGTCAGATGATAACTGTCTATGTCTCCTGTACATATAGTATCTGTGGCTGAAGTGCGTCCAGAAAATTAGGCCCAGTGGCAGTGCTCTGGGAACTGACTCAGAAAGAGAGGGGTGGGGGACGGAGATGGGCCTCTCAGGGGGGCATCAGCGGGTGATGTTGGTGGTAAACTGACAGCTCAATGGCACCAACAAGATGCCAGCTGCTCCCTCCTTCTTTATTGTCTTATACCTCTCTCAATCTCTCTCTCTCTCTCTGTCTAACACTCTCTCTCTGTCTTTCTCTTTGCCTGTCTTAATTCTTCTTAATTCAATTCAGTTAAATCAAATAGACTTCTTAAATATGGCACTTTAAATTACAAAACGTTGCCAAAACACTTCTAAAATAAAGAGGCATCTCTCTCTATTTTTCTCTGTCTCTCTCCCTCCTCCTCACTCTTTTTCCCCATCAGATAAGAAATCTGGATTGGCTGAAGGAGTAGGTGTTGATCCATTGTGTCTGCCCCAGATATGCTCAGGATTGGTGTGTCAGCGGCCTCAGACTGTATCTATTGTGTGCTTGGAGCTATGCAGTGCATCTAGCATACAACAGTCCAGAAAGCACCAAGTAGCGATGAAAATGCTCTTGGTACCATTAGCAACAGAAGTGAGGCAGTGAGACAGCAGTGAGGCTGCTTGTATGGAAAAGAGGTAGCGTGTCCTGGTGGGTGCATAGACCGGCAGTGAATTGGCAGTTCATGAATATTGAAACACGTTAATGGGGGAAGACAGAGAGGGAGGGGGGCGTGGACAAAGAGAACAAGTGCAAAGCAGAAGGAGGGAGGGGGAGGAGATAGAGAAAGGAGGGGGAGGGGGAGGAAGGAAGGGAGGGAGGGAGGGGGAGTGATGGCGTCAGTTTCCGTAGCGATGCGCAGGCTCAGCGAGTGAGGTCTGCTGCCTATTGATTGGAAAACAGTCAGTGGCTCTGCAGACTGGAAGGGGCTGTGGGCTAGACTGAGCCGAGGAGAACAGAACAGAACAGCGAGGACAGCGCAGCCATTGTGTATGTGTGCAAGCCTCTCTCTCTCTCTCTCACTCCCTCCATCTCATTCTCTCTCTCTCTATTTTTTGCGCTGCTCTCTGTGGTTCTCTCCACCACTCTCCTCCAGCGGCAGGGCTAGGAATGACTGTGGCTGCTGTGCTTTTGTTGTTCCCCAGTGCTGAGATTTGCAGATGAAGGAAGAGGTGTAGCTCCCAACCTGCACTCCCTAGGAGGGGCTCCACTCTGAGAAACAGTGAGACGACAGGAAGACCTTTGGCACGGTAGCAGGTAATGCACTCCTCTCTTTCTTCCATCCTCCATCCTTTTGCTATTATGCTCCCCCTCTCTCCCCCTCTTCATCTTTGTCCTTCCCTCTCTCCCCCTCTCTTATATTGACATTTTTCCTCATCTGCTTTGTTCATTTTTTTCCTTCCCTGTTCTATTACTTGTCCTCCATCTTAATTTTCCCTGTACATATGTAACCATGGTTTCCATCTCTTCTTCATCCTCCTCTGCCATTATCCCTCCCCCTTTTTTACTGCCTCATTCTCACGCCGCTGGGGTTTATGATGAAATGCTATAACATATTATATCATACAAACAAGCAGCCTTTTTAAAAAGAAAACAGTACACCAGATGTAGTGGGTACCTTATGATTTCTTTTCTGATTAGCTGTCCATTTTATATTGCAAAATACTTGCCCTCCATCTCTACCTCTCTCCCTCTTTCTTTCTCTCTCTCTCTCTCTCTGTCACGCCACCATGTTTCCCATCATAGCAAAGGCCATTCCAAAGCACCTTATCTAGGATCCATCGCTTGACAATGATGAATGTAAACACACCATGTTCACTGTAAAGGTCATCACAGCCATATGGTGCTTTGGCCATCTCCACATCTACTAATCAATTTGCATATAAATTATATTATTCCCAGACCAATGGCAACACAGCATAATACATTTGAATTAGACAAGGCATGCTATTCTATAAAGTTCAATATTTCGATGTGACATTGGTGTCTACAGTTCCTCAGCTACATCAGCTGTGATATTCCATTTCGTCTGTATAATATGAGATCCAGTGTACAGAGTGGGATTCTGGAGTAGTTCAGGCTCGTGTTGGTTTTACAAAGGAACTTTGTTGTGCTTTTGTATGAAGGTTGAGGGTGTCAGGATGGAATTACTAATCTGAGTCAGGTCAACGTCAAGGTTAGCATGATGTCAAGGAGAAGCACATTTAAGAGTGGAGTCAATGTGAAAACTAAGAACGAGCTTCTTCCTCTCTCTTTTCACTCACACACACACACACACACACACACACACACACACACACACACACACACACACACATACACACACACACACACACACACACACACACATACAGCTGACATCAATAATATATGTAGTTGATGAGTAGGCACTGTGCTGAGCTGCGTAATGGCAAGGTAAAAGCTTATGCAAGGCTGTTTGGAATGGATTTCCGTCTGCTACGAGCTGGCTGTCCCGTCGTTGAAGGAGAAACCATTAGTGCTCTCATTCACTGACTGACAAGGTAGCACAGCTAACAGCTGATGCAATACGTAGGGCGGCCATTACCTGTTTTTTTTCAATATGTTCATTACAATTAAAGAATAACACGTAATGTTGTGAATTTCACATTTTCTTCTATTTCTCATAGAATAGGCTATCAGATAGGTGTGGAACTGTCTGCTCTTCTTTTGGAGATAATAATACTTTGACTTGTGTATTGGAACATAGCAAACATGTAAGAAAATAATTTAAATATCAAAAACATCTGCAATCAAATATCTGGTAAACCCCCCCCTGTATTCCACCTTTCTGTGTTCCATTATATATGTATCATATTCAGATTATTTATTTTGTAGTGTATTTCTGTGCAGTGTTTGATGTTAAATAGAATAAGCCACTAGATGGCTAATGCTTATTGCCTTAATCTCTTGTCGTCATTTTTTCCATTTTTTATATTTTCTCTTCTTTGCTTCTCTACCCTCTCTGGGCTCATGTTTAATTCCCTGTTATCTTCTTCTCTGTAAAACTAAATCATCTACATTTTTTGTTTCATCACCTCTCCATTCCTCTTCTCTCCATTGACTTTCCTCTCATCTCTTCTTCTCTCCACATTCACCCTTTTTTTTCTCACCCCACTCCTTCCCTCCTTTCCTCTCCACTCCTCTTCTGTCCTCTTCCCTCTGCATTTTTTCCTCTGCTTTCCTCTCTCTATAGGGGATAGGGTTCTGGGTGCTGAGCTTTGCTGACAGGCAAAAAGGATGGAGGCCCCACTGGTGTGCCTGGACGAGGAGTTTGAGGACCTGCGGCCGTGCCGCCTGGAGGACCTGGAGTCGAGCCCCCGGCGGCCGTATGGAAGCAACACCACCACCACCACCACTATGCCCCTGAAGCCACTCGTCCGTGAGGACTTCTCTGAGCTCGAGAACTTCTCCGAGATGATGAGCTTCAAGTCCATGGAGGACCTAGTGAATGAGTTTGATGAGAAGCTCAACGTATGTTTCCATAACTACAACACGAAAACAGAGGGGCTGGCGCCAGTGCGCAACAAGGCCCACGCCGACGAAGATGAGGAGAGGCTTCAAGATGAAGAGTAAGGGCTTTGTTTCCTCTGCTTCTCATTCTAGCTCTGATCCAAGAAATAGCACACTACAGCACCTTTTTACACAATTATTAAGTTGTGTGTGTGTGTGAAGGGTGCACCTTCCGTGTTGATAATTTGATATTTTATCATAGCTTTCTGGGGATGTCGTGGTGCAGTTGGCTAAGGCATCCATACCATAAATCTGGGGGCCCAGGTTTGATTCTGGGCCCTTTAAGAGCATCTTGACATTGCTCTTTTGTGAATTTGTATGTATTTGTATTTGGAAGTCCTTTGGGAGCAAAGCAACGGTGTCCCATTCCTGGGTTATGTGATGTCCCACATGGCACTCTAAATCTGGTGTGTAAATAATTGAATATATTTTGGTATGCTTCAGCTCCTTCTATTGTCTGGCTCATAGTTTCCTACCAGGCAGGCAGTCGCCCTTTTAACATCGCGTCATTTCTCTGTCATAAGAGAGGAACTTAATTTTCATGTGTGGTCACCCAAAAAAATTCTAGACAGCTCTGTGATAGGTACCCTCAGGCGCCTTTGTTTATTTTTAGAGACCTTTTCGATCTACCACCCACTGTTTGAAATCAACTGTGTCATGGTACCACTGCACTGATGCACTGGTTAAACACACAATCAAAATTTGGTCCACTATAATTGAGGTGACCTGAAATGACCCAAAACTAAACAGTGTCTATTGTGTAAGTCTTTTTGATAGCAGTTGTAGGACTAATGATCAAATGGAACTTCACAACTAAATAGGAATTGTGTTTTTTTAAAACATACTGGTATGAAGCTGAACAAGTAGTAGTCTGGGCAAATATGGACAATTATGTTTGTGTGAATGTGTGTGCTTGGAGCAGGATGCTGTTATTTTCATCGCAGACCCTGCCGAGATATGTTCCTACGCCCTGTAGTGATGCCTCTTGGCAGAGACAAATGGACACAGTGGAGAACTGATCTGGGTCCAGTGCATGCCTCAAGCAGAACAGAACGTAACAGAACTCGGTACCAGTCCGTTCCTGATGCCCAGAGCTGGGTCAGAGGCACTGTACTGCTGGTCTGGCCCGCTGTCCAGATGTGAGATATGCTGAGGTCATTGGTGAATGGATGTTTGTTTTTAGAACTACTGGACACTTGGCAGCACCCGTAGGAAGCACAAAACCATAGACGCATTGATTAGGAAAGGGGGCATGTAAATAAGTACCGTCCCAGATGGCAGAAGAGTAGAAAATACATAATCACTCTCATCTGGATGGCCCTTTTGTGGTGCCCCACTGGCTATGAGTTGGTTGTAATGCAGCTTGGATTTAATTTAGAGGCTCTTGTCTGTCCTGGTTCCGGTTCTTGTCTGGCTTTGAT